>CM061042.1:122594477-123194293 GCA_030762985.1 Adelphocoris suturalis
ATGCTGTTTAAAACGTAGGTAGTAGGTGCGTTAAAAAAAAAAAAAAAAAAAAATGTAATCACAACTGATGAGTTTACTCTGTGCATGTGTTAATATTTAAAATGAAACTCGTTAGTAGCCGTTAGCTTTGCATACTTACCAATATCTATCAGTTCTAAATGCAGCCTTACTGCTAGTGCAGGAGCTGAAGTTTCGATCGCAAAAATAGAAGCACGTTTTTGAAGAAAATTGGTTTATTGGTCAATTACAAAGGTTCATTATTGAAAATGATAAACGAAAATGTTTAAGAGGAACTTTCGTTCAGTATTAAGCTCTACAATCGACCTAGAGTTTGTACAAACTAGTTTTTCTTGCATACCTACTCGTATTTCAAGTTCACTCGTCCTGACGTCAGGCCTGTAGGACCATTGTGCTATTGTGATCCTAATTATGGTAAGTAGCTCAGGCTTGGTCGCCTCCACCGAGATAGAATGTGAGCACAAATGGGTTTCTCACATTTCCGCACAACCGTAACAGCAGAGCGCTGTGGTAGTTTCGACGTTTTCGGGAACTAGCTACAACGCGCCCTTGAGAAGCTTGATTCAAATCAAGCTATGATGACAAACTGCCCAAGGCACATGTCCTTCCCCTATTTGGTTTTATCCCACTGAGCGGCGAGATGCCTCATAAGAATTTTCGATGGATAATTTATTTTAGGTCTCTGGTGATACTAAAGATTGTCGTACAGGCAGTGCGTTATTTCTCTTCGAAACCTTCAAAGCTTCGGATTGTGAGCTCAAGAGATGGACCGACTTGGAACTCTTTTTAGCTCAGAGGTTGACAGGGGACGAGTGTGTATTTTTTCTCGGTCTCTTCAGGCCCTGTCAGGAACCCGCAGTGAGACGGGAGTGACAATGGGAGAACGTGATTGTTTTGGGGGGGTGTGTTGTGCGTAGGATTAGCCGCGCGAACTCTCAGTGGGAAAGTTACAGCTGCTCCTCCCCTCACGCCTTCTATATCACCACATTTCCTCTTTTCTATAGTTCCCTCCGTCTCTCTCCTCAACTCTATCCCATTCCTCACCTTCCCCATCCGTAACTTCTCAGTACCCCAGTCTTTCGATTCATGAATTAGCAATGGAGCGAAGCACACAGTTCAGCCAATTCTCATTTTCAGAACAAATTCTGAAACACGAAGGGGAAGTCTTAAACGAGCTGGAACTGAGGTTTCTTGCACATATAAGACTTTACAAAAAAGGCCTTTCTGTCTTTGAATTGGTTTTTTATTACTTTCCAACGTATCTCAACAACAGCCAGGGATCGCCAGCAACTTCTTATACCCGTAAAATTCTATTTGCCGCTATATACATGCAATACAGGTACATACATACATGCTGCACTAGTCCAAAAAGTCCAAAAAAGGGAGTCAATCGATGCGCTGCTTTTTACGGGTATAAGACAAGTTACGGGCAATCCCTCGCAGATAGGCCTTCATCTCCTGTACTTTCAAGGATACTCTCTTCGTGCAGGCCCATCGAATGCTACTTTTGAGGTCCTTGTGATTCCAATAGATGAACCCATCTATGCAAACCCGATCTCCTCGGATGGTTCTCAACACTTCCATTGCTGATCAGAAGACAGGTGGATGCTGAACGTCTTATCGTAGGAAACTTGCGAGTTTTTACTAAATATTTTATCCGGATATTTTTTCCGGGGGTCACCGTTTTGGGGAAATATTTTCCGGTCACCAAGTACCAGAGACTCTCTACACACCTACTATAGCCAGCAGTAATACGATGCAGAACATACATGTAATGCCTTTTTCCTGATTCGGCAGAACAGAAAGGCTTAGGAAAATTTAAAATTTGTTATATGGTCACTTTTGATCAATCGTTACCTCATGTATTTATAATTGGTATATTTATTAAGGTGTAGACCTATTTCTTCTTCCACTTCCTCACAAAGAAGTCAACAGACTTTGGACGCTACTTACACAATGCGATGATAGATTCAATTGTCAAGCGAGGGGGGGGTTATTTATGATATTTTTTATGTTCATAAAACTCACAGCCTTGATAGTAATAATCACACACTACTTCGTCAATCTTTCAATTGATGGAGAGCCTAGCGTTAGGCATCATTGTAGCTTCAGTCTTACAGATTTATTCACTTGTATTACTATCCACGTTTTTCCTCTATTCTAGTAATTCTAATTATCGCTATGGTAATGTAAATACGATATACAATCTCCTACTCAATAATGGAGTCCAAGTTCTTTATAGTAGGTAGAAGTAAATAATTTAGGTTGTTAGATCAGGCCAGATTCATAATATTTTGGTTGTTCCCTTCACATCTCTCCTCATGACTAGTAACAAGAGAGCGACCGAAGTTTAGTTTCATTTTTAGACGATAATCGACAGTGTCTTGAACGCAAAAAGTTCAAAAGACAGCCTTCTGCTTTATCAGCCTACTCATCGTCCCTCTTTTGTTGTCACTTCTAGTAATTCCAGTTGAATATGCCGCAAATAATCCAAGAAAATGTTCTTTCGCCCTTCTCTCCACCTACGAGTTTGCTTCGACCTTCTACAAATAGTGAAAACATGGACTCTTCAGTTCATCTTTTAATTCTTAGAAGTACCTACATAGTTCTGTTATTCAGAAAGCCCGTCGCCATTCTTAATAACTTTGCTGTTTAGTCGAAGGCACTCAATAATTTATTATAACCATGTGGTAGTTAGATAGATATTTGAGTTAAATAACTGATTCAATGGTAATATTAGTGTGTTTTCATTTCTTTGTATACTGAAGTGTTTCAGTACTCTTTCCATTCCTGATGAAACTATCCCAATTCAAAAACGACTGCAAAGTTGGATGTGGCACATAGCTACATCGTCTAAGTAAAATGATTGTACTTACACATCATTAAAATGTTTTGAATAATCTTCAGTTAGGCAATGAGAAATTTATGCTAGATAAATGTTATGTTTGCACATACGGAATAGCGAAGAAGCTCATTGGGGACCACCGACTGCCTAAACTAAACCGATCTAATCCCTGAAAATGTCTCACGCTTGAGCAGCAGCCACTGATGTAACGATCGAAATGAAACTTTACAAACAGTCCTTTCTGTCGTTGAATTGGTTTTATATTTTCTCCATCCCTAGGAACTGGTGCTTATTCATATGATAAAATTAAATTCAAAGTATTAGTTTCTTACGATTAAAAGACAGAAAGGCCTTTTTGTAAAGTTTGTAATAAATAAGAATGTCCAAATAAAGAAACTATCTTATAAAACTCACACGGGGTAATAAAATCGTAATTTTCCAACTACTTTTCGAATTTGAGTGAAATTGAACGCTTCATCGTGAGAAAATAATGCTTGATGGAATTTAAGTTCGCGCATGCACAGTATCACTAGTATTGATTTGTGAACAATGAAACTGATTCGGGATCATCAACAGCCTAATCTGTACATTTCCTGAAAATGTCATCAAAATCGGATGAAAATTGAAGAAATTCTGCTTCTTACAAGGATTTGTGGACACGAGACACACACACACACAGGCAACACGAAATGAAATTTGTTCAGAATAGTCTAAAACGTGATATTTTGATTTAGCAGAAAAAAATTCTTCTCCCTAAAGTGAAAACAATGCTTCCTACCCATAGGTAGTCACGGAAGCAATACGGGTCTCCCACTGTGTAACCTCTTTTTTGAGATTCAAATTAAACTTGAAGTGCCTGAGGCAAGATGCGATAGTAGTAAACCAACTCCAGAACTTGTATTATGACTATAAACCCCATAATCTGGGATAACCTCTTCCGCCCACACCTAATGAAGTATAGAAGACACAATATCACCGAACCTACCAAAGTATCCATACTACAAAGAAGATGAAAGAAGAGATTGTGTGGTATCCTCTGCCGCTAGGCAGACCACTTCATAGTGTCGATCTCAACGATGTTTCATCATATACTTACATATCTTTCTATATTCCTAAAGTACGAAAAACTGCATGAACACCGTATTCTATAGTATCAGGAGTAGTTCCCCGTAAATTGTTCTCTTTAGAAATTGCTGGAAACCCAGATGTTATTTCCTTTGAAGAATGTAGATAGATTATAATGACGCACGCAAAAATTTAATTTTTCCCTCCTTTTTCTTTTTAATAAAAGAATTTGGAGTAGTTTTGAAAGGGGAAAGCTCACTTACATATAAAGAAATCACGCATTAGTCCTTGAAGTTGTTCAAGAATGTGCAAGCAACATTACTACGATCAATGAAACAGTTAATTACTCCTCACAGCTAATCAACGTCATGAAAATTAATTTATGATCCTTCCGGCGTAAAAAGATGTAATAGCCGCCTCTATAAATCCGGATTGACGGATCATTAGCCATCAGGAAGCAGCTGATTACACAACAACCAGAAGCTACAATTAATTAAATAAAATCCGATACAAACGCCCGGAACGAAGCGGCAAGGGTGAAAATGGAAGAGGGTTACAGGAGATATGGAGGATGGAGAGGGTAAAAAAGTGACGTCGGGGGCCTGCAGGCTGGAACAGGGGTGGCTGGATGCAGCTGTGGAACGGACCAATGATACACGTCCATTGCCCTCCCCTACCCCTGTTTCTATAGTTAATACCTCCATTGTCACATTGTGATACAGTCGAAAGGGGAGAGCTAACCCTAACCCCTCAGAGGTCTCTTCCTAGTTTTCACCCTCTACTTGGCTCATTGTGGGGGGGCATGTGGACCTGTATTGCACGGACTAATGGTAATGACCCAAGCCCGGGGAATTTACGAGTGAATTTATTGTACTTCTACGGAAGGATTCCAGGGGGTTGACGGATGGAGCAATGAGTATTTGGTTTGACTGTCCAGATTCATATTCCACGAAATACGACAGATATAGTAGTGATATACAGAATGTCCCAGTTAATATGGTCCAAACTTCAGGATTTGATTTTAAGATCGATTTTCGTAGCAATTTTCGAAAAATGCTTCAGTTTTGAGTTTTCAACTTTTAAGATTTTTCTACCTTTTTTCAGTAATATGGCCATAAATCCCTAAAATTTCAACATAAAATTAAAAATAAGGATGCCATTGGGACCAACATAAAATTTCCTATAAGATGATGCTCCAGCCATGTTTTTGAAACGGAATTTGGTTTGTTTTTTCCGAGCACAAACTTGAAATTTTGTTTTTTTCCTCATACGTAATGCGAATTTCACTAAGGATTTTCACCAAAATCGTAGAAAGAAAAAAGGTGCGAACCATAGGAAAAACATCTTCAGATTCTCCGCTTCCCAACGATATAGTCAATTTTATTTTTACTTGGCTGATTATGGGATAAAATTATGCTTCAATGTCGAACAACACGGGGTTTTCAATGAAATCGAGTGTTTTCGTGAAAAATGACTCTCTCTTTCTTTCTTTCTTCATTTATTTCACGGGACGAACCCAATTACATTCTATAAAATCAGTATGTCATTCTAACCAGGGGAAAAATGAAAATGAAATGAATATAAAGTAGATATAAAAATGATAAAGGTAAGGTACAATGAAAGATAAAGAGTAAAAAGAAGCAACATCTCAAGAACGATTGTAAAAAAAAAAAAAAAAAAAAACTGTCTCTAAGTATAAATGACTCTATGAAAATACGAGTTTGGGGCCGGTTTCTACGTATTTTTTAACTCTGAATCGAATGGTGACACTTGCCCTAACTTAGTTATAACCGAGTTTTACACTTTAACTAACTAGTTTTACTCTCAAAAATTGAGCATAACTAACAAACCAAAAATTCGTGAAAAGCACATGTCATAACTGATTTTACCTGAAGTAAACGAAACATGGAACTCTTACATGATGAATAAATCATTTATGTAATTTCAAGTAGTTTAATTCGTTAGTAAAATCATACATTTAGCACTGCTTACGCCAATTTTACAACAAAAAATCATTCAAGGTTTTACGTAGGTTCCAAACCACCTTTACGCACATGGCGATATTTCAAATCACGCCCGATTTCTCCGTTTGAATAATATTCTATTGAAGAATGCACGGAATTTTAGATGTAGATTTAATATGCCTTCTAAGAAGGACAAAAGAGGTAAAGGCGGTATATTTTCGGATTAATTACAAATAATATACCTGCATAAGCTTTCAGCACATAGGTAATTATATACTTAACTTATTTATGACTGCTGAAAAAATATTGGCATCAACGCACACAAACTCAACGTTATTCAAAATTTTTAGCTGCAATGTTGACAGTAGAGTCATTCACGTCTCAAGTTCAAACTAACGGACAATAACGTGAATAAAAATTATGGAATGATAAGTAAATATGCAACTGCGAATTCTTACTTCAACCTACGTGAGACCTTATAGGAAAACACTTGGGGTGAGGCTAATCTATATAGCCGGAGTTCCATTTACAAGGGGAGGGATCCTATATAGGAAAAAACTAGTTGGTTCAACATGAGCAAAGGCATATGAATGCAAATATGTATGAAGCCCTCCTTCCTCGAGGCGAAACTCCTGCGGTCAAAGCCGCATATTCATAACTGAAAATAGCCTTAGGCGATTGTTTTCATGCTGCAGCTCATAAGAGCAACTCTCAACTGAGGGGAGTATGGAACTTAATTATTCGAGATATAAGAAGTCAACTCTATCTTTTGGTAAATATCGCTTAAGAAAATAAAATTAATCTACGTAGACGGAAGAACCGATCTTTGGACTGTTGATGCACCATATAGTTCCTTGCGAATGCATTCCTTTCATGTATAGAGTGGCACAAAGAAAGGCACCTCACCTTCCTCCTGGTGCCTCTTATCTTCAATTATATTTCTGTGCCAATTTTATCATCACAACAGAATGTTTTTACTTTCGAAACTTATCCAACTTGTTCTGCACATCCCTGCTTCAGCAAGTATTACTCTTCTCATTTCAGTAACCACTATGCATGACTGAGAAAACTTCCTTTAATTTATACATTTCCTTGCATACCCTTATGACAATAACTAATCTACACTGCAATCGCATAATCAATGCCGACGCCATTTCTCACTCTTCCCATACCTGGAAGCAAGTAGCCCGATCAGCAGCAGCAGAGAAACATAGGAAATATGACCAGGCAGCGGAAGACCGTCGAGGTTCTTTCACCCCCCTAATCTGTTCAGTGGATGGAGCGCTACACGACGAGTTCAACGTGTTTTTGAAAAGGATGGCCCACAATCTTGCCGGGAAATGGAGACGATCCAATCCACAAGTCTTGGGGTGGACCAGGATAAGAATTTGAATGGCCATATTGAAAGCTGTTTCCCAACGAATACGTGGGACACGGAGAAGGTGTTCCTTGGAATGGAGGTGGAGGATAGAGCTGCACTTCCATGGTTGAGCCATTAAGTTTTAGTAATCTTGTTTTTGTTAGATTGTTCTTTAATGAATTTTTACCCTTGTCCAAAAAAATTGTTATTTGAAATTTAAAAAAAGAAAAAATCTACACTGCAATAGTAATTACATTTCTAACCGTTCTTCGTAAATAGATTACTTACGCAATAAATTAATAACAATAAGTCTTTCAATCAACGACAAAACTGTTCATGAGCCCATCATCTGTTCTTTGAATACACATAATTATATCACCTGCCATTTATACTTTTCTACCAAACTGAAAGTCAAAGGAAAGTTGTGCAAGAGGACTGAGATTTTAATTATTAGTATTCAATTATTGTAATTTTAAATAGTTATATATATATATATTTTTTTTTTTTAAATTTATTTTATAACTTCCTAATATTTGGGATTTTACCACGTATAAAAAGACTAATGTGAAGTTAAACAAAAAGTTTCATGTTTCGAAATTGGCCATTTCAACCTATTAAATCTTGTATAATTTAGTCAATCAAGCATCGTATAGAGTTATGGTGCATAGTTGACGTTCATAACATTAACGATGTAATCATTTAACCAAGATGAAGGATATTAGACAATTCTATCAATGTTGATTGTTATCGAGTCTTTCACTTCCTGATGTAGCTATTGAGGAAACAAGTAGGAAAAGAGGAAGTAAAATCAAAATTGAAGCCAGGAAGACCTATTTTTCATAAAGTTATTTGAAAGTGAAACTGTTCAGAAAAAGAAAAGTTGTGATTTCTGAAAATGATAACGAGCATTACGCATGGGTGCAAAAAAAGGTATTTCAACTATTTTTAAATGGAAGAATATTTCATCCTGAGAAGTTTGCCATCAACCGCACTATTCTACAATGAGTAGTTTTCTTTCTATGATTTTTTAAAGTTAACACACAGGTAACGTCAAAGCGACCTCCCTGCGAAGTGCAAAAATTGAAAAATCATAGAATGACAACTACTCAACGTAGGGGAGTGTGGATGGTATGCAATTTCTTAGAATGGCATCTACTTTCATTTAAAAATATAAAATGAATACGTGGGTAACGCTCATTCACTATTACCGGCTGAATCACTAGGAAAATAATTATTGTCGAAATATTGTACTGAAATCTTCACGACATACTCTCTGTTAGAACAAAGCTTGGTGATATGGAAACGAATTCGGTCCAGTGAAACGACACCAAACACAGCGCATGTTAGTGGAAAAAACTGCAATACAAAGCTAAAAATGTGACCCTCTTTCTGGGAACTTATGGAGTGAAAAAGTTATCTTCAAAAGGATGGTTTTTGAAGAAGAAGAAAAAAATCGGAAAATAGCTGGAGAGCAAACAGCACCGTCATTATAGCTTTACAATGAAACAAGTCGGCTGTCACATCACTGTTTAGGGATCTCGGGTTAACCGTGGAAAAACTGTCAACTGTAAAAACGTTGGGGAGGTTACTCAACACCTTGGAAGAGCACTTATCAAGTCTCATCTTCCTTCGGGGCCCACCCTTTAAAAGCATGCTCTTTTCTCCCTCTCCTCGCCCTCGTCTGATGCTAAAAGGACGGGAAAGGGCAGAGGGAAAAAAAAGTTCTGGATGGATCCCGTTTGCCGTCCGCGGTGGGAGAGGGGTAGAGTAATTGGTAGCTTGTTTGTCCCCCTTCACAACAAGACTTACCACTTTGCTGACAGCTTGCTCCCTCAAGGTTTCGATTGCCGCAATGCAAACACCGGGTGACGCCCCCTATCAGGCCACAATGAGGGCCGCCGCTGTCGGAGATGCCCCGGGAGTTTGAGGGCTTGTTTGGCTAATTGGTCGAAAGCAATTTAGGCACCATAACAAGGGACGGTAGCCGGTATGCGGGCAAGTCACGTTCCTCGACAATGCCCCACCGATGTCGATATTGATATGATGCATTTTCCAATTACTTTCTCAAGTTATCAAGGGTTGCAGAAACCAACAACTTGGTGATCACTTTAAGAGCGAATAATACATGATGCACACATAAGCTTAATATGTCCGTTTTAGATAGATAACAGTTTTGCGCAGATTAGTAGTTAATATAGACTATATAAAAACTTGAGATAATGCCATAAAAAACCATGTTTCTAGCAACTAACACGTGCAGTGAAAGCCTCTGCGCTCGAAAGTAGCATTGCGATTCACAGACATGTTAACAATTTGTTCTTCTTCTAACGCCCTAGTGGAACGATAAGAGACGCTCCCTATCAGGCCACAATGAGGGCCGCCGCTGTCGGAGATGCCCCGGGAGTTTGAGGGCTTGTTTGGCTAATTGGTCGAAAGCAATTTAGGCACCATAACAAAGGACGGTAGCCGGTATGCGGGCAAGTCACGTTCCTCGACAATGCCCCACCGACGTCGATATTGATATGATGCACTTTCCAATTACTTTCTCAAGTTATCAAGGGTTGCAGAAACCAACAACGTGGTAAGAAATTCTGCACACATAAGCTTAATATGTCCGTATTAGATAAATAACAGTTTTGCGCAGGTTAGTAGTTAATATAGACTATATAAAAACTTGAGATAATGCCATTAACAACCATGTTTCTAGCAACTAACACGTGCAGTGAAAGCCTCTGCGCTCGAAAGTAGCATTGCGATTCACAGACATGTTACCAACTTGTTCTTCTTCTAACACCCTAGTGGAACGATAAGAGACGCCCCCTATCAGGCCACGATGAGGGCCGCCGCTGTCGGAGATGCCCCGGGAGTTTGAAGGCTTGTTTGGCTAATTGGTCGAAAGCAATTTAGGCACCATAACAAAGGACGGTAGCCGGTTTGCGGGCAAGTCACGTTCCTAGACAATGCCCCACCGATGTCGATATTATATGATGCACTTTCCAATTACTCTCTCAAGTTATCAAGGGTTGCAGAAACCAACAACGTGGTAAGAAATGCTGCACAAATAAGCTCAATATGTCCGTATTAGATAGATAACAGTCTAGCGCGGATTAGTAGTTAATATAGACTATATAAAAACTTGTTTGAATAATGCCATTTAACAACCATGTTTCCCACAGCTAACATAGGTGCGACAACGTAAATTACTGATGTTCAGTTTACTCGTGGGCTCGAAACTATCATTACGATTCACAGACATGTTAACAATATGTTCTTCTTCTAACGCCCATGTGGAGCGATAAAAGCCTTAAGAGTGCCGCCGCAGGAGGAGATCCCCCGAAGTTTGAGGGTTTGTTTGCTAATTGGTCGAAAGCAATTTAGGCACCACAACAGGGACCAAGAGCCGGTATACGGGCAAGTCACGTTCCTTGGCAATAGTCCACAGATGTTGATATCGATATGATGCACTTTCAATTCCATTCGGAACGAAAAATTGCGGTGGAACGAAAAATGCGTACAGCGAAATATGCGTACATGAGAAAACAGTGGCTATTGAGGAGTGTATGTGGTAGATACTACTTGATGTTATGTACTTTTGAGAGCTAGCGAGCATCCGAACCATCAAACTATACACATCATTCTGACCTGTAGGTCCAACTAATCTGATTTTTTTCTATTACTTGATGATTCTAGCAAAAGCAACCACTCCACCAAGAAAAAGTTTTGACGTCATAGCTTAGCCTCACCATCTGTCAAAACTTGATCCCGTACGCATCCTTCGCAAGATTCCTGACGTACGCTTATTCCGCTGTACGCACTTTCGTGGATTCGAGTTAACAGGGGTTGCAGAACCAACAACGTGGTGACCACTTTTAAAATTTGAAGAAACGAATTTCTTTCTGTATAGATCATTGGTCATAAACTAGAGATAATACCTTTAACAATCATGTTACATTTCATCCCACGCAGCGAATCAGCTGATGAGTAGACACTACTCCTACGCTTTTTAAACTAGGTTCGTGATTCACAAACGTGTTGATTTTTTTTTTTTTTTTTTTTTTTTTTTTTTTTTTTTTTTTTGTAACGCTTAAGACTTTGTTGAGCCAAACCGCTTGCTACCTCAATGTTTCGATTACCGCTTTGCAAACACCGAGTGACGCCCTATCAGGCCACAATGAGGGCCGCCCATGAGGTTGAGCGCTCGTTTGCTTAAGTGGTCGAAAGGGATGATTTGGGCACCGTAAGAAGGGACAGTAACCGGTATTCGGGCAAGTCACGTTCCTCGACAGTGGTCCACGAATATTGATATTGACATGATGCATTTTCCAATGACTTTATACTATTTGAAATGTTTCATGTTTCTATGATGGCCCGTGACTTAATTTGGTGGTATTCTAGTTTTGGAAGAATTCCCCTCTCAATCTTATGTTCGAGAAAATTAGGGCAATATAGATTCCAAAGTTCAGAACACCAAACGCGAAAGGAAGAATTCCCATTTGGAAATTTCTGTATCATTTGGAAATTAAATATACATACAAAAAATACATGTATCCTAATTTCAGCTACATATATTTTATCCTGCCTGTAAACATAGTCACACTACCCCGTTAGTCGACTACGATAACAACGATTATATTCGATATATAAAATAAAAATTTACCTTGAGGATAGGGTATAGGAGAATCTAAATGGTGGGAGATCCCGAAAGGTGTGGCCAAGGACGGGACAGGGCCATGGTACTGGTGGTGCGAGCCCATCATGGGCTGCATAGGGCTGCCCTTGAGGTAACTACTCGCCATACCCCCGCCCAATCTGAAACAAGATCATAAAAAAACGGATTGTCATTTATTTTATTCGGTGTTGCCAGCAATATATCATATAGTGTTACTCATTTAACCTTAAAAACTCTTTAAATCACATTCATTATAATAGTAGGTACCTAATAATAGAGTACAAAATGATTAAGCTAAAGAATAACAATGCGTTTAATGTGATGGCATATGATTATAAAATAATTAACAAATATTGAAATAAATGAAAAACAAATTTAGTTCTGAGCACTAAATCTTGACAAAACATGGAACATGCTCCTTGGGGGAATAGGAGAGAATTTAGCTCACTCAGCGGGTATCTAGAACGGATGGCAAGGGTTACCCCTGCATTGTTGGTAATGAGGCGTAAATAGAACGGAGGTTATCTCTAAAACCTGGGTACCCCTGCCCCAGCTGTGACTGGAGGGGTACCTCCGCTGTTTGCCGAGGTAGCTCTGTTACTGGCTAGGGCTGTTGGACAAAAGGAAGATGTGGCGCCGTATGCATATTCCCATCGCTTTCGCAATAATTCGCTTCCATCTATTACATGATCAGAAGAGGACATTCTATGGCGGTAATAGAGGTTGTATTGGTGTTATCCAGCCGTTGTTATGTTGTCATCGATAAATCAATGTGTGGGGTAGTTGGCTTTGAGGAATACATCCTAGAGTTGTTGGGGGTGAGAATGAGAGATCAGCTTCTCGTAAATAATGATAAGTGCTTGCTCTGACATCTTGCATATTTTATTAATTTTAAAACTAAAATTAAACCCCCCTACCTTCAACAACATGTTAAAAGGTATAACAGCAACAAATTTACAACTATGACAAGAGTATGGGTCCCCCTAACCACTGATAACAATAAAAAGACTTATATAGAGCTCCGACGAGGCCAATAAAGGCGAAAGCGCTTAGCTAGTACCTAATACGAGAAGCTGATCTCTCATTCTCACCCTCAACAACTCTAGGATAAATCAATATGTTGTCATGATTAAGTCCCTTCCATTCCCGCCCGGACACTCAGCTCCGAAATTTTATCGTGGCTACCTACTTATTCAGTGTATACCTTACTTAATACGAGCTAACATTCGAAAACGAACAGTGAACCGAAAATTACGACTCACACGAAAACAATAATTGACCGGCGGTTTGAGTGACTTCGCAACGATGCGTACTACCGATAACATCAATATATTGCGTAATACCAATACTGTAAGCGCTGCCACCTCCCAATTAGTTTTTCGGCCCGCCGATTAGGAAATGTTCATCTGGAGGTAACACTGGTTGCTAATACCAGGGGCAGTATCCTAGTATCAACCCTGTCTAACGATTCAGTAACGCTTCGAAGATAACATTTGCCTCCAGTTAACCTCCCGGGGCTGCTGCCACTAGGGTTACCTCTGTTTCAAGATACCGGGCCTTAAGGGCCCGTTGTAGCCAGCTGCCGAAAACGTCGAAACTATCCCAGCACGGTCGATGTCACAGTTTTGGAAATATAAGAAACCTCTCAACGCGAAAACCCTCGTGTGCTCACATCTATCTCGGTGGAGGTGACCAAGCCTCAGCTACCTGAATTACCTACCGTAATTAGGATCGCAATAGCACAATGGTCCTACAGGTCTAACGTCAGGACGAGTGAGCTCACGTATAGGTTTTAGCTGGGAGTCCTAGCAACTAATAACCAAACGTAGTGAAGCTGTATTTAGAATTGATTGAAATACGAGTAGGTATATGTAAACAATATGTAAACACCTATATGTAAACAATTATTTAGACAACCACGCCCATATTTCAGTTTGTTGGCCACGCACTGCGAAGTGATTATCATAATATGGTTAGGTAAATCGAGAGCTTTCCTTCGACTGGCGAACGATTTTCGTACGATGATAAATGCCTAAGATACAGTTCCGTAGCAACAATTTGGTTGTAACCGATAATCATCAAAAAATAGGAGAGAAAATGACTTCGGAGCTCACGTAACGCACTAAACGTCACGTAACGGTAACTTTGTCTCATTTTTGGCCGGGTTATGACGACAAAAACATATTCCAAGTTAAAACAGGTGGTTATCATACTCGAATACTTGATCCGAGCAGATTCAGTGATGTATGAATTAGTGCCAACAGGTACGAAGCGGGATTTCACAAGAGGCAACAGACACCAAACCATATAATCATTAGATTCTTTGAAGAGGCGAAAAGGAATGATAAGTTGAAAACATTTACTGAATCAGGAGAATTATTCCGAAATTGGACTGTTCATTGGTGCAATACCTTCAATGGTATTCATAGGCTGGTAGATAGGTGTCTAAAGAAATAGGTAGAGGTACCTACAGCATCCTGAAAGTATTAAATCGCCATTCGAGTGAAGTTGAGCGTCCAGTTCTTCACTAATACCAATTTAAAAGCAATAATTACTTCCAGTGATCGGTCAGGCATTCATATTTTTGTAGCGACATCACCCCAACGTGAAGGGCAAATGGTTAAGAAAAGACGGAACGAGGGGGAGGACGAAGTGTAAGACGGCGATGGTGGAAGGAGCGAAGAGATTTTCAATGGGAGGATTTCAACCCAAGGAAGGCTCCCAAAGAATTTAAATAAAGAACGACAAAGAAATTCCCCAGAAAAACCTTAGATTGGATTAGGACTGCGGGCCTCGGTGCGGGGGCCTTATAGGGAACAATTATACACTCGACTTGTGAAGGAACTCCGAACAGCTGGAAGAGACGAAGAAGGTCCAAAAACTTTGCTCGGAGAGAGAGAGGGAGAAAAAAAAGGACTTCAATAACATTGCTCGTTATAGACATCTGTAAGGATCCGTAAGAGGATTACGAATCCTTCAACCCTCCTCAGCCTCCCTATTACGTCGGGGAGGTTGAACAACAGGGAAACCCTCCCCCGGGAAATGTCGGGAAATACTTCAAAGTGGTTCTTCATGAATTGGGGGAAAAGAGCTGGCGAGATATACGAAGATGACGGGATAGATAAGGACGCGGGATCGGTGGTTGGGCATCGAGGGGGTCGGAAAGAAAAGGATGATGCGAATCGATTTATCAGAGCGTAGTATGGATAGTACCTATAGCGTGATGTATTGTCAAATAAGATATTGTCGACCTCAGACTAGAGATAGAAAGTTCAATTGATTTAAACGGTTTATACGCTCTATGAATTCCCATTAAAAATTAGGCTTCTGAAGACCTGAAGCATATATTCTTCAGACCAATTAGGCGTTGGAAGTTAAGCGTCTTCGATAACTAATAGCATTATAAAGTTGAACTAGAAGAAAATACAACATTTACATATTCAATTAAATCTTTTACAGAGTTAATTCAACGATTTACAAATTCATTTAAGCCTTTCACAAATTCAATTCAACTTTTTACAACTTCAATTCAACCTTTTACAAATGCTATTAAACGCTCATCCAATTTAATTCTACCCAACCCTTAAACTGACCCTGTTAGGGAAACACTCAGATGCGCTAATTTAACGGTTGCCCTGTGACTGCGGCTGGTAAATGAAGGAACATGTCCATCACGTAGTTAGTTAGCGCAATCTTGTGTAGCTATTGAAGACACTTTCGCTTGTATAGTTTTCAACGATGAGTATAAAATTTTTACCTCCTTACTAGCCAATGCTTAATCCAATAAAGCACGCATTCTCCATGATAAAATATAGACCAAGATAAATACTCTTAGTGGGCAATAGGATCATAACATCTGAGGTTATACAAGCGAGTGTGTCTTCAGTACCTAACTGCACAAGATTGCGCTAACTACGTGATGGACACTACGTTTCTCGTTTTTTCTGCCGCAGCTACAAAACAACCGTTACATTTGCTAACGTTGAATTAATCAAAAGTTGTATTGAATTTGTAAAATGTTGAATTAAATCTGTAGAAGGTTGAAGTCAATCTGTAGAAGGTTGAATTAAACCTGTAAAAGGTTGAATTAAATCTGTAAAAGGTTGAATTAAATCTGTAAATGCTATATATTTTTATTGAGGAGTGAAATAGTTAGGTACTACTAAGTTATAGCAATTGAAAGAATATTTAATGGAGGTGCTTGTACATCGGAACACTTTTTACGAGGTTTATTTTTTCTTTGTTTATTTACAACTCACGTATTAGAAATCAAGTCATAATCTTACTTTATTCAAATGCACCAATTTAAAAAATGTATTTTAAATATTTTTATTTGTCTCTTAAGGAATGAAACCATCCGGATCGCTGTACGTTCATTCGCTCGCGAAAAGCTACAGGTTTGGCAGAAGAAAAAAAAAAAGACTGTGAATGAAAACTGAGGTGAACATTGTAAAAATCGCCTTATAAATATAACGATTTTACAAACAAATATGATTTCAATCGATTTATCTTTTCAAGGAATTGAGTGCCTACATAATTTCCTACGAAGTAATTTCGTTCTTCGCCACTTTTTGAATTTGCTGAAAAAATTTGTATAGTTCTTGAGAATCGGGAACAGGAGGAATGCAACTCAAAGTTTCAACGCCAATGTTTCGTTCCATTTTTGAACATCTTCAGGGAAAACGTCTTATAAATCTTTTTATTGTTGATGATAATAACAATGAACATAATGAAGTATAACTTAGTTTGGTGAGAATGATGATGATTCTGTACAATTGTTGTCCGTGTCTGTCAATGTAATTACGTATGTGTGTGTGTCCGTCGTATGGGCCGGTTTATCAATTATCTACATTAACTGCAGGATAGCAATGCTAAGTATAGCGCTAGGCTCCAGATAAAGAATGTGAGTCGTTTATCAATGCCAAATTACCGATCGGATTAAATTATCCCTCAGATAAATTCTGTCTGGTAGATAGCGCCGTTAGCATCCTTATTGGTGTCTGTAGGCGACAAAATAAGGGCGATTTACACATGGAGCTACCACAGTGTAGAGTAGGCGGTGTGGGTATTTTCTTCATGGATCGACTATTTAAAGAAAACCGGATCTGACGTCCACAACACAACACTATCAAGCTCGGAAAATAAGAAACCACCACATTTTTGCCATTTGCTTCATTTCTAGAGAGAGAAATATATACACGAATTGCGTTATTGCACAACCTGAATTGTTATGAATGAATTATTGTGATCAGTAATTTGTGAACTTAATTTCATCTTCGATCTGTGTTAGAATGTAAAGAACGGTATCTTAGTCCAACCGAAACCTCAATAAAAATGCGCACTCGTCCCATACTAGAAGATGATCTACACGGGGTCTTACTAGGTATATACAGTATTCTTCTCGATTCAACGAATTATGCTACGACAGAACCTTCGCCGTTGCTGCTATTTGAAGAAAAATCCCCAAATATTCATTCCATTGAAAGGTACAAAAATGAAAACAATCAAACGAGATTCAAATAAGATTGTTGTAAATAAATAAACTTGTTTGAGGTTAGAAAGCTCTAGATATATCATTAACCTCCAGTTATGATTGTTATCCAGCCATCCAGGGATCAGATAAATTAAAACGCCAGATAGGTTTAACTAGGGATGGATAAACCCAATATTGTGCCCTTAATGGAATATTTCTATAATTTTACGACTGTTTATATTATTCATTCAAGTGAACACTACTTATTCAACGTAAGTGGTAGAAGCAACCGTAAGGAAACGACCTTAGGTAGCTCAGTGGGATGTAGGTACAGCTTGCTCTAAAAAGACGTTCTTGACGTTGGAACCAGAAAACCAGAAGGCGAAGCCTGCCAGGAGGTGTGGACCCTCAAGATGGTATCTTGCGGCCTGTTGCAGCGTCGCTTCCCTTCACTTCCGCGTCGGTGAATCCAAAACGACCTCCTCCATTAGGCGGCTTTTGAGGAGACGCGACCAAGACGAGAGCCCACAGAAATGGAGGCCAAGCACACCTCCGTTCAAGCAACAGGGGGTTCTGGAAAAATGTGTTGGGAGGGAGCGCCAAGGTGGAGAATTTCACTGTTGGGTTACCTCTAAGGGTTACCCGACTGCCACCGTCATCGCCAGGTATCCCGACCGCATCCTGACCGTAATGACGAGGAAAACCAGGTAGAAAACGGAGCAGAGTTTCCATTCTCACGACGCACACGGAACGTACGCGTAGGTACCGGCTATTTTTACGACATTGCACTCATTGTGCTGGGTGCAGTTCACGAGAGTTCATTCAACGGGTCATTCAATATTCGTGTCAATACTGTGATTAAATGAAGGCTATAAAAATGTCATTCTATATTATTATGAACACACCGCAAGCGACTAAACCAGCAGTTTACAGCAAGAACTGCTTAACCAGCCCGTGAACCAATGTTTTTGTTTAGATGTTTACACACTATTCAAATAATAATGCTTGAAATACCTAACAATAGTTCAAGTTATGCAGCATGATCGCTTGAGCGAATTTTCTCAAATCGTCATACTGTTTTATGTCAATTTGTTTTTCACTTCAAGAATTCAAGTAAAAATAAATCGTTAACTACCGATTCCATTGCAAAAACCTCGTTCTTAATAATGTTCTGCAGATCAAAAAAGATTTTGGATTTTTAGCTTTTTTCGGAGTTTTCATCCATTTTTCGGCATATTATGTTAATGAAATTTAAGGACATTTTTCAGCATACATTTTTTCATATTCTAGGTAGTTCATCGTTAATAAACGTCTTTTGAATAAAAATCTGCTAATAAATATAAAATTAACGATTTTTCGCCATTTTTAGTTTTTTATCACATTTTTAAATTTGACCAATTTAATGCACTCAAAAAGTTCTGGCCAACGAAATCGTCTTTTTGCTTGGAATGCTTGATTTTTTGGCGCTAGAGCGGAATTTTTATCTCAATTCTAAGGAGAGTTATCGGCTGAAAGTACGCGCGCGCGTGTGTGTGTGTGTGTGTGTGTGTGTGTTTTTCCAATTTTCCCAGCTGAATCAGTATCCCTGGGCTGGGGCTGTTCATTCGCATGCTCCAAATAAATTTATTACATGCGTATACATAATTATCAACAAAAACCAACCGAAAACCACCAAACTGTATTTTGATCGATAACAAATTAAATTAAAACGAACAAATAAATACGATAGATCACGATACCATGAAACAAAACTTATGAAACAAGAAAACCAATAGTATAGGATTTGTAAGAATTTAAGAAAATAGAAAAATAAATCAAATAAAATATGTGTGTGTGTTTGTTTGTGTGTGTGTGTGTGTGTGTAGGGTAGCTGTCAGTGTTTTTATCTCTTTGGAGCTCCTTCATATCCCTACCTAAGTCAAGTTCATTCGTTCCCGTCATCCGTCTTTCTCTGCCCTAATTAATACCCAAGCCTTCAGTTCCAGCGTGGCCTCAGTGCCCACGTCTGGCAGAAGCATCCTGTAAAGGGCCAAAGTTGCAATTGATATAGAGTGAGAGCGGCCCAGGTATGCTTCTGAGAATTTGCAGCAAATGGCAGCAGAGGAAGCAGAGGCTGTGTGCAATGGGAATATTAATGTATTTTTGCAAAAACGTTTTCCCATGCGCACGCTTTCTGCCATCCAATCTCTTCGCCTGAGGCCCCACTATAAGCAGCTTGTGCAGGATGTGATCCTGGCAAATAGCCATGGGGCCTCTCCCGCATCTCCTACAGGCGTGGGGCAGCAGCCCACCATTCAGCAATCCTCCTCTGGTCTTCTTGAAGACTGAACTGTTGAGGCTCAGGGAGCAGGTAGGCCATATTGAAGGTTACGAGATTGTCTACCTGCAGGATCTGGTGAGGCGGGCTGTTGAGAGGCCTGAAGGCTTGGATGACGAGGTTGTAGCCTACTTAAATACAGAGGATATTCCCACTGGTTAAAGAGGAAGCGACCGTGACAGGGCATCAGGGAGGGATTCCTCCTACTTTGGTGCCTCGTGGAGGTCTAAGAGCAGCAAAACAAGCAAGAAGGCGGGAATATCAGTGGGTCCAGAAGTTGTGAAGAAAGCATCTGACTTGTGTGGCTGTGAAGGTACTGAAAGGAGCTGGGGATGAGCAAGTTTTGCCCCCTCTCCAGGAGATTGCGGACTATTGGGAGCCACTCTTGAGTGCTCCCAGCCACAACCCTGGTGAGCCGGTGGTACCACCAGCTTCCACCAGGGATTCCTTGCGCGGCATCATGGACACACTGGTGCTTCATGACGAGGCACATACATGCTGTGTAAAAAACTCCACCTGGACCTGATGGAGTTTCCGCCCGGAACAAAGCATTAAAAAATGTTAAGCTGCTCATCCTCAACCCGTTGCTTCTATCGGGAAGACTCCCAAAAGCGATGGCACATGCCCGGACAATTTTCAACCCAAAAAAGGGGGAAGTAGGCCTGGAGGTTACTGCCCGATATCTGTATTGTCTGTAGTCTTTGCCACTTCCAAAAGATTCTGCCATCCCGCCCCCAGGGGGTTAGTGCCATGGGTGACGTCCAGAGAGCATTTCGGCCAGCCGATGGCACAGCAGAGAACCTAACAGTTCTCCATACTGTCATTTCACTGGCCCGTATCAAGAAACGGCAACTCCATCTTGCCAAGAACTCCAAGGTCCAGGAATCAGAATTTTGAAGAACATGAAAAGAGGACCCGACACCATGGTTCAATTCCACTTGAACCATTACTGTTGGAAACTGAACAGTGAAAACGACAAGGCCTGAGCTTGGCCTTTCTTGATGAAATTGTATCAACATACATGTAAGGTAGGGTCCCTTCCTTTTAATAATGAATAGTTCACTTATCCTCAGCATTATAACATCCATCCAATCTATAACAGAAACAGCCCACCAGACTGCATACTGTATATATTGGCCACCAACATTTCTTATATCATCCCAGCTATATCCGATACATTATGATAAGTACCTTGTTACAAAGATGTTAATTTAGTGTATTCATATCTGAAGTAAAGATATTCACACCTGTTACAAATTGTCATCTTTCTCGATTCAGGAAAACAACTAAGGACTGTTCAAACATGTATGAAGAGGTTTTGAAGAAAATTTATTTTTTCCTCGTACTCTCCGTATTTTTCACTGGATTTGAATCTCATAAAAGAGGTTTAACTGTAACTTCCTCTCGAGCTAGAGGTTCTAAATATTAAAACAAAAACGAAAAAACTGTTCCTCAAAGGTGGACGATTTAGGCCATTGCTTTGGAAACTCTCTGGAGACTGCTCAATAAACAAGATTAAACTAAACTCTTTATAGTGTAAACACTGTTATATCAGTCTTAGGCAGGTTCAATTGTGACACAATTCGAATCAGCATAAAAAAGATACGCTGAAATGGATCCCAATATCACTAGATATTAAGAAGAGCATAATTTTTCATTAAGAAAATTAATAATTCGATTTCGCCGAAAAATCAACATATAGATGTAGGTCGGCAAAATTGTTGATATAACTGTATTATATAGTTTATAACTGTATCACATAGTTTTCATTTTCCTTAAATCGGTAGCGAGACGATACAAAGCTGTGATGGTTGCTAAATGAAGAGGCGATGTGTACAATTTGTATGCAATCATCGTCTTCAGGTGGTGAAAGCGAAAATGCCGGTGAAGGGAGTACGGCTGTTTAAAAGATAATCGAACAAAAACGGCGAAAGAAAAAAATCTTGGAAGTAAAATGAAAGCGGTTTCCTAAAACTTTCAAGAAGTAATATTTTGTAGTGATTGTGGAATCGAAATCCAATAATTCCGCACTAGCTTATAAGACAATCCGTATACTTCAGCAGTATTCAATGGTTTTCCGCTCAGTAAAATAGATGGAATAATAAAAATTCGACGATGAATGTGGATTTTTCTAAGTAAAGTGGAAGTAGTCAAACTGGAAGGGTAGTGCATCGAACCAGGTAGACGCCATTTTGTTGGAGAGCCGTCGGTGTATCCTCCGTTCTCGGTTGTTGCCAAGGTGATACCCTCCCATCCGACAGACCCCCCCAGCGGATTTACCCGATTCTACTCGTCTTCAGGCCGATCATCCTGCCGACGAAGCTCAAAAATACGAAACGAAAAATACTCGCTGTTGCTAGGAAAGTCCAAAGTCCGAACAAATGTACCAAACTGTACTTAAGTAAACAATCTGTTTAAATATGGAACCATATGGAACAAAATACTCTTAAAAGTCTCTCACACTGATCAACAGTTAATTTTAATCTACAATGATGTTGGCGCATATCAACGCGATAAGCAGCATGAATAAAATGTTCGTGCTCACCTGATGAGTTGCTCACTCATTTTACCTTTCTGTTCGAATCCGAAGTTTTTCAAAGTCTTCTGGAATATTTTGAACATACTGACCGAGTCATCAGTAATGGTTACTGGTTAGGAAAAATGCCCTGCTAAGTTGAAATTTGATAGAATCATGAGATTAGAATCACGTCAACTTGTGTACTAGTCCACAACGCCGGGACACATTTTCATATGTCAGCACCACATTTGCCTTCGTAGAAAGCCATCCTAGTTGAAATTTTAATTTCACAGGGTGAATATGAGATAATTATGCTCACTCAGCTTATGAGAAAAGAGCCCATCATCTTAATGTCCCGGAGAATCACACAATCAAATTTCAACTTCGTAGGATGAACAGGAGAGAATTTAGCTCAATCAGCTGATTAGGAAAGATGCCATCATTTCAATCAGGGGTTGAAATCGATATATATATATAAATTTGAGCTGCTCTGATTGAAACCATCATTCTGACATATTATTGTGTGATCCCTAACAAATTGCTCCATTTCGGATCGATTCCGCCTGGGATGGTTATTTTTGTTCCGGAGTGGATTCGATCCTGGCCTGAGCGGTATTTTTCCATTCTCCATTTTCAGGGATTGTGTGGGTTAGCTTCTAGATGGTTACCTACAAATTTCATCGGTGTCAGATCAACAATGGCGTGTGCACATGCGCAAATGTGAGTTTCTTTTAACGTCAATTTCTTAGGACCTAGTAGCGCGATTTTGTTCAATCTTGGAGGGTAGTTGAATAAAGGTTTCAGGCCTTAATCGTCTTATGATAGTAATAAATATTGCACGTAAATATGCAAAACTAAAGTTGGTTGATACTCGTGAAACTCCGCGACTAGCAGACCGATTTTGGTCGAGGCACTGGCTGTGGCTAATTATCAGACACCAAACCTGTATTCTATTTTCAATACGCCCATGTTACAATAATTATATGAGGTAGCAATAATGCCCACCTAACGTTTTTATATTTTCCTAAAGGAGACCTGGAGCTCAGGAAAACACCATTACCGCTTATCAGGTCAGGCCACGTAAACCAGTACGTTACCTGTACCTTTAAAAAAGCCACAGTTCCTTTGAGCCTGACGGCTAAAATTAAAAAACATGAATATGCTTTAGCCGTACACGACTTACTCCTCGTCGATTCTCTGAACCCGACCCCCCATCGGCCTCTGAACTCTGTTTATCATTCAAAAATAAAAAAATGTTTTAGCTCTCGCTCTCACTTTATTATAGCAATGATCACGACCATTGAGCTCTTGTGAGATGATGATCTCCTAATAGAAACTCGCGAGTAAACTTTCACTTTATGATAGAAATGATCACGACGATTGAGCTCTTGTGAGATGATGATCTCCTAATAGAAACTCGCGAGTAAACATTCACTTTATTATAGAAAGAGGCTAAAGAGGCTACATACGAAATTACAGCTTCCTATAGTGTAAAGTATAGAAATTACCTATTAACCACCGCTTCACAAATCTAACCGTTCTCGCAACATTCGGATCACCTGCTAAGAATCACATAATCGAAACACCAGCTCAATGAAATCATCAGAAATTAACAAGCGGTTGCAATCATGTTCACAATATCAATAATTGAGAATGATCACCTGTGTGTAAACAATTATTCATATAACCATGCTCATAACTCAGCTTGTTGGCCACGCACTTCGCAGTAGTTAATATAGTATGGTTGGATAAATCGAGAGCTTTCGAACGAATGGTCAACGAATTTTGTGGGATGAAAAACGACGAAGTATCATATCCCTAGCAACGACTCGGTTGTAAGCGGAAATCATCACAATTATTGGCGCTACTTTCGTTGCACTCTCGTGGGACATTTTTCGGTAGTTAGGTCACGGCTAAAGCATATTCATGCTAAAAAACTCGGCGCTCCGCGCCTCGCCAGGGGGCAAGCCCCCTGGACCCCCGGTTACCTCTATTTACATACTTAGGACGAAATTATTGAAACACAGAATGTGTTTGCGTTGTCGCGCAACTAAGTGACAACCAAACAAGCGTCATTGTTTACTATTCATTTACTATTCATGCTCATAACTCGGGTTGATGGCCACGCACTTCACAGTAGTTAACATAATATGGTTGGATAAATCAGGAGCTTTCCAACGAATGGTGAACGATTTCTGTGCGATTAAAATTGCGGAAGTTCCATTTCCCTACCAACGGCTCGGTTGTACGTGAAAATCATAAGAAAATTTACAAGCGGTTGCAATCATGTTGACAATATCAATTATTGAGAATGATCATCTGTGTGTAATACTGCTGTTAGCAGCAGTATTACATCAGTTCCCCCCAGATCGGCAGAGGGCGATAAAACGTTCAATATCTGATAAATGCAAACCCTCAGGATGGCTCTCGGTAATGCCCCTTATGAAGCACAACTTCGATTTATCTAGATATGAGTTCTATGATGCACTGGCGATGAGGTACAAGAGGACACCAATTGAGATGCCAACTTCATGTGATGGTTGTGGGTGTACTAACTTTTCACAAGAACATGCGCTAAGTTGTAAGACTGGAGGCCTGATTTCTAGGAGGCACAACGAAGTGAGGGACACCTTAGGAGTGCTGACGTCAACAGCATGGGGGAATTGTGTTAGAGAGCCCATCATTGAAGAGACATCGGCGACCAATCCAGGATTGAGAGGGGATCTGGCATGCAGAGGAGTGTGGGAACCACAGAGGATGGCGTTATTTGACGTCCGTGTCGTTGACACCGACGCCCCCTCGTATGTTTCCCGCTCAGTCCTCTCAGTCCTGACAGCAGCAGAACAGGAAAAAAAGCGAAAATACCTGGATGCATGTGAAACGCGGCATGCTTCATTCACGCCTTTGGTATGTTCTGTGGACGCTACGTTCGCCCCTCAGATGGCCGGATTTGTAAGGGTGTTGGCTGAGCGGCTGCAAGAGGTCTGGATGCGTCCTCAGAGTACAATTAAAGGATATTTAAGGGCCCGCATCGCCTTTGCAGTAATTCGAGCCTCTAGTATGTGCCTGAGAGGCACACGCAAAAAATGGCGAGCGGCTGAAGATTTGTTGGGGTTTGGAGATGGGGCAGCCTTACATTTGGCATAATAGAAAGTGGATCATCATCTTTCCAGAAGCGTAACTTTTTTCTTTTTTATCCATGAAACACAAAACGCCGTTAACCAGAAGATCATTTTTTGCTGTTGCCAAATCCTTAATTTGTTAAATATATTGTTGTTTATTAATATATTGATTCAAATAACCATGCTCATAACTCAGGTTGATGGCCACGCACTTCGCAGTAGTTAACATAATATGGTTGGATAAATCAGGAGCTTTCCAACGAATGGTGAACGATTTCTGTGCGATTAAAATTGCGGAAGTTCCATTTCCCTACCAACGGCTCGGTTGTACGTGAAAATCATAAGAAAATTTACATGCGGTTGCAATCATGTTGACAATATCAATTATTGAGAATGATCATCTGTGTGTAAACAATTGATTCAAATAACCATGCTCATAACTCAGGTTGATGGCCACGCACTTCGCAGTAGTTAACATAATATGGTTGGATAAATCAGGAGCTTTCCAACGAATGGTGAACGATTTCTGTGCGATTAAAATTGCGGAAGTTCCATTTCCCTACCAACGGCTCGGTTGTACGTGAAAATCATCACCGTCACACATTTCGTTACATCCCGCGTTCCATTTTCGGCTAGTTAGTCCATGGCTAAAACACATTCTGTGTTAAAATAACACAACCAATTCAGAGCTGAAGAAATTACATTCTACACATTATGCAGTAATTATGCAACTCTATTACGAACTATAATCGCCCGCACGAAAATCGCTAATGTCGTAGGTATCATTATTGACGTGAACGTTATCGCAAATACACTGTCATGAACACAAAATCAGGGTCAAACACAGTGTTACTAGACCCCATCCAACAGACCCATAGACTGTCACGAAACACGACAGATGGCTGATTTTCGACCCACAGGTAGACCCAGTTGCTTGGTGCTCCACGTTTTTACACTCGAAATTAAAGTTCTAAGAGAAATTATCTGTATCATGTTTGACACTTGTAGTTGAATTTGAATAATTGATTTGAGTTCATGCTTGATGTATGGAAGAATCAAAGAAAGTAAATTAGTATATTAAACTTCCGAAATCATTGATTCAGGCCTCTTTACTTTATTTTTTATAGTGCTGAATAACGAAGTTGAAACTTCCCAAGGTCTAGATGAGACCAATAATATTATATTAAAATATTAACATAGGTACAATAAATTTCAGTAAAAAATGTAGCATTTTTCACATTGCTTTCTGAATTATTTTACAACATTTGGAAGTTAGAGATTGAGAGTAAATTATCTGTTTTACCGTAATTTACTAGTGAATGGACCAAAATATAAAAAGTAACCACTCTTCAGAAATTCCACAAGGTGGACCTGCCACTTTATGAAGATTAGGCGGTTATGAAGATTAGAACTATATTGCAAATTTAATTGTTATTTCTCTTCTTCCATAGCTTATTCTTGATCTCACCCACTAACCAACCCTCGAAAAAAGACACAAATAGCTATGGAAAAAGCATGGAACCCTCACCCATGCTTGTTTTTACCTTTCTGAAGTCTGAACTCTACATCAATGTCTGCAAGGGACATACATACCCGCTGACAGCAAAATAGATCCAACCAAACAAGTCTCAACTCCTGATGTGCCAACCTAAATGTTTTCCAAGCATGTAGTTCAACTGATGAAAACGATGGAAAAGAGTGTGGGGTCATGAAAAGAGGAACTAAAAGTGACTTCAAACCGAAAAGGGGCATTCTTCAGTGTCCCCCCAAGGTCTTGGGGGTATCATTGAGTCAAAAGGGGGACATGTACCCCCAAAAAGGACGTCTGGCAACACTGCTCAAACATAAAAGCTCAGAGTACAACGATATGGGTAAAAAAAAAACAAGCGGAACATGGAAGAACAAAAATATTTAAAAAGCAGCAGTAAAGTTCGAATCAATCAGGGACAATCATGCTGACGTGCGATGCCAAAGTCTAAAGTAAAACATTCAATATCTGACGGTAATTAATCAGTTGCAGCATCTTATCTCTAATCAGATAAATCGCTCATAGCCTATGATGTAGAAGCAAGAGACATGAACTGTTACATACTTATGTTAGTATTACACAAAACTGAGAAATAAAGTGAGCAGTAATGCAGATGTTACACTTCATTTTAGAGAAATAAAATTCGGGCAAGAGGAACTTAAGAATTGTTTTCTATGGTTAGGTAAACCTGAATATGGTTCAACGGTTTAGTTAAAGACATCGAAAAAGGAGATAACAATAAAAAGATGCATTGTAAAAATTTAACTCACAATTTTAACTCTTGACTCGGCCTGCCAAATATCCTAACATCCATATTTATTGTGTTCCAGTCTCAGCTCATATCATTCTTCGAGTTCTGAAATTATCGTACCAAAAAAATATTAACTCTAGCACCTCATGAGATAGAGGAAAGTGCGAAGTGTTTGTGAAAGAGGAAAAAAAAACGGAAAAAGTGCATTTTGATTGTTTTTGTGAAAAGTGGGAAAGCTGATTTAAAAAAAGAGAAAGTGATATTTTGGTGGTCGACTCACCGATGTTTCGGTTGTCCCGAATGTTGGTCAGCGGTTCGAAGGAATTCCGCCCTTTTCCTTCATCAGGGTGCGGTCATCTCGAACTCCTGAAGATCACAACACATCATCAGCCGAAACGTCGGTAAGTCAATAAATCATTTTTGGTGGGGCTGAATTATAGTACAGATTGGTCTAACAACGTGAACATTGTCGTGTGTAGTTCTGTGTGAGTCCCCACTTTCAAACCAACGTAAATCTATCATGATCCTATCAACAAAAAAGAATCCTCTTTCTCATGGTTTCATGATAAATTAACATGCTCCGTCGCGTACGTGAGAAATAGGGAATTGAGAAAAGTGTCCCTACGCTATTAGTGAGTCAGTAAGTTGAGCAATGAACTCTAAAACCCTTTTGTTGTTGATCTCTGACTAAACAAAGTTGATGTTTATATATGTAGGATGATACAGACTCTTGAACGAACATGCGTCTTATACCTACCAACAGACAGGGGACAACCGACGGAGACGCGGGCTCACTTAACTGGGCACCAGCGGCAACTATACCACCTGAATTGGGCTGTTTCCAAATCTTAGGTATAGGCAGGGTTTGCTCCAAAATTTTTTCTAAGGGATTGACTACTTGATGTTAAGTATTTTTGAGATGCGAGCTTGCGAGCATCTAAGCCACCAAACTATACACATCATTCTGACCTATATGTCAAAATAGTCTGAATTTTTACTAAGGCATTGACTATTTTATGTTATGTATGAGTATTTTTGAGACACGAGCTTGCGAGCATCGAGACCAATAAACTGTAGGTATACATCCTTCTAATGTATTTATACGCTAGATGGATTTGAATATAGCGTGGGGACACATACAAAATTTTTTGACTAGGCAAATAGTTCCGTACGAGTCCCCACTTTTTTCAATTCCCTATTTCTCATGTACGCAAAAGAGAAAATCAATCTATCACGAAAACATGGGAAAGACAAGATTCTGAGGTTTCCGAAACAGTCGTCAAATTCTTTTTTTATGAGATAATGACAGATTTTCATTGGCCTGAAAATAGGGATACATACGGAACTACACCCACATTATCTGTTATGGGGGAGTTCGAATAAAGTCAAATGTATAAAACGTTTTGTTTTATTCATCTCTTCTTCAAAATCAAGGAAAATGTTTGTCATCCCCCCTCAAAATTTGTTGGTTTGAGTTTTAAGGTATGTATACGGATTCTGAAAATAACAAGAAAAGTACGTCTGTCCTATGTTCACGTCATGGACCGCACTGTGCATCTAATCCGGTAGGTATACTGAATTCATCTATAAATATGGACGTTGAGATAGGTACCTAATTTTAGAGCAAACTAAGTAGCATTTATAGTATTGCGAGTTATATTTAGACTGGCATCCAGATTAGATAATCTGATAAGAAGATGAGCAAGATATTTTTGTACCTCAATTTAACGAATACCCAAAATCATCAATTCAACTAAATCAATACTAGTGACCTCTTCAGCACCAATGGTTGGGCCAGGAGCCATCCAGGGGCAGATAAAGGACTTGCAATCTAGAAGAATGGATTGGTAACAAAGCTTCATCGCAACCCTGCACTTATCCACCCGCCTCCAGTCTTCATTATGACACCAATGTTCTGTTCCAACCCCTCTTAGATATCCATGCCTGACATCTTTACACAACGAGACGTTCGCGAACATCAAGTTGATTCACAAGACTCTAGACCCTGACCAACTAAACTAAATTTTTGAAGTATTTTTGAGTTAAGAATACGAGCGTAGCGAGCATCAAAACCACTAATCTAAGCATAAAACTGATCTGTGTAAAATCTCATGGAGACTGAAGCGCTGGGAATGCCACGCAGTGGGTAGTCGAACTAAAGAGCAAGTCAGGGTCTAAAGTCTCGTGACTCGATTTGATTGTTCGAGAATGTCACGATCCTTACACACTGCCAGCACACAAATATTTGTATGAGACAGGAAAAATTATTATTCCTTCGTAATAATTGCCGACGGTGTGCTGTATGGCGAGAAGAATGTGGATTCATTCTACAGATGTTTGCAGAATAAATAACCTGCGGGATGAATAGATTTGAAATCGAATAAGAAAGGTACGTCGTCCTATGTTCACGTCATGGACCGCAATGTGCGTTTAATCAGGTAGGAAGACTGAATTCAACAACAAATATGGATGTTGAGATAGGTACAGAATTTTAGAACAAACTAAGTAGCATGTATAGTATTGTGAGTTATATTTAGACTGATCTCATAAGGAAATGTGCAAGATATTTTTTGTACCTAAATTCAACGATTATCCAAAATTATCGATTCAACTAAATCAACACTAGTGACCTCTTCAGCACACCTAGCGTGGGCCGGGATCCATCCAGGGGCAGACACAGGATTTGCAATCTAGGAGGATGAATTGGTAACAAAGCTTCCATTCGACCCTGCACCTATCCACCTACCTCCAGTTCCAACCATTTGTGGATAACCAAGCCTAAGATCCTTGCACACTGCCAGCCCACAAATATTTTAAGAGACAGAAACAATTATTATTCCCTTGTAATAATTGCCCACGGTGTGCTCTATGGCGAGAAGAATGAGGATTCATTCTACAGATGTTTGCAGAATACATAACCTGCGGCATGAATAGATTTGTCTCGCTTTGGAGGACAGTGAAAACCAACTGCCTATCAACCGTTCCACCTCCTGGGTTAAGACTATGTCATTTCTGCTTCTGCTTCCTCAGGGAGTTAACATGCAGCCCTACTGCAATATATCTTGTAACCCCACTGGGTTTCACGTAAAAGCTCAGAACTTGATAAAACTAAGGCCCGTTGCAGAAACATAGCCCTTCAACGACCCCTACTGTAGATACCTCTACATTCTAAATTGATTGAATCATCAGCATACCTATTACATCAGTCCTCACCAATATTCTTCCTGTATTACCTATGGTACATGTCCTCAAGGCACACAATAGCCGGTGTTGTTTACATGCGCTTGATATGAGAGTCAGGGTTGTTTGATGTAAATCAAATTGTCAATTGTCAATGTCTACTAATTTGATGTCAATCAAATTAGTAGAAAATAAAGATAAAATTGAACAAAAAATCAAAGAATATAATAGAAGAGACTCGACTCACATTTCCACGAAGTAGGAACCTACCTATGTAACTCATTGGGCGCAATGAGTTCCTCGAATTTCCGATTTAGACTGAACTGAGTCTTTCCAGTTTCTAGTTTAGCAAAATTCACGGAAGCTACGAGTTTCATGTATTTTCCATCGAGACTGAACTAGTTAAGGAAAATTATCGGATGCTCTCTTCTCTACCGCCTTGCTCAGCATCCCACACTTTTGATTATTTTTCCATTTTCGCGTACATTCACAAGGAAGTGATCCTTGTGCAAAACGTGAAAAAACGAAAGTTTTGTATTTCAATTCAAAAAGTCCTAATTAATTTTTTGTTAATCCAATTTAAATATTTAAAAACTCAGATTAATTTGATTATTTAGTTTAAATCACAATTTTTTTCAACCCTAGTTTTAATCTTAGTTTAGATCAAACCTAGTTTTAATCTAGTTCTAAATTGGGCACACACACTTTGCTACGTATACAAATTTCTGTAGGATGTACGGTTTAGGAATTATTAAGGCTGTATCACAGTCGCATTTTTTCAGCTTTGTTCTCGCATTTCTAATGCTGTATTACGGGTTCGAAAATATATAATAAAGAAGACGAGAAATAACTGCAAATAAAAGAAGAGGAATAACTGCAAAAACAGCGCACTCTGGCGGAATGCAGTTTTATTGAGTCTGTCAGGTTGGGGCTCCAAGGTGTTTTCCAGTGAATTCTTACCTTCTCAAGGGTTACGTCTTAGCATTTTTCTTGCGTCGAGGTAAAAATCAGAACACGTTCTAATTTTTTCAAGTGAGTTTAAAAATGCTCCGCCAGGATGCGTAGTGGTAGAAAAAGTTGATCTTGAAAAAAGCATTTATCCTTCTTCACGTTCGGCCATTAAAAATGCGAGAAAAGAGCAGAAAAAATGCTAGTGTGATCTTTCCAAGGCCGCCATTTTATATTCCACCAATTTCGAGATGGCAGACAAAAATTTTCTCACTCAGAAACGTACTAAATTTTCAAAACCTAATCTCAAACCTATGCCCTTGGCTCCTACAATGAGAAGGAATGCACAATTACTACCCCGATTGGCAAAGGAATTAGAATCCTATCTCTCTCTCTAATTAGATTGCATCGGTGTCAAACGTAAAGATGGGTTGTCTACATCGACAAACGCGATCCCAAGTTCACTCGCCGGTTGGCAAACAACAACCGGATTAGACGGCTAAGCTGGATAATCCTCGCCTAGACCTGAGGTGACATAAAGACGTCAGGTGGCAAAAACTGAGGAGGAAAAAACCCAACTTAGTTGCACAGCTATAATGAATAGCTCTAAACGATAAATAAGTAAATTTTTGAAACAAAACTGGCATCTTATGTACCACCATGATAAAAAATGGCCAGGTGGTATGGGAAAAAATACCGGTCAAAAAATACAGATCAAGATAGTTCATCAAAAAATTATAGAGTGATATATTCCAATCAAGCAGCACAATGATTATTGATATGTATTTTCTATCATGTTCCACTAATTATGTTTTCTTCAAATTAAGTAAGTTTCATTTAAATTTTTTGTGATATGTCTTTTCGTGCTCTGATAATTTCAACAAGCAAGTATCTACCTACTTATTCTACCCTATTTCATAGTACATGTACACTAGTGTACAATAATAGCATGCACCTATACATTATCCAAACAGTCAGAAGATTAAAGGTTAAGAAACTATAATTGCTGTCCATAATTTGAAAACTAAAAATGGGGCACAAGATTTTCGTGTTATTCCTAAATAGATCAAAAAGTACTTGAGGTTGAAATTTTTGCTTGTCGTCTTCTAATGTCGATTTTGTGATTTATAATGTGGGTTGGAACCTAATTAAACAGTCCACAAAAACTATTTTTTTCTGGTTTTATTGATTCATCAAGACTTTGGTGATGAAGAGTTGAATAAGAGTAATCAGCGATAAATGACGTAAAATAAGATAATACTAACTAGTGAAATATTTCGATAAATTTTATAACATACCTGTCAATTATGTAGTTAAAGACAAGAATACCTACATGTTCATGATTTTGGTATCGGCTGTCTTCGTGGGATAGCAACCTACGATACTACAAACCCGGACATTTGCTGCTCTTACTGTGAAAACCGGACATTTGGCCTTCAAGGCGACTTTGACACTTAGTTTTCGCCCAGACAGCTTGGTAAAAAATCGGACTGTCCGGGCAAAAACCGGACACCTGGCAACCCTATCTAACATATCAGGCGCGATTCAGAAAGTGTATACTTACCTAATTTAGAAACTGGTGACTATTTTAAATATAAATATAAATTTTCCAATGGAACTGAAATTTTATGACTTGATTGCAAGAACTTGAAATTTTACAATTTATTAATTTATTCTTTTAAAAATTTTGAAGCACGTTATTATGCACTTAAACACTAAGATTTTAAGGAGAATATTAACTAAAGTACTGCAGAGAACCCTAGATGTATTATGTAAAACAATATGTCCATGATTGAGGCAGAATCTATCAACCACTCATTCTTAATTATTTTCCCGTACCTAACAATTAGACTACATATTACAGTACATATCTATATCTTAACGTTGGTAGGAAAAAATTGAAAGCTATTAGTTGAATGATGCAAAGAACATATTCACAAAAGTTACGGTTTTAGTATCATGATTACATTTGAATTAATTGATACGACACAGGTATAGTTGGTTTGTATATATATAATACTAGCCGCTCCGGCTCGCTACGCTCGCCTCCACGTCCAGCCGGGGGGCAAGCCCCCCGGACCCCCCATTCAATTGCTCGCTTCGCTCGCAAAGTGTGGCATGTAGGGAATATTGCTCGCTTCGCTCGCAAAGTGTGGCATGTAGGGAATGTTGCTCGCTTCGCTCGCAAACGATAGATCCCTAAGGGTAGGTTTAACTTCTGTAAGGGATGCTGCTCGCTTCGCTCGCTTGAGGAAGTTATACTGCCCACCCAACTTGGCAGACGTTTTTTTCTGTTGGAAATTCTTACAAACAAATTAAATCTTATGAAACTACGTGGAACCACAAAAAGTTTATTCGGGGATGTTGCTCGCTTCGCTCGCAAGGTATTGCTGTATATTTGTAGGAAAAAATCCGAATTTATTCTGTTGACATGGCTCTCGCTTCGCTCGCAAAGTGTGGCATGTAGGGCATGTTGCTCGCTTTGCTCGCAAACGGTGGATCCCTAAGGGTAGGTTTAACGTGTGTAGGGGATGTTGCTCGCTTCGCTCGCAAACGGTAGATCTCTAAGGGTAGGTTTAACTTCTGTAGGAGATGCTGCTCGCTTCGCTCGCTTGAGGGAGTTATACTGCCCACCCAACTTGGCAGACGTTTTTTTCTGTTGGAAATTCTTACAAACAAATTAAATCTTATAAAACTACGTGGAACCACAAAAAGATTATTCGGGGATGTTGCTCGCTTCGCTCGCAAGGTATACCTGTATATAGGTAGGAAAAAACCCGTATTTATTCTTTTGAAATAGGCCTGCAGGTAACATTGTGAAATACCTGACAAACCCCTTGACGTCTTCGTAGAGCCTTCTCGCGAACACGGCAAAATTAATTTCTGATGTTAAACGCTTCTTCTCGCTTCCGCTCGCGATTTGACCGACTTAACGTCACTTTTTTCGATATCCGATTTCGGATTCAGATTCGGCGGACCCAAAGCTGTATTTCGCCCGCGAAAACCGTTCCGAAAAACGTACCTTTATGGGGTATATTTTAATCGGAAAAAACCAAGTTTTTCGGCGGACTTTTCGAGAAAACGGGTCCGTATTCTCGCATTTTTTTAACGCATTTCCCGATACTTTTTTCGCGATCCGATCGCGCCGTCGTCTTCCTCGTTCAAAAACCTACGAAACCCGTATTTTTCCGGAATTGTCAACGGCCGTTTAGAGGGGTAGGGGAAGCGGGGAAGTCCAAAAAGCGCACATTAATTCTTACTTCGACCCCCCTCCCGCCCTACGGCCCATGGTTCGGGTGGGATTAAACAATTTTAAATTCGCTCGCTCCCACTTTTGGAAAATCTCAAGAAGATCCCCCCACTCGTACACTCCCCCCACTCAGCCGTTTGGCCGTGCATAGACACGACAGACAAACAAACAGACAGACAAACAGACGGAGTTTCATTCTTATAAATAATAGAGATAGAGATAGAAATGTCGCAGTCTTTTTGTGAAATCAGGCTTTTCACCAAAAGCCTAGCCTATTTACAGTACGCCGCCTTTTCATATTAAAAACGTTGGAATGACAATCAGTTAGACATATAGGTCAGAATGCTGTGTTCAGTTAGGTGGTCTGGATGCTCGCAAGCTCGCATCTCAAAAATACACAACATCAAGTAGTCATTCCCTTAGTATAGATTAGTTCGACATACAGGTCACACAGGTCCTTATTGACAAATAGAATGGTTTTGGCAAAAAGGCTGAGCTCTTCCAGCTTCTTTACCTAAAGGCTGAAAAAATGCCAGGCTGATTGTCATTCCAACGTTTTTATTACGAAAAGTCGGCGTGTTTTAAAAATCTGATTTCACAATAGGGCTGAAACATTTATACATTGCATGTCAAGACTTCCTCTACAACTTGAAAAAAACTAGTGCGAATCATACATTATTAGATGAAATACGCAATTTAACCATAAACAACACAATCTGACCCGTGTTTAAAGATTTAAAATGTGCTTCAGACCACCTAACTACCGCTTCAACGTTCAAGTCCTCTACAACGAATTAAGTGACGCTCAGGATTCGTCAACCCCTACCCAATCATTGAAATCACTCAAGCCAGTATTTGGTCGTTGAGTTAGAAACTATGTAAATCCCCAATTAATAAATTAAATCAATAAACTAATAAACCCACTAATATTTTAGAGCAGGTAGGAAAACTCACATATTTATTTTTAATATGCACACATATTGATTTATTGCATGAGAAAAAGTTTACTAATTTCCAGGAATGCCGATGACTTAGGAGCACTGACGGATTTCGATCGTGTTGTTTTACTTTCCTAACAACCCGAATCGAAGGTAGTAAAATTCTAGACGGGACGCTATGGGTCAGGAAGGCAGATTCAAAAATTATAAATTAATACAGTACATAATAAGTTCGATGCATTACAGTTTATATGAATTATTTATCCATCCTACTTGCATTTTCTACTATGTTCGCTAAATAATATTTTTTCCTGAAATTAAGTCAGTTTTGTTCAAATCGCTTGTGATGTTTTAAATAGGTAAATTTTTGTGTACGGATAATTTCAACCCTATATGCATCTCTATTATGATAATAGTAGTACACGTATCATTTACATTCAAAAGATTGAAGAATAACCGACAATATAATAATTGCTCACAAATTTAACGATTTCAAACTTATAACCAAATTGAGTCGGAAGAACATAATGTTCGTTTCTGAGTAATTGAACCTATTTGAACGATAAACTGCTGGAAATAAATTGCTTTTTGGTTTTATTGGTTCATTCAGACTCTCATTCATGAAGAGTGGAGTGAGAGGATATACTGCGACAAATAAAGTAAAATTAACAATACTAATTCGTGTTAGTATTACAAGAACTTTATAAAAATACTATGTAGTTAAATATCAGATAGGACAGAAATCATTTGAATAAAAAAATACCCGATAACTTGCAATTTTTGTAACAAAAATCAGGTGTCTGAAAGTACTAATTTTAGAATATCTCCTTCATTTCAAGATTGTTCAACTCCGTCTTAAACTGAAAGAGTGAATGTACAAGTAATGGATAATGGAAGAGTTCGAGAGTTCCCACATATGAAATAATGCGACATGAGTACCAAAAACGTTTATGATTTTGGATGTCTGGATAGATTTCTATTGTCGATTTCGAGTATAGGTAGTTCCTCAAGAATTCATGGCAGAGTTATGGAATAGCAACCTGCGACAGGACCACAACAACTAGAAATGTGCAGCTCTTCCTGTGGAAACCGGACATTTGGATTTCAAAGGGATTTTCGCCCGTAAAACCGGACTGTCCTGGTCAAAACCAGACACCAGGCAACCCTGCCTGTATATGAAACCCATTCAAATCAGTGAAATGATACGTGAAGCGAATATAATCCGTGATGTGGGTGCGACATATGCGATTTGTTTTCGAATGTGATATTAAATATTCATTTCGGAGTGGGTTCTGGTGGGCGAGAGTGAAGCAATTGGAACGATCAGCTATCATGATTCATAACGTAGGAGCGGAAATCCGAATGGTACCAACGATCACAATGAAATGTAGAGTTAGTAGGTAATTAATTGGGCACCGTTAAAGTATTGTTTCTGTAAGTTCTGGAAATTGGCTATTTCGTACTGTTTCAAAACAAAATGAATTTAAGAATTGCGTTGAAATGCCACAACTGCATTTTCCAAGACGATTTTACGGTCTTCCAATCATATCCACAATTTTTTATAACAAATTTATAATCTTCTTCTTCAAGTTACATATTTGCGAATTAAAATTGGTGATAGTCGAAATCAAAAGTTTTAAAAAATAATCACTACGTGTTGGATAACCTTGAATCTGGGTTGGGAATTAATATTATAAACCCTATTGGACTTAATAAGAGAAAAATATTTACAATTATCGCCTATTCTAACGGTACCTAGGTACTTAAAACGGTGGGAAGTTTTTCCTTGCTACGATTTTTCAAAGTTTTAGTAAAATGCGGGGCCCTCCTGCCTTGTGGTACCCCACTATTTGTCGAAACTTTGTAATTTTACTATCATAATCATTAAAAGCAAACCACACATCGAAAGAGAGAGCGGATACTGTCAAAGTTCTTAGGATGAAATCTACTTTCATTAAAGAAATAGTAAACTCAAAATTTTCAGACTAATGGTTAGATAAACCTCATTGAGTGTTTGAAAAGGTGATGCGATTACGGGTAAATGTTACTAAATGCGAACTGGCTAACAACACTGAGTTAACATTGAAGTCATAAAGTGTTGGGATTAGTAGCTTAGGCAATTAAGCTTAAGCTAAATGGTTCAGTGGACACAAGACAATAGGTGCTTCGAAACAGATTTGCTATATTGAGGGAACAATCCCCAGTTGCGTGTTTCGCAATTCAACTGTATTGATGGTAGATTATCTAAGTACCAGCCTAACAATATTAAGTTGTATTAATAACTGCAGTGTTACAACCCTTCGTATTGGTTGAAAGTTAAGCAGTTAGGAATACGAGTACCACCTGGTTGTTAACATACGGTCAAAAGTTAATAAACTTTATTTAAAAAAAGCCTTCTGTCCAAATTTTTTTTTATTTTTTATTTTTTTATTTATTAAATTCTAACGTTTCTCCACAGAAAATGGGGCTTCTTCAGGGAGATTGATATTCAGAAATGTAAAATATCAAGGACAGATGGCCATTTTTTATAAAGCTTGTTATAATCTAAACTTTCCGAATAAAAAAACGTTGAAAAGTTAATAAATTCCTAATTAAGGGGCTACAATTTATTCGGTAAATCGGCTGTCACAACCATCCAAATACCAACTCACCTAAGAGCAACAGTAATTGAGCTACCTATATTAAAGGTGAGCCCGACTATGGCTGAAATATGTGAAGTAACTTGAAGTTTATAATGTGTGAGGAAGTTTATGTGACGATATGTGTGGAGTATGATCCATTAGTAAACAATCAAGTATGGGAAGATGGGTATTCCATTGTATTAAATGATTTGTAAATACATAATACCGTATGCCATAGGTCCAACGGGTAAAAAATTTACACGAAATTTTAAAAAAAACTTCCGTCAACATCCGAAAACGAAACAAGTCGGTGCACCCGGTCATCCTCTGCGTTGCGTGCACTTCGTTCAACAAGAAGATTCATACAACAAAAATGTTGTTAACAACCAGTTTTATGAGAAATTGAGTTGACATTTACCGTTGAATGAACAGCCTTGGAAACTTCTTCATTCATTGCAGTGCATGAAATTTTGACGTACATTGTTACAATAAAACTTGTAAATTTTTACCGCTTGCACGGAAAAAGCTCGTGCATAGATATGTCTTTTGGCAATTATTTATTGATAATATAATACAATGTAATTAAAATGAGATGGTTTTAGATAATAAAGGTCGATGAGTACTGAAATATGAAATGTAACCACGCGTTTCTAGATTTACATGACGGCTAAAGACTGCATCGATGCATTTATTATTTCTAGTGGTTGAGATTGCGATATTATTGTTCAATTCGAGTCCAAACTCTACTTGAGTTTAAAATTCGAATTGTTTTGTTGTTATTTCGTTAATTGCTAAGAAAGAGCGACTTCATCGTTTTCTGGATAGAGTACCTAGTGTGATTAGTGAGGTAATGAAAGTAGGTAACAACCTAGTTAACCATTACATTTTGTGATCACGATCACGCTTATTTTGTCATGACCCCCAGCCACAAGACATATCTATGCCATAAGGTAAAGTAGGTATCTATCAGTTCCTTCTATAAGAATAGTCATCATCAAGGCTTCTGATTTCACAATCAGAAAACAATTACCCATTCTACTTACATTGAGAAAAGATGAGGTTTTATAATGTAGTAACCTGATATTGTAAGGACCTTGGAATGTACCAACTTATGCAGTGTAGAAACCAAAAGTTATTCTTCTGAATGATTTATACGTGGAAGATTAGAGGTTGAATATAGTTAATCCTTGTTGGTAAACAAACCGAGTCAAGAGGGGATGAGGCGCAACGTGACCGAGGGAATCCGATTAGGAATATAGGTAAAGCCGCTTCTTAGTGGTGAGAGGGTTAAAAGAAAAAACCTTCCCGGAAAACAACATTGGATCAAAAGATTCACTCACCGATTGGGGTAGGTTAAATCCACAGCTGTGTTGGAAAACATCAAACGGATGAAAACGGTGGCGGCGAACCCAAAACGAACGAACCGATCCAACGATCGGCAGAGGCGAACACAGACTGAGCGCGAGCGGGGCGGGTGGGGGCGAGGCTTGGGCCCCCCACCCCTGGCGCTCTTTTCCGCCCCTAAACGGCCGGGTTGTGGGGAAGGAATTGAGCTCTTCCTGGACCACCGCGTAGACATAGATACGAAGCAGCCTGAAATCTCGGTGTCACGGAGAAGAGATAAGAGAGATGTGTACCTAAGTGTTGCATTTCCAAACCCAGATGATAAATTGCCATACCATACTCTTTACAAGAGAAAAATGATAAACCAAAATCCAGGAAACTCCGCGTAAAGGAAATTAAATGGATACGACGCAGTGCTGACAATCCGTTTCAATAAAAAATCCCCCCCAAATTCACGAAAAATCCCCAAAATCCTCAGGAAGAACAAGAAAATCCCCCAAATTAAAGGTGCCGTAAAATGCAATTTTGGACACAATATTGATCACAAATTGAACTATTTAGGTAATAAAAGGTCATACAACAAGGAAAACAATGTGAAAAAAATTAAACAGCGGATTATTTTTGTTACCAACAATAGGCAGGTAATTATGGTGAATCATGTTGTCAATAAAAGAAAAACTAGATGGGTAGCTTTCATACGAGAAATAAATTTGAATAGGATAACATCAACACAACATGTATCACAAAAAAAAAAGTAAACCAACAAGTATGACTAGTAGGTAAGTAAAATAAGAAAAAATACAAGTACACCCACAGTACATGATGTAGAAAGATATATTTATTTTTCCTCCAATATTCTGGAAAAAAAATCATTTTTGTTGGGGTTCAAACTCCTTCCATATCCTACATCTTCACTAACTCTGTCTGATTCGGTTTGGCTAACTGACGTTCGTGCCTGACACTGTCCGTGCGTGTCATTTGTCGTTGTTCTGAGAACGATCTAGTGGAGGGATCATTTTTTCATTTGTATTTATGGTGAAATTCACCTTTGATTCATATGTAAGGCAGTAAAAAAATAATAGAAATCAAGGATTGTCAGTGAAGCTCAAAAATCCCCTCCCACACTTCATCCCCCTAGGGCTCTGAGAGCCCTTAAAAATCCCCCACGTGGGGATAAATCCCCCGCGTTGGCAGCACTGATACGAAGTAACCAAAAAACCCAGTGTTATAGAGAAGAGATAAGATAGATGTGAAGCATTTCCAAACCCAATTGAACTAGTAAAGTAAGCAACTTGGGGCTGTTTGTCCGACTGACTCGGGCGTCGCGGACGTCATCAGCCGTCCTCCAAGGAGGATCAGAATTTGTTCTGATGATTTCGCATAAAGCTACTCATTGCCTCGCCCTCTTGAATGGAGAGGGGTTTGCCGTACAGAAGCATGAAAATTACTTGGACGTGCGATCTTTACCTGGGCGTTCACATCCAAGTAGGTACCTACTCATCATGCTCGATTTAATATATATATATATATATATATATATATATATAATTCAAGTATTGAATAATAATTTGATCAATGAGTTGTGTGGTCATTTATATTGAAGTGAAAAAATATGAAATTTGTATTCATTTTTCCGCCATGAGAGGCGGCTCCTGGCGGTTATGTTAGGAACTAAGTAATCTTGATTAGTTTACAACTGTTTTTTCAATAGTTTAATAGTCCACTAGTAGTTAATCGTTCGCTAATTGCACGGGAAACGGTTCATTGCATCGCCGATTTTGAAATCCTATAAAGCATTATTGAGTACATGGAACCAAATTCATGGAAATTTCAGTTTTCTACAGGATTTTCATTGGTAGAATGGAAAACTGGAGAATTATCGCACCTTCAATGTGATTTTGGGGAAATTTCTACATACTTAGGTAAAAATTGAGCATTCAGCAGTACTAGCACCCTCGCATTGACAAATTCCTACACATATATTCACACATCTTTTCATTCTGGGCCTTTAAACTTTTGATAAAGGCAAATTTCCATTTCGAAACTCCAAATTGTTGGACTACAACTGACAGAAAGACAATGAATTTACGTCACAGGTAGATGGCGCTTAAGCTCCCCCTCCCCTCGGAAGCTGAGGTCGTTCCTCCATGATGTCATCCAGCTTTTTTATACATCTGTTTTGACCAATTCTAATTATCCGATACCCTTTATGCAGCACCTTTTGGAAAGTTCTCGTCGAGATCTTTCAGTTGATGGAATAATATAAAACGTTGAATTTCAAACGTACAGCAACGTAAAAACCTAATTATAATCCAGAATTTATCTTCTAAAACCGGTATTTTCATATTTGTTATGTTATTGATAAATCGTCAGTTCTCTGCATTAGCTATTGTAGCATTTCTCATTCAATTTAGGATATTGTTTGGAAGAATTCTAATCCTGATAGAAAGCTCCCGTAGGTAAAATGAAGTAAAAAACGAAAATAAGATAGCCATCGCCAAACGTACTACCATCTAGGGGTAGTTATAGGTACTTAGGTACAAAACGCATGACTTATCGGTCGTGGAGGAGGGGTAGGAATTTGCGCCGTCCCCAGTGAAAACTCGGATCAGCATCTAAAGAATTAAAAACAATATTACGCTTTACAACAATATTATTTTTCTACATAGACTGCCATCAGGAAGTGTTTTGCAGTTACGAAAACATTGTTCGGTCCAACGGGGGGAAAACGGTCGGATCTCGTTGAGCGAAAATCCAAGAACAAAAATAAACAAGAGAAAGTAAATGAATTGGGTTACAACTCGACAACTAAACCAAACAGGTAGACTGCCTGTTCAAAGTCAACGATATAAAGCGCTCTTAACACTTCACTTCATAAGGTACAATATCCTGTGCCTCACACTACTTTCCTATGACTTAATTTAATTTGTGTGGGGGAGAGTGTCCACGTGTATGACATATTTGTGGTGTTGTCTCGCAGAATACTATTTAGAACTAGTTATATGCTATAAAACTGGTAGTTTTCTTTTGTTTGTACAATCTCTCTTCTTACAATTTCTTCAATTGTTTGTGATTGTTTTTACAATTTCTTTGCACACAAATTGCTCAAATCTCATAAAAATTTCATTAGGTATAGTACGATAATTCACGAAAATCCACACATAGATCATGCTGCATGGCTTGCACTTTTTTCCTCGTGCTTGTGTGGTCCCAACCCCCTGGGTCATTCTCATTTCATTTGCCGCTTTCATGTCCCCGACGACGAATTCTCACAATTCTTGACCAACATTAGCGATTTTGGGGGAGAAAAAGGTAGTATAAGTTGGGAGATCAACGAAGAAATAATTTGACTGCCCAAAATCCCCTTTAACCAATACACAGTGTCAACGAAAAACCTTGAAATCCTGGAAACTCACCTACCGTCCCCTCCTACCTAACATGTAAGTAGAGTTAGGTAGTTAGGAAACAATGACAATCTAGAACTGGCCAGGGTTACTAGCTGCAGTAGGTTGGTTCCTCTTTATTTAGAGTAAGGTTTTACATTTTTAAGATTTTTCCCAACCCGTGAAAAACTAATTTTTCAGTCAGTCCCCCATATCTCATCTCAATGGGACCTCAGGAATGTTATCATTTTTGCGATCAAAAAAGCCGATGGAAAATGGCTGGAAACAGTCACATGTGAAGGTTATATTGTCCAGTTGAAGATGTGAGACTGCAGTGGAGTGCTTGGAGTATCCGCAGTTTTTACAGCGAAAGAAGCCTAAAAACATGGGGAGTATTTTTATTTTCAATCATGAGTGTTGCACTAATTACGAGTGTTTTTAGTGCTTAAACAAAATAATCCGATATCAAGAACCAGACTGCTTGGTGACAGGTTTCAAACAGTAGCCATCCCCGAGTTTTGCCACTTCATCATCCTGTGTGACGCCATTTTTACTGGAAATTCTCATGAGTGTAAAAAATATATAAAATACAACATCAATGAAAAACTCACTGTTCATCTATAGAACACAAATCTGCAATGTACAATGAGTAGTATTTGCCGATCTAACCTCATTTTCGAGCACTTTCATATTTCACGTCTTTGAGGTTCTCAAACGACCCAAAGCGGCAAATGAAATGAGAATGACCCCCCTGGATCAATTCTCGAAGGTCGTTCCTCTTATATAAGCTAGCTTCAGGAGGACTTCCTAAAAAGTATGCAATTGGTAAATTAAGAAATTCACTGGCAGAAAGCAATAATACTCGTAAGATCGGTTGTCAGTTTGTCTCGTCAAATGAAGTCTAGATAGAAAAACAGATTGCGGAGATTAGGTGGCTTTCTGACTGCTCACAGTGCACGTGGGAAACGTCAACACGAACGAAGGTCCGAACCGACGGCCTGCAACGCTCTCAAGGGTTCATTGACCGCCAGGAATCCCGGGGAATCCCCAAAAACACCATTGACCCGTTCAGTCTGGTTATGGACCTGACAATGACACCCTCCGCCCTTCTACCGACCCAGTGAAGACCGAGCCGGTAATTAGCCGGTGCCGAGTTGCACCTTTTCTCCGGTTAAACCGATTACCCTGCAACCTAAAGCCTTTTTCATACTGAGGACCACTCAAGTCGAAAATGAGAGTCAGTTCGTCAACAACGTGAAAAGACGGATAAACACGCCAGAAGAGCAATACGTCGGCAATTAGAGTTGATCCCATTATAGGCATCATCAATCATACAATATTAATGTGGCTGAGCTTGAGCTGTCTGTCGTTTCACACTATTTTCACATATTTATAAATAGTAAATTATCGTTCTACATTATGTTAAATTGTTTTGAAAATAGAGGACTGTAAGTAAACAATGTTTCATGCAAATATTACCGATTTTTACAACTAGCGAACGGTATTATTTCGATTTTTGACTGATTTTTCAACTTTGAAATTTTTGAAAACTTGATACATATTCTTATAGGAAATTCTACGCTGATTCCGAATATACCTCATGTTAGAATGCTGAAAAAATTATTTCGCACAATAAATCGCAAAAAACAGGCGAATTTCATTTTGAAATTTTTGACTACATTTTTGAAAATTTCAACCCGAAGATGTAATCCGATCATGCTTGAACTGACCGAGGCCAACGAACTTGAACTTTCGTTTTGTGTCCTTAACATTTTAAAATTTGTTTGAAGTTTCTAGCAAAATTCTACGAACAGTTATCGACTGGAATGACACACATACATACATAGGTACATATATACATTTTTTTTTTTTTTTTTTTTTTTTTTTTTTTTAATAGAAATCTCCCCTCAAAGACGGAGGGGGCACGCCATTAAGAAAAAGAAAACGAAAAAACTAAATTAAAAATTGGGGAGGACGCCCAAGTTTACCCGACGCCGGCCCTAGGGATTAGGGAAGTATAGGAAGATGGAGGAGTAAGATAGGGATGAAAGGAAGTGTCCCCATAAAATGACCACCAGTTAAGAGCCCCTTAGGAAGCGGATGGTGATACTATTGAGCACTCCCGCCGAGATGCCCACCTCGAGGAGCTCCGTGGCACTTTTCCCGCACCACACCCCACGCCATGACACGGTCGCGGCCATGACCTCGATGTTATTAGGCGCCACTCCCTTTAGCTCAGATATCGCTTGTCGCAAGTCGTTCCTATCATATTTACTTATTTTAGCCCTCCAGGTCTGCTCCATGTCCACGCTGCCACTGACAACTTGGACATCCAGGATACATACATACATACATACATACATACATACATACATATACATACATACATACATACATACATACATTAAAAAAAAATGCGTTAAACTTCAGAATATGATTCAGAATAGCCTGGATTCCAAAATGGTTTAGTTTATTGACCGCTAGGTGATAATTATGATCGTTTTTTGGGGTTCTTGACTGACCGACTCTTAAGAACCCCAAAAAACTATCATAATTAAAACGGATTTCTGCATAAAATGTTTTCAAAAATTCACATTCTACAAATTTTGAGGCGAGGGCAATAGCTTAATTTTCTTCAAAAATTCGCTTATACGTAGCGCCAATAAAGAACTTTTCTATCAAAATACCAGACGAAATTCAATACTTGATTGGGTGTCTAGTTCAAGGGCGTATGCTATTTTCAGAAGGACGAAAAAACTTTCAAAACTCACTTTTTCGGATTTTCGTTCAGTTGGTTGATAACATACGCCCTCATTTCCACGTCTCATTTCCAGCACAAGACTCTTCTCTATGACCTACCGGTAGTTTACGATACCAAAACCGCTTCCTTTTCGTTCGTCATTTTTAACATACGCCCTTCTAGACACTCATTCACTTACTTTCACAATACACAACGTGACAAATCCGGGATAACACGATGACAAAACTTTGGTAGGTAACTCAACAGTGAGCTTGAAAGCTATTAGTCAACTCCTACAATGGCCAACATCCTGGAAAATACCGCATTTCCAAATGGCACCTTTTCCAAGCCAAATGAAACCTTTTCCGAACCAAATGAACCTTTACCAAATCAAATGAATCCTTTTTCCAAACCAAATGATTTATTTTCCGAGCCAAATAGCATCTTAATATATAATTCCGAACGGTCTTTGAAATTGTGAAGAACTGCGCGGTCCGATTTTAGTGTTAGACTGCTCATTCGAATCAGCACACCCCAAGTTTGTTGCAAAAGTGTCGCCGTTCGTCTCTATACCCGCCTTGATCGTGTTCTAGGCTGTCCTTATCAACGAGAGTTGTTTATTAGGCTGTGGCGGTAACAACAGTTGCCATCAATTCACGGTAAGAAACGTAGTGTAGTTAATAACATCTAGGAGAGTTATTTCTGAACGAAGAAATTGAAACTGAAGAACTTAGCGGACTTCATATATGATTCCGAACGGACTTTATGTAGAAGACACGGACGCGCAGATTCACACGCTTACAAAGAACTACACCATCATCTCACCATGCTCAAATTCTGAATTCTCCGATTCAACTTTTTGTTTAGTCTCATAGTGGCGAGGACCACCTCAACTGGTGATATTTATTTTATTACATTACTTACATTTTGATCGGTATTTCCTCTTTTTTTAATCATTCAATAACATCGCCTCAGCTTTGCACCAGGTCACATAACGCCGCAAATAGGTAGGACTTATATCGTTACTATAATGTGCTGAGCTCTTGTTAGGTACTAGATTAGGGCTTTCCAAGCCCTAACAGGCCTCTAGTATTTCTATAACATAAGCAATAAATATATAAATTAGTAGGTATGTGCATTGAATTAATTATTTAATTACATCTTTAGAATTCAGTCAAAAATAGAGACTATTTTCAAGGTAGGAAAACAAATACCCGTTAGCCACAAAAAACGACGCAGTGAGTCTTACATTATTGGCCGTACCTGTTTCTTCATGCGGCAAGTAGTTACCGACTTCACAATCTACAATTAAAAATTCCTCAAATTTACACGTTTCCTACTACGTCGAGATCCACTCCAAAATAATAAACTAATCCATAGACAGTTTCAATTTTGCAAAAGTTTCATTCACTCCATTTGGCTGCCTTTCGCAAATGATTTCGTTTGGTTTGGAAAATGATTCATTTGGTTTGTAAAAGGATTGATTTGGAGGCTAATTTTTTTCCTAATTGGCCTATGATGCTGAAACATGAAACGGAGACTCTTTGAGACTTGAGGAATTTTATTACAACGTGCGGAACTACCCTGATCAGCTGAGTGAGCCCAGAGGCTAAAGTCTATTCTAATCGCTATGATGCTGAAATCTGATACGGAGCCATTCTGGGACATGTGGACTATAATGACATCGTACGACTATAATTCAACAGCAGCAACAAAGGACAACGTACAATGACATCGCGGAAGATCATTGATTAGTGTAAACCTGTATACTTACATTCGAACGCTCATTAAAGTTGACGTCATCATCCTAGAGCCGTTTTTTCGCATAAAAACGCACGGAATTAACTGAGATATATGGTTGATTTTAAGCTACAAACTGGCCTATCATGAAGCTATTTTTCTTCTAAAGCTCGTATTACACTTCCGTGTGTTGAAGCTAAAGGTTTGTATTTTTGTTCCCAGCAAGCACGAAACGCACACAAATTGGCCATAAGAGCCTTTACCATCGTATTGAGATTTATATGCCTGTTTGCTGTGGCTACACCACCAGTGCTCGCCAAATTAATGCTTTTTTTAGCTCCCGACCATGGTTTTCCCCCCCTTTTTAACTAACTAAAAAAAGAACCCATAAAAACAATTACAATTTTAATAAGAACCCATAAATACAAGTTTTTAATGTAACTCATTCTTTTTCTCATGTTCTCGGTTAATTTTATTGTTGTTTCAATATTTGGTAGTTTCTTGGCAACAGTAAATTGAAACAAAATCACATTGTTTCAAAATCACATTGATAATAACTTAAATTAAATTGACAAGGAAAATCATTTAATATTTTATTGACCCTGGATTCGTTGTCATTTTATGCAGACTTTCAATAGTATTTTTCTCCTCCCTCCTCCTCCCTCCCTCCTCCTCCCTCATCCTCCTCCTCCCTCCTCCTCCCTCCTCCTCCTCCTCCTCCTCCTCATCCTCCTCCCTCCTCCTCATCCTCCTCCTCTCCTCCTCCCTCACTCCTCCTCCCTCCTCCTCCTCCCTCCTCCTCATCCTCCTCCTCCCTCACTCCTCCTCCCTACAATACACAACACTTGTAAGGTGTCCCATATTAAATTTCAAATTTTCGAAAATTTATAGTATAACTAACTTTTTCTTCGCGAAAATTTGATAGATTAAAATGTACGCCAGCATGAACTCGTGTGCGAAATTTCAGATCGATTGGATATCGGGAAGTGGGTTAAAAATCGATCTGAAATTTTGTCTCAAGAAAGAAAGCAAGAAAGAAAGCAAGAAGAGAATCGAAGTTGATAGAAAGAGTTAATAAAAAAAATAAAATAAAATAAATAAAAAAGCAGGCATCATGCAATTTTACTGTGTGAGTGCGTTTCCAAGCAAAAAAGCTTCAGGATAGGAGAGTTTGGAGCTTAAAATCAATCTTATCTCATTTATTTTTGTGCGTTTTTATGCGAAAAAACAGCTCTAGGAAGATGACGTCAATTTTAATGAGCGTTCGAATGCTAGTGTATAGGTTTACACCACTCCCCTGATCAGATGGATGAGCTTTGAGGATAATTTCTTTCCTATTGAACATACGATACTGAAATTTGAAATAGAGCCATTCTGGGAATGCTGGGTCACAATGCAACGAACGGAGGAACCCTAGTCAGCTTGGAGAGCTCTAGGCTTTTTTTTCGTATTAAATTACGATGCTGAATTTTGAAATAGAGCCATTACGGTACTGCTGGATTACAGTGATATCGTGCCCCTTTAGCTACAAATTGGAACTTGATTGCTGAAATGTGAAATGGAACCTTTTTCGGTCTACTGTGTAAAAATAACAAGGAAATCTATGTGATTGTAGAAATTTATTTGATGGTAGGTACACTGTGATCCACCTTCCTATCTTGGACGAGCTAGCGAAGCGAGTGGACACAGCTAGTTTAATAATAAAAACCAGAACCTTGGTTCTCTAGCAGTTGCTAATTGATCCAGTAATAATTACCAAGTGCCCTAAATATTCGGTTTGTCAGTTACTTATCGAGATATCCCCGGCTTTATCTATTTGTGAATTTGTTTGTGGGACGCTGAACGATTATCCTAAGCGCATGTCGTCGTATCTTATTTGTCGAAGGTGCCAAATAAGTGGCCATGATTCGCACTTCAACACTCACTAATTATGAGATGTAGTCATCGTTATCAATCTTGTAGTAATCGGTGAAAGTTGAACGAGTTATTTTGATCGCATGAATCATCAGTAACATGCAGAATGACCGAAACGAAACAAGTTTAAAATTACTATGTTTGTCACCATTCTCGATTAACAATTAAAATGGACCAGTTTCTCCAATTCATGGAAAAATTTAGACTCGTGTAAAGGTTTTCTAGTAGCGAATGTGTTTGAGTGCTAACGCAGCTCCTCAGGATGGAACCCGTGATTTCACTCGTCTCCTAATGTCCCAGAGTGTCTCCTGTCAAATTTAAATTTCCTACAGTGAACAGGAGAAAATTTAGTTCTCTCAGCTGATCAGAATGGAGCCCATCATATAATTCGTATCTTGCTGTCCTAGAGAGTTCCCCTATCGAATTTCAACTTCCTTGGGAGACCAGGAAAGAATTTAGCTCGCTCAGCTGATCAGGATGGAGCTCGCCATATCATTCGTCCCTTAATGTCTTAGAGTCTCTCCATTAAAACTCAACTTCCTACATGAACAGAAGAGAATATTTAGCTCAACGGTATTCTCAAATTGTATTATCCATATACTCGACCACACCCAGAGAAGCCCCGAGCCAAATTTCAGTGTCTGAAGTTGGATTGGAACCACATTGGGTACACAGCTCACTCTGCTGATCAGAATGAATGGTTCCTTAAGTTGTAATTATACTCTTCGACTCGCAGGAACGTCCCATTCCACAGTTCAACATCTTCACTATAACAGGATTAAAAAACATCTGGTGTGAGACTTCACACTACTTTCCTTACTTGTACTCATTTTACATGGAAGCTATCATGTTGAATCACTTCTTAGAAGGATGGGGTTCTTATTCGATTGTTTGATTTTAAGTATAGGACTCCATTAGTCCAGAAGTTTCTTCAGGTGGCTGTCAGTAAGATTGGTCATATCTTGTATAAAACAATCGACTTTCCTTCTTCTTCACGATTCCATTTGACGGAAACTATTGGAAACAATACCAAACTCAAAACTGCACAACATGATGAACTCTTAGCATTTTTTTAAACGTAGAATCCGTTTTTACGAAGACCTAGGTATTTGCCAAAAAATGACACAAGAAACCGTCATAAAAACTTTCTGATCATTTTCACATATGACCTCGTTGAAACCATTGTTCGCCCTCTTCCTATTATAACCCACAAAAATCGTTCACCACTCGTGGAAAAGCTCTCGATTTAACTAACATTTTTCTTTTCACAATAGGTCTGTGACTGTATGACTAGCTGAGCTAACTAATGATCGTGAGTGTAGAAGCATCAAGTAAATATCTATCGAAATAGAACCTATGGAGCTAATTTCTTTGCTATTCAACCTATGGAACTGGAATTTAAAATGGAAGCCTCTTGGAACATCTAGAAATTATTTATAAATTCTGAAGCCCTTAGATCAGGTGTGTGGGCTCTTGAGCTAATTTTTTTACTGTTCAACATAAATTATGTTAAAATTTAGAATGGAGGCTTCTTGGAACATCTAGAAATTATTTATAAATTCTGAAGCCCTCTAGATCAGGTGTGTGAGCTCTTGAGCTAATTTATTTACTGTTCCATTTGATGCTAAAATGTGGAACGGAGGCCCTTTGGGACTTCTAGAAACGAATCATAAGGTCTGATGCCCCTTAGAGCAGCTGAGAGAGCTAAGGAGCTAATTTCTTTGGTATTCTACCTTTGAATAGCACATTTTTACGTCAAAAACGTATTCTACGCTCATCATTCTTTAGCCTTCAGGCACAAGGTGGTTTTCATTTTATTTTATTGACATTTTATGTCTTTACTTTGGCACATAGAATCGAAAAGTGTTACGTTACGTTACCGAAAAGTGTTACTTTTGATTTTCTGATGATTATTGCTTACAACCAAATCGTTGCTACTGAACTGTATCTTAGGCATTTATCATCGTACAAAAATCGTTCGCCAGTCGTTGGAAAGCTCTCAATTTACCTAACCGTATTATGTTAACCACTGCGCAGTGCGTGGCCAACAATCTGAGGTATGAGCGTGGTTGTCTGAATAATTGTTTACATACATGTGATCCTTTTCAGTTAATTTTGTAAACATGATTGCAACCACTATTAGACAGGGAAGTGAAGACATAAAATGTCTCAATGTCTTGCAGACTTATATGCAAGATTTTAGGCATTTATCATAGTTTCTGATTATTATAGCTTACAACCAAATCGTTGTTAGCGAACTGTTTCTGATATGATTCTCGCTTACAACCACGGAACTGTATCTTTTCCATTTTTCATCTTACAAAAATCGTTCTCCAGTCTTTGGAAAGATCTCAATTTATGCTAAAATCTTCGGCTATCTTAACCGCTCCGAAAATAAAAGCAGCTGACCTGTACGCCAAGTTATCAACGAACTTTAAACAAATAAACAGATATCGAGGTATACCTAATTACATACGGGATTTGGTAGTAACTAGGCTGGGGGGTTTTTTTTTTAAGAAAAGCCAAGTATCTCGTGAAAAGTACATTCTATTGAAAGCTCCTCAAGCTGTGATGAGTAAAGATTGCAAACTACTCTTCGATTTATCAACACCAACAGATAAGCTACTCTTACTCTCGCTTGGTACTCGGCCATTATTTCAATTTAAATTGAAAATTTCACCGTTGCCGTTTGGATATTGTAGTACTATAATTCACTTAATGTTATATTATATGATTTTCGTTCTCCTGTTTCATCAGTAGGTATCTCGTTTCAATACATCGGTGCAATCGTGACGAGTGTAGCTTGCGAAATTGCAGTTGTTCTCATTAACATCCAAGAGGCTCGTCGTCGTATAGTCATGCTTTCTTGAGACTGTTGACTTTTTCTATCACGTCACATAATGTTTGTAGCTGTATCTAAACGTTTAGTTGATTTGAATACTGGTACTTATAATGTTGATTGAAATCATGCCTGGAGATTCCGACGACGAAATGATCAACGCTGAAAGACCTATCAACATCGGCAGCTACCGTAAACTGGTCCGGTCGCATATATATTTGGTTAGCATTTTCTTATTATTAACACAATTACGCATCTTTATCTTCTTACTAATCATCGTAGAGATACCTGTCTGAGCAGTTCTCAGTTATGGGATTTTTTTAAAAATGAACATGTGCAAAATACATACATTGTAATTAAGTACTTAGTAGCTGATTACCATACCATGTTGCCAGGATCGAAGTTTTTTGAAATATTTTTTTTTTTTCTAACAATAAACCAAAACTGGAATACCGGTCTTGGTCAGAACAACCCCCTCGCTGTCGTCTTCGACGAATCACGAGTTGGAGCCCCACCAACGCCTGAAACCGGACTCATCTCCGGCTACATCCAACGAATAAATAACTGAGACTGGTTTGTTTCTAGTTGGAGAGCAGAGGGAGGTAGCCGAGGTGCCAGTTGGTCAGCTGGGGGCTACGCCCTCCGCCCAATCGCGACGCCAACCGCGGCCATAACCGCGGTATCTCGCGGTTTCCTTCCCACTCTCGCCCCTCATCCTATTTCCAGCTCTCCAAGTCTTGCTGGCTCAAATTGGCGGTGGATTTATTTGACGTTCAAAATATTGTAGTCATAAGCTTCGTTCTCAGTGTGCGTTCTGCCAGTTCCGAACCCCAGTGCGGAAGGTTGTTCCACAATTCTGGAACGCTCCGGGATTTTTCGTACCAGTTCTGATGAGTTCGAGAACTGTCAGAACGCGCACTGAGAACGAAGCTACGAGTATAATAATACTCGTGAAATTTAGTTTAGATGCTCTTCGCTACGTCGAAGTAGAATTTTGATAGGGAGTGTCTATGGGGCGACAAGAGGCAAATGAAATAACGTGTTTTACCCTAATAATAATAGTTTTACCCTCGACGAACCTTGATTCTCTCTTGGTCGAGCTCAGGAAGTTGAAATTTCTTAGGAAATCTCTGTATAACATCAAGAGACGAATAAATCTAGGACTTCATCCGGAACAGACTTTTTCAAACTTGGTAGGTATAATACCAAAATGTCTGTAAGGAGAGGGGTTTGTGATGAGCTTAATGATGAAACGGTGGGCTTTTCGAGAGCAAAAATTAGTTTGATAACGGAGCCCAACTCTTCATCCAGTCCTCGTGGTTGTCAGCAAATTAATCAAGGTTTCAAAAGATGTGTGCAATCAACAGCCATCAACAACAAACGATAGCTAAAGTTATTGGAATGTGTTTTTTGCAGAACATCATCTACAGAAGAAAATGCATTGATGGACTTAAGGTAGGATTTCTGTAAAAGTAGGATTTTGACTGTCTAAATTATATGACACGAGCGTTAAATGGTCACCAGTGAAGTAGTTAATACTAATACAATATTCATTTATTTGGACTGTTCAAATTACAACAAGACTCCACACAAAAAAAACCCAGTTCACTCACCAAAAGCTAAGGACCCCGAGTACAGGACATAGCGCAGCTTTCCAGGTATGGGAAGACGAGTATACTAATCAGAAAAACCCAGCAACGAACAAATCAACTTCGGAGCTGCGGTCCCTTTGCAACTTTTTTAAAATTCAATTTACTTAATTCAGAAGGACTAAAAATGGGGCCGTGACCGAAAATAGGTAGTAATTTCTGGAGAAGATTTGAGATTGGATTTGGAAAAATTTGTCCGTTCTGAGTGAGAAAATCTTTGCCATCCCAAAATTGGTGGAATACAAAATGGCTACCTCATGAAGATAGCTTAATTTGCCCATTTAAAAGTTTTTCTCTAATAATTCCTAAACCGTACATCCTAAAGAAATTTGTATACGTAGCAAAGATGTAGAGCATGAAAAACCAAAGCGATTCGACCCAAAAACTATGAATAAGGGAATTAATGACAATCGAAAATCGGGATAATTTTAGAAGAGTCCTCTCCACCTCCCATCAACTTTTGACCTTCAAATTCCGCTAGCAGCCTTAATATTGGTTTGATTCAGGTCTGCTAAACCTCATTCGGTTCCAGGTTAAATACTTTCCAAAGTTCGTATCGAGCAAGTTTTTGCTCAGACCGTTTCCCATTAAAGTACACAGTAAAAGGCCATTTTTTCGAACTTTATGTTAAAATGACATGTGTTCGGATGTAAGTCAATGGGGAAAGGCCTCAGCTAAAATATGCTCGATTCGAAATTTGGAAAGTATTCAATCTTGAGTAGAATGAGCTTTGGCTGACTGAAATCAGACCAATGTTAACGCCGCTAGGGGATTTGAGATAAAATCTTTTTTTTTTTTTCTTTTTTTTTTCACTCTCTACAACTTTGTTTTGCATAGAAGTTTTGCTAAAATGGGCAAATTAAGCCATCTTTATGAGGCCGCCATTTTTTATTCCACCAATTTTGAGATGGCAGACAATAAAAATTTTCACTCAGAACGGACTGAATTTTCAAACTCTAATCTCAAACCTTCTCCTGAAATTACTACCAATTTTCGGCCTTGGCTCCTGGACTATAAGGAGCCTGGGCACATAAGATGGCGCAGCTATCCAGGTATGAGAAGACGAGTATAGTAATCAGAAAACCCAACAACGAGCAAATCAACTTCCGAGCTGCTGTCCCTTTGTAACTTTTTAAAATCCAAAGTATTAATAAATAAATTTTAATTCAGAAAGAGGCGCCTCTACCTCAAGGGATTCGGGCAGCACAGTGATCCAGATCGGGATTTTACGCGGAAAAAGTCGGTTTTTTAACTTAATCGAAAGTATTGTTATCTTCAGCAAGACCTCTAGGACCTTGGTTCAATAGCAGGAACGATCGAATTTTTTCTATATTCAAAAAGTTTATCTTCAAATTAATAAAGAGTCAGAGCGTGGATGGTCAGTTAGATTTCATCAGTAGTATTGTATTGAACCACAGCCAGCTTGGTGATTTATCCCCCCGTAGGGGATGATTAAGGACTCTCAGAGCCCTGGGGGGACGAAGCCTAGGGGGGATTAATGGGAGATTATTGAGCTTCACTGCCAATCCTTGATTTCACTTATTTTTCGACTACTATACATATGAATCAAAGGTGAATTTCACCATCATTACAAATGAAAAAATGATCCCTTCACTAGAGTTTGTCAAAATTTTTTGGCGATGAAAAGCCCTCCTCCTTCAAAGACCAGTAAGGTAGTAGCACTTCGCCAACGCTTGCGGGTTCAGCACATGCTGCTAGGCCGTAGTACCCCAAAACCACCCCCTGCTTTTATGAAGTTATTTGGTTGAGGAGCCCATAATATAGCATCTATCAAGCATACAAGTGGGGTAAATGACGCATGGCATTCGACACATGATGCTTATACTTTCGCCAGTACAGTCTTAAAATAAAGGAAAAATGAGCTATTATGTTCACTTTGTCCGTTTATGTATGTATGTATGCATGCATGTATGTCCTCTTAAAATTGTTTTTAATGCCACTTCCCAACGTCCGATTTTAACGAAACTTGGTATGGATGTAATCTGTAACATGGCAAGAATAAAGAGGTATCAAGAGCCGCTGATGCATGAGCAGCTGAGTGAGCTCCAAAGCCATTTTGTCTCCTATTCAACGCAGGACACGTCTATCTCACGTGGATCTCCCTACAATAGCATGCGTTATCATGTGACTCACTTCGTGAGCACTGATCCACTTGTTTCTAAATTAATTTCGTGGACCTTTTATTGTCTTCATCTTTTTTTTTATTCTTCTTCATTCCCATCTTGACTTTGGAGCAGCACCGAGGCTCCGGTCTAGTGGACGGGCAGTTCTATAACTAATGAAAATATTCATTCAATAGGACAAATTACAATCCGACAAACACAACCTAACGTCATCCTGACGCCGAGGTACAATCCGTATATTCTATTCTTTCCGGAGAACCGGAGAATATATCTAAAGTAGGTAGTTTATTATTCATATTGCAGTACACCTGTTTCATAGTCGAATACACTCATCAACTTTCATAAGGTGCAAAACTTTTAATAGTTTCCTAGGACGTAAAACATAACAATTTATTGATGATGAGCTTTACAGCCGTTATTAGAATGATGATGTTGATATTATGATAATTCCCCGGGTATATTAGAACTCATATCAACAACAGTTATGCAAATCGAGATGCAAGACATACAAAATTGTCATTATGTATATGATGACGAAGAGAGAGGCTGAACAATTCTCTTGCTGCATATTCATCAGGAAGCATTTATTTACTTCAAGCTCTCCTTTCAAGGAAAACTCAACTCTCTTCTTATTTTTAAGGTTTTCTCATATAAACTTAAACTATTGCAATAGTCAAACATTTTAGACAGAAAATTTCCGAAAAAATTACTCATAAAATCCGTTTTGTGGAATTCTGAAACAATTTCTAGAATTTAACACATTTTTACACGTTTACATTTGTTGGTTTATCTATCAAACAAGTGTAAGAACTCAATTTTCTTTGAGGAGTTCATATTAGGTTGAGAGTTCATATTAGATTTTAAAAATTGTTTTTTCGATTTCCTTGCCGGAGTTCGTCAACCAGCAAAATCAATTGATTGGTTTCTTATCTCCATTTAAATACTAGAATCCCAAGTAATTCTAATACCTAACTAAGGTGAATATAATTAAGCAACAACTAAATATAATAAATAAGTTACGAAGATCCTAAGGACAGTAATTGTTAAGGTAATTAAAAACAAAGTAAATTAATAGCCAGCAACATGTATTAAATAACAACACAACCATACTAAGCATATATACAGGGTGATTCCCTCGCAGATGAAAAAAAGCATTTGGGTTAAACTACATCAAAAATGGAGTAAAATGCCGCCAACCACATATTTTTATCTCAATCCGTACTCGAGATATGATTTTTTAAAGGTTTTTTTCAGGAATACCGTGTTTTTTCATTTTAAACTCGGATTTCTCCACTTTGCCTCATTTAATTTTAACTTTCAACCTCATTTTCGGTAACAGCATTAAATTTCCTATAAGAATAGTGTACTTGGGTTCTTAAAAAGTACCATCCGAAGACCCTCACATCAGCTCAAACATTGACGATTTTGAAAAAAGAATATTTCTGAAAATCTTTAAAACTTTACTACTCTTCCAAAACGAATCCTGGAAACTGGCAAATCTCATGATAACTGCTTCGTCTAATACTCTTTCCAACGGTATTATCAAGATTACTTTTATTTTGTTATTTAGTGGAGAAAATTATGTTTTAATGTTAAAAAATGTGGGTTCTTCAATGAAATTGTTGGTTTTCTCGAAAGATGACCCTCCATGAACCTACGAGAATGGGGTCGGTTTCTATGTATTTTTTACGCTGTATCGAATGGTAACATTTGTAGATCTCTCCAACTCCGTTATAACCGAGTTTTAATCTTAAAATCGCAAATGTTTAGTTTGTTTGTTACGATTAAATGTATGTGTGTTATGGGGTAAAACTAGTTAATTAAAGTGTAAAACTCGATTATAACGTAGTTGAGAGATCTGCAAGAGTTTCCATTTGATCCAGCGAGAAAAAAATACATAGAAACCGACCCCATACTCGTTGGTTCATGGAGGGTCATCTTTCGAGAAAACCAACAATTTCATTGAAAAACCCACATTTTTTAACATCAAAACATTATTTTCTCCCCTAAATAACAAAATACAAGTAAAATTGATAATACCGTTGGAAAGCATATTAGATTACACAGTTTTCATGAGATTTGCCAGTTTCCAGGATTCTTTTTAAAAGAGTAGTAAAGTTTTAAAGATTTTCAGAAATATTATTTTTTCAAAATCGTCAATGTTTGAGCTGATGTGAGGGTCTTCGGATGGTACTTTTTAAGAACCCAAGTACACTATTCTTATAGGAAATTTAATGCTGATACCGAAAATGAGGTTGAAAGTTAAAATTAAATGAGGCGAAGTGGAGAAATCCGAGTTTAAAATGAAAAAACACGGTATTCCTGAAAAAACTTTTAAAAAATCATATCTAGAGTACGGATTGAGTTAAAAATATGCGGTTGGCGGCATTTTACTCCATTTTCTCAATCACCTGTGTATATATAACTCACCTTTTGTAAACCTAAATTGTACCTTTGTAACTAAACATAGCCTGAAGCAGCCGATGGAGAAAGCACTCGGACAATAAACAATACCAGCAAAGCAGGGCGAGACGTCTCATTATCCCTCTCCCCCACAACCCAACTCACACAAAATCAATTGGGTCTAGGTACTCCAATTTTAATTTCGAAATTTTCATCATTAAACACTTGTTGAAGTATCATTTTAATGTATTATAGTACGCTTAATCGAATGAGATCAGCCGCACATCAATAGATCAAACCTTTCTCGAGATGTAACGAGTTTTACGTTTTAAACCCCAATTTAGCCATACTTTTTTGAGTTAACAATTTTTTTGCTGACTGTATCTGAAATCTGACTGTGCTCATGTATCTGAAATGGCTAGATAAAAAGGTGAAGAACCTCGATAATTCGCTCATAGGGTCTTGCTGCATACCTGGAGCTTCTTTTTTCAGCAGCTTTCGGGCCAAGTTCAACGACTATACTAGGATTTAGGCAGCGAATTGAATTATCATGATGCATGGTACAGAGTTATGTCGTATGAAAATGTCCAACTTTAGCTAATACAACTAGCCAACTTATTACAATGACTTTGTCACACGCAGCATCAAGTTACATCGGTAAAGATACACGAATAAACTGGGTCAAAAGGTTAAGCCTGCGATTCTTACAACCGTCCCAGCAGCTGAATGAGATTAAAAGCGCTCTTGCCAGTTACCGACAGAATGAAGAATAAAATCGTGCACTGAGCTTATCCATTATGCAATGAGCCAAGCTTTTCTTGAATCATGTATCCCACTTACTTTGTAGAAATACTTACCTAGTTCTTTTCGAAGGTCACTCACACTATTGGAACTTTTTGGAATACTCTCATTTTATCACATCTCATGATACCTAATCCATCCTATTCTCAAGGAAAGCTGATTTATTACGCTATGTTAAGTATTGGTATTGATAAATAACCATAATGAACTAATAATGAGAAAAGAAGGCACTAGGTACATGGTAGGTATACTATTCAGTAATAGGTACTTGTAAGCAGTAGGTGCTGGACTATTACAATAAATTATTGTTGGGTCTTTTATAATCAGCTGAGCGAGCTGAAATCTCTCCTGTTCATTCTAGGAAGTTGAGATTTTATAGGGAGACTCCTTAAGATATTAAGGTCATCATCATTATCATTGAGGTTATAAACTCCAATGTTTGGTGGGCGGAGCAGTGGGCCCTAATGACAGCAAGGTGCGGCGTGCCCAACAACCTCCAATCATTCGATGCCAAGACATTAAGAGTGGACGCTGGTGTTATTGTGCAGTGGTTCATTGATGATCGGAAATCCTCGTTTGAGAGATGTGCAGCTGCTTCGGAGAACTTCACATTATATAGGGAACTGGATCCGAACACCAAGTGTGGCAGTCTGACTTTGGACAATGGCATTCCACTCCACTGGATTAGATGGGTGGTGAAGGTGAGAACAGAGACAGTGAACTTGAACTCCAAACCGTTTTCTATAGGTCGCTCTGATCTCTGTTCCATGTGCAATTTGTATGTGCGCGAGGACATACACCACTTTCTCTGCGTTTGCCCTATCCTTGCTGAGTTCCGGATTCCCATCTTTGGTACGCCGACACTTTCCCGAGACCAAGCAATACGTATAGTCAGCGGCCCAGACTGGTCAGATTTAGTGAAATACTGCAAACTGGCTTGGAGTTACCGATTGTCCTTGGTCAGGGAGTTCAACTGGTAGTTAGTGTGGACATTTTGTGCCCTTCCCAGTGCCGGAAATGAGGAGGATACCTAATGAACAGCTTTCACCCTAGACGTTATAGACATTATTTCCTTTCAAATCGATAAACCAATAATTCATTATCCCGTATTCCCAGCAGACGGTTTTTAAAAACCATGCTGTTCAGTTTATTTTGGAACCTTCATTAATTGTCAAATAATCTGTATTTTGTTGAATAAACCTTCTTCCTTAAGATATTAGGAATCGATTGAAAAGATTAGATCATTCTTACTCAGCTTAGTGAGTTGAATAGACTCCTGTTTATCCTAAGAAGTTGAGATTTGTAATCGTTTTAGACGCCCCGGAGGTGCAATGGGGGCCTAAATCCACACTCATAGAGAGAGAGAGGAGAGTGACAGTACCATAAGAGATACAACTCGTACTAATAGCATATATGCTACGTTCTGAGAAGATTGGTTTTCCAGTTCTAGAATTGCCCATCCATCGCCAAACGCGTGCTTTCAAGAACACGAGAACAGGCGTGCGATGCCCGTTGGGAAACAACGGAGCGACGGCAGCGCATTCCCTTGGATCTCGCGGGAACTGTCACAGATTTGATAGGAAGACTCTCTCGGACACTAAGAGACTAATGCAATTATTGGCTCTTTCCCAATCAGCTGAGTGAGCAAAATGCTATCCTGTTATCCCAAGGATGTTGAAATGTAATCAATCAAAAATGAAAATTTAATTAATGAAAAATGAATCAATTTAATCAATGAAAAATTAATCAATCAATTTAATTGAGACGTTTTTAATTTGAGACATAAAACACATTATTTCACAGCGGGAAAAATAAGGCATATCCATGTACCGATGTATCTGCATATTGTGTAAATTTTTCTTTTGGTAGGTGACATCGTCCAGTTAAATTTCGATAATGCACCTTAGACTCCGTTTGATTGGTAATTTTTTTGGACCAGTGTTCTGCGGTGAAGGGCTATCTAATACAGGTTAACTATACACGGGGTTCAATAATAATTCATAGATATCATCCCAAAAAATCGAAAGAAACCACCCAGGTAGCTGTAACTTCATAGACTTGCTCTCCACTATAAGGGGTAGAACTTTATCAGGGAAACATAATCAACATGGGATGAATCGCAACAGGTGAATCATAGTAAAAACGCTGCAAATTATTTCACATAGGTTTATTATTTTTTCAATTGAGTATTATCGTAGTTTTAGTTGGCTTGCGTACGTCATAAGGCCCGTCCAGACTCCTCGGCGTGTCCTATTTCGAGTTGCCACAACCTATACTTCTATCATTATGTACGCATGTTTATATTTCTCGATTTGAGCTCCTATCTATTCAAATAGTTATTGCCCTAATAATATCATTATCTAAGTACGTACGAAAAGTCGAGAGGACATGTTATTAAATATGCATAGGAAAAGCATTGGTATTAACACACAAATATGACCTAGAAAAAACATATATTCATGCCTCGAGGGAACGCCGTACCCACCTCATGGTGCCGCGGTGTATTATATGGGTATAACACGTAAAAGTAATAAAATTCCATTCTCCTACACCCCTCTGCTACGCCCCTGGTCACTCCAGACACCATAAGGTGCCGCGGCGCCTCCTCTCACTCCACCCCCCGCTCACCCCCCTCACCACCCACCGAGACCCCCTGCCAAGCGTGCCAGGTGTGCGTGCGTAAGTCTAACACTCAAACCACGAAAAAGACACTTTTTTGCCAGTTTTTGGCCCATAGCATCTATGCGAGTGAAGCGATCGGGATGGTTAAACGTTAGGACCAACTAGACCCCAAATGGAGTCTATGTGCGAAAGAACGGGTTTTTTAAGTCAATTCTTAGGCCTTTTATGGCACGGACGGCGGACGGCGAACGGCGGACGGACATTTCAAATTTGGATTCTACGCACCTTGAAACGCAAAGTGACAAATTTGAGGCGGGGTTATAAAAATTTTTTGCTACACGATCACGTAGGCTTATTATTGGAAATAATAAACCAAAATCAAGATTTATTGCTATTACCCCCTCCTTTCACCCCCTTCCATCATGAAATTCAGAACTCTTGACATATTTCCCGAAACTAGATCTAATTCATAATTGAACAAAAAAAGAATCATGACAATCGGACGAAAATAGTAAAAATATTATTATTCATCAGTATTACCACTCCATTCATCGGGTGTCCCTAAATGGTTGACCAGCTTTGACCAGCGTTGACCGCCGTTGACCACGGTGTTCCCCTACCCGATTAACATCAAAATTTACCCAAAGTGAGGAAAGGGCAGAAAGAACAATCTGACGAAGTTTCAACCCCCCACCCCCACACCCCTACGAGATATAGGGGTAAAACTGTTTTGACCAGCTTTGACCGTCGGTGACCACGGTGTTCCCCTACTCCGATTCACTTCGAAATTTGGATTCTACGCACCTTGAAACGTAAAGTGAAAAAGTTTGGGGGGGGGGGGGTTATAAATATTTTTTGCTACATGATTGCATAGGCTTATTATTGGAAATAATAAACCAAAATGACCTAATGAACTATGACGATCGTATCAGCTGATATAATTCCAAAGGAATTCAGATTATTATAACTTTTGTCACCTATAAAAATGGAGCTGTGAAGCGTAGGTAGTGATTTATTTTCTATAATTAATTTTCAGTTGGTTGGTCAGCTTGTGTTCAATTCAAAAGACTAGTAAAATGTAGGTGTTTTTCATTTAATTTCTCCTTGGTTTTACCACTGCAGATATATTTAGATAATGAATAATAGACTTCGTTTAATTAAAGGGCTAGGTATCTATTTTAACACAGTATTTATGTTTTAGCCTTGAAACGTTTATCTGTAAAATGTGTTGCAACAATTTCTGATGATTTCCGCTTACAACCGAGACGTTGCTAGGGAAATGGTACTTCGTCATTTTTCATTCCACAAAATTCATTGACCATTCGTTCGAAAGCACTTGATTTATCCAAACCATATTATGTTAACTTCTGCGACGTGCGTGGCCAACAAACAAGCTGAGTTATGAGCATGGATATTTGAATAATTTATTGTTTAGACACAGGTGATCATTCTCAATAATTATTGATGTTGTGAACTTGATTGCTATTTCTGATGATTTCATTGAGCTGGTGATAAATAAATAAAACAATTTGACATAATAGTGATAAGATCCACCGCAAAATCTGAGTCATTCCTATGTGCGTTTATGTGGAACGCATGAGCTAAAACACATTCTGCATTTCAATCATTTCATTCGAAGTATGTAAATAGAGGCAATCGGGGGTCCAGGGGGCTTGCCCCCTTGCGGAGCGCCAAATTTTTTCTCCATTTTAATTACCAACGATTGTCAATTTCCGAGGAAGTATTGTAGGTAAAGACCACTGGCATTCCTAGACATCCGTCGCAAAACTATTTACTGGACGATGGATGGGTGCCTGTGGTGTGATGTGGAGTCTGAAGTGTGAGAAACTCTTACGTAGTTGACCTCACCTACCACAAACTCCAACTATAATTACGACCATAATGTTCCGAACATGCCGAAAATCATATTGGATGAAGAAAGGTTGTGGTGAGGTGGGGGGGGGGGGGGGGGGAGAGGGAACGGAAGGCAGTTAGTGTCTCAATAAAGGTTGGCAACTGTGATAAGGAGTCGCCGGGAAGGCAAAGCTTGCCGCCCCAAGATAAGGGCATTAGGGGTATATCGCTAATTGTTCAGGCCGAACGCCCCAGACCGAACAGCCCCTCCCTTTTATTTGACGGCTCTATTTCCCCCTCCACCCCACCCACCCCCACGGAATAGGGGAGACGGCACATCGGGCCAGACGTCGTGTCATCAAAGCGAATATACAGTCCCACATAAGGTGGTCAGTACATCAGGGGTCGATTCTAGAGCTCTGATTGAGTTTTTCATAGAAAAAAATTGGTTTTAACGCTTAGTTTTAGAGAAATTTAATTTTTAAGGTTTTTTTTTCGCGTTTTTGATCTTCTATCACTAAAACCAGGCTCCTATGCTATTGTTCTTCAGGTTCCTCTGCTACAAGCTGGGCAAGATCAGTTGGCCACTCTATCTGCAAGGTACAATCTACCTGAGTTGAGGGATGTTTGAGGGATGATGTTGTGGTTGAGGCATGGCGGATGTCCTATTTTTCCATAAACTCCTTAATGGTGGGATTCAGTGCCCATCCCTTCTCTCAATAGTGAATATCCACGTTCCCAGCTACACCACCCGTTCCAACTCATTGTTTTATGTACTATTTGCTGCCTACAATTATCAACTGCAAAGGCCTATGTATCGGATACTTCGTGAAACTAATGCCTTCCTTCAGACTGTGGATTTTGACTTTTTCTTCGATGGTCTTCTGCATCTCAAGAGGAGCCTAGACTCTTACCTCCATTCGCAGTGAAATATTTTTTGTGTAAGTGTCAGTAGTTTTGTGACTTACTAATGAATTGCGTTTGATGCATACAAATGATGCATTTATTTCTATTTTTTCCATTCTGTATTTTTTCATTTCATTCCAAGTTTGAAGTTATTTTTTTTTCCTTACATAATTTGTACTCTACTCCCTATATGAATGGCGAAAGCCGTGCTTATTAATAAACAAAACGATCATAACTCCCTCAATTTGCTGTGTAAATTCAAATCTGAGGATACCATTGGAAAGAACATTAAATTTCCTATTGGATAGATGCCTGAGCTATCTTAAGAGAAGGTTTGAAATATGAAAAAGCCCTCTGAAAAGCAAATTTTCCCTAATTTGGGAAACCCTAAGTTTTTTCAATCGGCAATTGAACTATGAAAACCAATATTTATTCAAGACACAAGAACGGTAAAAACTGCGCCAAAATCTCACCTTTTCAACTGTGTAGTCCATCGGTTCCCAACCTTTTTAGCTTTTGATATTTCTTGAAAAAATTCGAGGCCCACCCCGATTATATATATATAAATAAATAAATAAATATATATATATATATATATATATATATATATATATATATATATATATATATATATATATATATATATATATAATGTTTCCATAGGTATTTAAGCAAATATTAAATCAAATTAAAACATACTGAGCAAAAAAGGGGGGAAAAAAACTTTTTACTGAAGAACCTTTATTTATTTATAGATATATTAACATGGCTGTTCAAACTTAATGGGATTTTTGACATTGTTTGTCCCCTACTAGTGCATCAATATTGGGATCGAAACTTGACAATTTTAGACTTAAGTCACTCCCCACGTTTAACTTATTTCTATACTTATTTTTCAAATAAACTAAAGTAGAAAACGCTCTTCACACAGATAGTTAGCTGAAAATCCCATCAATTGCGTCAGTGCAATTTTGCCAATTGCGAGATAGTCTTTTCGCACATTTATCCAAAAAGGAATCAATGGGGTCATTTTAAAACTTGATTTCAGATCCTGATCACAAGACAGTTCAATTAAAGAGACCTCTTCACCTGAAGATGTGTTAACTTTTTTAAAGTTATCTTCATGAAAAGGATTTTTGATCCATTGGATTTCGCCTTCAATTTGAGGGAACTAGTTCCTAAAAGAAATATGCACATATTATATGCACATTTTCTTACTGTGATTTCTCGGTTCAAAAATAAAAAGTTAAAACACAAAGCAAAAGAAAAGTGATGAGATGAGACAAGTAATTGGAATTTTGATAAATATATATTTAAAATTAAATACTTGAGGTTGGAAGCCAAAGATGAGATGTGATCTTTTATGGTTGCAGCTGTTGTTTCATCAATTTTGACTTCGTTGGTTTCAAGGAAATCACGTAGGACAGGAAATACGTCGAAAGAATTTTTTTTTTTTTTTCAATTTGTTTAGCCCATCGTCGAATTTTTATAATCATTGCCTCTATTTTAGCGAATTTTTGAAGAAAATTAAGCTATTGCTCTCGCCTCAAAATTTGTAGAATGTGAATTTTTGAAAAAAAATTATGCAGAAATCCGTTTCAGGCTATTCTGAATCATATTCTGAAGTTTAACGCATTTTTTTATGTATGTATATATGTATATATGTATGTATGTATGTATGTATGTATGTATGTATGTATGTATGTATGTATGTATGTATGTGTCATTCCAGACGATAACTGTCCGTAGAATTGTGCTAGAAACTTCAAACAAATTTTAAAATGTTAAGGGCACAAAACGAAAGTTCAAGTTCGTTGGCCAGCTTGATCGGATTACATCTTCGGGTTGAAATTTTCAAAAATGTAGTCAAAAATTTCAAAATAGCCTGTTTTTTGCGATTTGTCGTGCGAAATAATTTTTTCAGCATACTAACATGTGGTATATTCGGAATCAGCGTAAAATTTCCTATAAGAATATGTACCAAGTTTTCAAAAATTTCAAAGTTGAAAAATCAGTCAAAAATCGAAATAATGCCGTTCGCTGGTTGTAAAAATCGGTAATATTCTTCAAAAATTCGCTCATGGGGTCATGCTGCATGACTGGACTTTTTTCTTTTACAAGAAACTTATGAATATCCTTGCCCTGAAGAGTTAGATTAGAGTGTTGAGGGCACCAAAAATATCTGCCAAATACGCCAACCGCTTTAACCAGTTTTCATCGGTCACACAGAACTTGCACGTTTGCCATCATATGCCTTCATCAGGAAAACCCAGAGTTCATCACGAAGTTCAAACAATCTTGATAAAAATCTCTGGATAGCCACCGAACTTCACAGTGAAGTAGAAGCTATTTGTGTTGACTGCCCATTTCATCACACAAAACACTGAAAAGTCTCGAGTTTTTTCGCCTTGCTTTGATAAAGTTGACGATTTTTACTGCATCGTCAAGAGTTTTTTTCAGACACTCGCCCAAACTTTTAAATGCAAGAGCTTCTCTGTGTATGCTGCAATGTGTCCATTTGACAAAGGGAGCTACTGACCTAACTCTGGCGATTAACCCCCTATGAATACCAGACATAGCTCGTGCCCCGTCAGTTGTCAAACCTACACACTTTGACCAATCTAATTAATCTTCTGTTATATAATTGTCAAGCGACTTGTAAATAAATTTAAAGAATAAAGTAAAATAATTGAATCACTAAACTTACACTATCCAAGAGAATGCCTAAATTAATATTTTATCGTGAGGACCGATTTATTAATACCGTACTTATTTTGCAATATTTTAATATTATGTTCCGGCCTGCATCCGCGGCCCAGTAGCGAGCTGCCTGCGGCCCACAAGTGGGCCGCGGCCCAGCGGTTGGGAACCGCTGGTATAGTCCATTTTACTTTTACTTTGCTAATTAGGGGAGGGAATTATGTTTTAATGTTGAAAAAATCGTTTTTTCACTGAAATTAAGGGTTTTCTTGAAAAAGTACGAAATCGAAAGAATTGAAGTTGAATTTTTAGTAAAATAGGACAGAGTCCGAAAAAAGAAAAATACGCCTGTCAAGCCCGTTGACGTCTTCTCGGCATAACTTAAAACTCATATGATTGGAGTTTTATAGAATAGGGTGTAAGGGAAGGGGAAATCGATAGAATGTTGTTTTCAGGTAAATTGAGAGCTTTCCAACAAGTGGTGAACGATTTTTGCGGGATGAAAACTAACTGAGTTACAGTTCTCTAACAACGGTGCGGTTGTACGTGACACAATTTTCTGGTTGAATCCCTCGGGAAAAGACATATCCATGTCAAAAGCCTCCACAGAACATGAAATATGGCTTAAATTACAATTCAGTAGGTGTGATTTTATTAATCGAATTGAGTACTTTCTAAATCAAACAAAATCGTCCTCCAAGTTGCGTGGGTAGTATAGCTTCCTCACTTATTGTAACATGGACGTATAGAATTAGTGGAAAGAACCAATTATGACCAAATCGATGTTTCAGAAAATAATAATACGCATACGCACACGGTGAATTGATTTTATGTCTATGATTTTTGTAGGTTTGTTGCATGCTAAATTTTTTCAGATCCAAAAACAACTCTTGCACTGCGTCATTGGGTATAACGTATACCAATGTACACCGAGGGACAGGGAGTGGAGTTCCCAGGGACGTAAAGGACAGAGTTGCAACGAAACATAAAGTCAATCAGCGTGAAATCATTGCAGGGGTCTGAAAGAAAAGAGTACAAAGTATTGAAAAGTAGTACTGTAAATGTACGAGTACTTGAAAAATAAAAAGTGTCCTTTTGGTAGGAGGACATGTGGTCAACCTGTAATATGTAATGTCTACCTGATGATGTGTAATCAGGGAGGGACATAAATTTTCAAAGCAATCTCGCAAGCGGAAGAGCGCAAGTGGCTATTGGATGATGGCGAAGGACCGCTCCCCAGCAAACGAGTAGTTTTCATCGATCAATCAGTCCTGCATCCGCCGGCGATCATTTTATTTTGTATTTCCTCCCTTTTGTGAAATACCTGAAGTCTGTCTTTTCAAGTCAGCGAAATATAATGAAGAGCCCAACGTCGAAGCCAGTTAATTGTTAATAACGATAAATCAAAGGACCGTGGACTCGGGATGGGAGTTCAGGACTGCGGAGACATCGTAAAGAGTAGGAGACGACAATGTAAAAGACACCGACGTAATGAAACTGTTGGGAGCTCACGACTCCGACCTGAAAGGCATTCTCGCGGCAGACCGGTACGCGGTACCCCAAGGTTTCTACTCAAGCAAATAATTTCGCAGATGAGTATCGCACAAATTTGGGCGTAATCGTAATTATAATTACGACCGCGATTACAATAATAGGGTTTTACGGTTGTGATTACAATTACGATTACAATCACAGAACCTGAAGATATGACTACGATTACACTTATGATTACGAATATGATAACATGCGTGATCTCCATTTTTCTGTGATTATATTCGTAATCACAAATTTTGTTGCAATCACAAGTTTTGAATGTGATTTTGGCCGAAACAACCGATTTTCCTTTTAAATAAACCCATTAAGGCAAATTTTTCCCTGTAATTACAGTCACACTCAAAATTTTTCTTGTGATTACAGCCGTAGTCTTAATTTTTTCTGTGATTACAGCCGAAAGCTTAGTTTTTTCTGTGCATAAAATCGTAATCTTATACATTTCTATTCACAGAAAAAACTATGATTACGGCATCAATCACATAAAGAACTGGAACTACGGCTGTAATCAATGGAAAAATGATGATTATCACAGTAATTACCGGGAATCAAGTACCTACCTAGGTAGTGAAAGGTAGGGGAATTTTGGTGATTACTGAACAATGGATAATTTTCTAGGGAAAAACCTGGCCAAAATTAGTTATATACGATATACTAAATTCTCATACACCAAAGCAAAACCAAACAAACTTCAAGTACCTAACTAAACAGCTCGTAAACGAGTTCCACTATCTGCTTTACAAGCAGATACCATGTTACATGGATATGTCTTTGATTGGGGATTTCATAACGGTTGTCCTCGAGAGTTGTAAACAAATCCTTTAACTTTAAACAAATCCCTGGGCCGCATGGCCGCATCCCGACTAATTCCAACAAAACAACGGTTTACTTATAGAAATGTTGAAAATAACTGTGGAGAGAAGCCACTACAATGAGTTGTTGTTAACAGTCGACTGTTGTCAAGAGGATGAAAATGTTTCCTATGGAGTGGAGTAAATGATGCTATTGCTTTACGTCAAGAATATTGTAACCGGCTTATTAAAATTAACATGTATCATGTTTTAGCCCTGGGGTCCTAGCGAATTTTGCGAGTCAATTTTTTTCCGCGCACGAAATTAATTACACTGATTTCCGCCTACAACCGAGTCGTTGCTAGGGAAATGGTACTTCGTCGTTTTTCATCCCACAAAATTCGTTGACCATTCGTTCGAAAGCTCTCGATTTATCCAACAATATTATGTTAACTACTGCGAAGTGCGTGTCCAACAAACTGAGTTATGAGCATGGTTATAGGTATAAATAATTGTTTACACACAGGTGATCATTCTCAATAATTGATATTGTGAACATGATTGCAACCGCTTGTTAATTTCTCATGTTTTCATAGAATTTCGAATCAATATCGAGGAGAAAACATGATACATGGTTGAAATTTTTGGTTCTAGAACAGAAATAAGTTTATAGTCCAATCAACTTAGTTTAGGAATGTAGCCAGGTACGTAAGGAGGGGGAAATCGGTAGCTTGAGATGTGAACATTTATCACATAAATCAAGCGCTTTCCAACGAGTGGCGAACGATTTCTGTGCGATGAAAACTGCGGAAGTTCCATTCCCCTAGCAACGGCTGGATCGTACGTGAAAAACACTGAAATTGTGACACAAATTTTGCGTCACGGAAATTGCCCCCCAGAGCAAATACATGTCCATGTCAAAATCGCATATGGGCTAGCCCGAGAAGGTAGTGGGGAACGACTTGATTTGTTGATTTCAGTTTGCACTGTTTGCAGTAGGTATCTATCCACATTTCTTTTTTTTTTACGTACAATTATGGTCCACGCCTTTTGCCCTTACACAAACGAACCTAATAAGATTACCTTTATTCCTAAGAACGTCTAAAGTTACTAGGCAACTGGATTCGTATGTAATGCGAATTACATTCTCCAATTGAAGGTGTTATATAGGTACCTACTGAAGTTAGAAGCGTACAATTATTAATTTTGATCGTATCCATACAACAAACTTCTGCATCCTCTATCCTCAAACAACGCCGCCACTGTTATTCATCATCGTGGATTGTTCAAGTGAAGGTAAATCCCATCAGCGACGATGAAGTTGGATTTCTTTCAGGAATGAGGATGCGTCCGAAAAATGAAAATTGTGAGGAAACAGTGGCGAGTTAAAATCGAAGTGGAGTTTCTAGAACACACATAGGGAGAGGATATCGGAGGATATCAATTCCGAACTAGTCGAAATGGCGTTCGGACTGGAAGTTCATAACTAAGAGTTCTGAACGGTACACATTCGCAGTTCGATTCCGAACTAGATGAATTCCGAACTGGTTCAGAACTACGTGTCCGAACAAACCTTACGGTCACGAGACCGATCTGCGCGGCGTCTTATCATAACCTGACACATTCATCCCGATACCAGTAAAACAAATAGAATAAAAATGAGAACAAAGCTTATCACTATGGTTATCATTGGCGTATACGGTGTCGGAGGCCGTGGGGGCAGCGACGTATGGAGCTTCGAGTTTGCGGTCCGCCTTCATTTGGTATTGGAACGGGGGCCAATTCAAGTCAGTTCGTTAGGTTTTGGTTGTCATCGTATCACCTGACTACGCCTTACGGCCACGTACGGTCAGCTTCCGCAAAAAGCAAAAACTCTCTAGTAAGGTCTTCACTTGTTATTAGAGAGTTCCTTGTAGATCCGTCGGTCTCAATACGGTGTGCGGTAACGATAAACATCTACCGCACCTTAAAGTCACGTCAAGTCCTTAACGGATCTAGTTGTAATGCTAAATCCATGGAAGGAGGAAATCAACCCTAGGAGGTTATTTTAGACTTAGACGATTACGTTTTTTCCGGATGGCGAACCGTTAACGTATCCGTACGGATGGATGCGTCACCGTAACCCATTGCCTCAGAGTTACGGCGCCGGATTATCGATACCGCACGACGTATTGTGTTTTACGGTTCTACAAGGAATCTCTAATTACTGTCTTAACTTGTTACCACGTTCAATACTAGCAAACAATTATTTAGGTCGATTGTTTTTGAAAAATCATTATAAAAACAACGTAAATAGGGGAAGTTGTTGATTGGTGATCCCGTTTCAAATTATTTAATGGAGATTTTCGCAAGAACAAATATATATGTAAAAATGTCATGAATTGATGTATGTATCCATGCACCCAATGGAAGTGTGCAAGAAAATTTCATGGGTGGAAGCACATCGAATTCACTGAAACCCCAGCATTTTACAGCGTTTGGCGAGGATCAGCGGTCAGCGATGGCTATTCTCACAACAAAGCTTGTTTGGCGGCTTGTGTGGGCAAACAAAGTTTGAAGCCCCACTTGGGAGTGTGAAAGGCCCCACCAACAAAAGCGGAGAAGCCGCCTCTCACACAAGACATCAAGGCCTTTTTCCAGGGTGTCCGCAGAGCCTGCCCTCGCTTCTCTTAACATCTTCCTTTTCAGTGGCAAACCTTTGAAAAACGCCTTGTTTGGAGAATGGCGTTTGGATTCTTTTGGCGGTGCCGCCCAATTAGGGTTAGGCATGTTTAGTGGACACCAGATCCACCTACCTGAGTTATCACTCCTCCTATGACATCCAAACATCTGCTATCTTCAAACACCACAACTTCTCACACGCCGTTCCGGACACTGTTCAATCGAATAATTCAATATTTCATTGAACATTTACGCAGCAGATAGTACGAGGTTTACTTACGAGTTGAAACTGCAGTATCAATTTAGCATTCCACAACAAATATTATCCAAGAAACAACAGTCTACGTATTCAACAATCTCGTGAAGACATGAGGTTCGTTTCAAGAAGATTTAATTACTGCCATGCTAATATTTACGTGTATAATTGTGACCAAGATTAGAGCAAACATTGTAATTTATCAATAGCAATAATTATCAATATTGAAAGAACGATATTATTTTGCCAGCCTAGCCTACCAAGGTGGCGATGCATCGTTATCATTATCACTTCTAGAAGATGAACAAAAAATTTCCTCTGAATCGGTTTCCTCTATAATTTCACGTTTTAAGTTCTCCAGAACAATATGATGGTTGATTGATAACGTATCACTGTTTCCACTATTTTGATCTTTGAACTCATTCGCTAAGGGTAGTTTTTGCGAATACGCAAATCTAAAATTCTAAAGGATAACTACTTCAGTTTTTCCGATTTCGATGAATGTGAGATTCGAGTCTAAGGTTTCCCACAAATGATATTTTCCTGGATTAAAGTTAGTCTTTGCGCATGCTTAAACTCCTATACTATACTGTCCCTTCTTTTCTGCGAAGTTTTAAAACTTTAGTCTAGCTACAAGCACGATTTCCACAGTTTTCATCCGTTTCACTGAAAACCCATAACTATTCTACCATATAAGAAATGAAACTGTAGAGAGCCTCCAGGAAAGTCCTCAGAAAGCCTGTGATTAACAGTGATTTCCCCCCACGAACAGCTTACAATTTACTTTACAAGCTTACAATTTAATCGACGATCTAAATGATTCCGCTCCAATCAATTTCTTTATTAGCAAGACTATCAATGTAGCCTACTATCAATTTAAAAAATGGATACCTATTGCCTACAATTTAATTACACTTACCAGGAAAATTGCTTTTCCGTTTCTCTTCAATTGTAATTTTCCGGAAATATCAACTAAAAGCTAACTACATCATTCGCGACAAAATTGTTAAAACCCATTTCAATATACTAAACGGAAGTTAATGAAAACAGTTCCAGTCATACAGCATGATCGTATAAGCTAGTTTTCTTATATAATTATCGTATTATATAATGTTAAATTGCCATCAATATCATCAATAGGTACTGGTCAAAAATGAGAATTATATTATTAAATTATTATAATGAAAAAATAAATTATTATAAAAAAGAAACTCACCAACAAAAAAAAACGGAATTTTTTGTTCAACTTTGAACTTGTTCTAGTTATGGAAAATGTAACAGGAGTTTCAAATTTCATGAAGAAAGGTGGTGATTGGAGGGGGTAATACTGATAAATCATAACGTTTTAACTATTCTTGTCCGATTTTCGTGATTTTTCGTTCTTGTTCAACTTTGAATTTGGTCTGGTTTTGGAATATGTAATAGGAGTTTTAAATTTCATGATGGAAGGGGGTAGTAACGATAAATCGTGATGTTTTTGTTTTATTCATCAGAATTTTCGTGACCGTTTTTATTGTTTGATCGATCCAGATTTTAGTCCAGCTATGCAACCTCGGAAGTTTCAAAATTCAAATTTACCGTGATGAAGGGGTTAAATGTTGTGAGAAGCAGGGGGGGGGGGGGTCCGATAAATCGTGATACTTGGGTTTTTCTCTTATTTTAATTCTCACCAAAATTATATGCAATCCATTCATAGGGACATCACTTTAATGCATGCATTACTTACCAATATGTTTTAATTCGATTTAGCATCGATTCAATAAGTCGATACTTTACCAATTGTCCTTCCCTAGTATCAACAAGAGGAAAGTCATGTCAACCATCACATTCCTTCAGTAAATTGCTCCCTAGCGCTCCTAGCGACGGACCTCGTTAGTTCTGAGTCCCCTTGGATAATAGAATTGACGGATACCACCCCAAAACCGGCTATTCAGCATTGCTTCAAGATCATTACAGTAGGTTCATTTAGATTCACTGTACGTTTGTTGTTGCGCTGTGATGATTCCATTGTAATATCCTGCTTAGTTGAGATGATGTTTTCCCAAGTTTCTCCTAACGTGCCGTGAGCATCCACAGCACGTCTCGTTGATGAATATTTCCTAATTGTATTAAAAGGTGAAGGCAAGCTATTTGAAAATCGGTTCCCAACCTCAATGCACCCTACGGAAAGCGCACGAGGGCACGGAAGGTGGGAAGTAGGAGAGGCGAAAATAAATTAGTGTTGAAGCCCATCGGTTTCAATCCGGATAATCCTTCAGTAATACCTGCTGCCACGCATTGTCACCAAAGCGTACTCGCCCCACCACTACAGTTTGGGCAGAAGCTCCTCAACCTGTCACTGACCTCACGTGACCACTTCCATCCAGGAGAGGCTCTAGATGACAGCAGGTGACCTTACAGTTCACGAGCTTTCAAACTTCAAGGCCCCTATTTGTCTCAAGCGGGTTTTGCCAGCAGGGAGCAACAAGTGACAAGTTACAAGCCGATTTTATGTACAGTTTGTAAAAAAAGAACCGTGCAAGCAAGAAGTGTGTAATCCACAGTGAAAATTAACAAGTGTACAGTCGAATTTGGACAAGTTACAATCCTTGTAACCCCATCATTTTGTACAAATCATTGTTTTACAGTTGTAAAAAATTGCCGATTTTTAACCTACGTCCATTCACCTGTAAACTTGCTATTTTCCAGCATTGTGAGTGGGCCATTTTTCGGTGTTCAATATGTGGGAATCATCTTCTATTGAAGAATACAGACAAGAAAGAAGCATTCAGCGTAGAAGACGCCAACGATTATTTCGGTCATGAATGAACGCTTTTTTCGTGGGTATTTTTGAGTTTCACGAGAGATTTAGGATGTCTTCCAAGACCCTTGAATGATTCAAATGCTGCGTGACCCGGTGCAATTTTTCCTGATCAGGTACTGAGGATCTCCCTATCATTGAAGAACAAAGTGAAGATGATTTCGAGTTACACATGACATTCCTAACCCAGCAGCATTAAGACTTGATGAATTGATTAATCATTTCCGCTGAATGAAGAGGAAAAATCCGATTATGCCAGCCATCAGAATAAGTTGAAATCAAATACACACTTTTCCATTTTTCAGTTTATAATTTGTCTGTCTTCTGATTATTACACTTGATCACGTACGATAAACATCCTATCGTGTACTTAGAACCGTTTTTACATTATGATTCGCTGACAAAACTTCAATTTCAGCATCCCACTTGACGTGGTTCATTCCGTTTGTCCCCACACGCCATTTTTCTTTTCTGATGCTACTATTGTAAACTTTGCTTCTACAAGTGTAACTTTTCTACATTTGTACTCTTTGTTTTGGTGAAACACTTGTTCTAGTTTACCGTGCATTACAAGTACCTGTACTTGATAACTTGTGCACTTGTAACTTGTTGTTATATGAAATGGGCCCCAGGGTTCCGGTTTTGACGCGGACAGTCCGGTTTTTTTTTAGCAAAGTCCAGGCGAAAATCGCTCTAAAATCCATATGTCCGGTTTTTACAGGAAGAACGTCACATTTCCAGTTGTAGGTTCTATTGTAGGTTGCTATCTTACGAACTCAGCCGTGATTTCAAGAGGTACAACCTTCATCAAGGTGAAGTTATCTTCTGGAAATTGAAGCTAGAAATCTACCTAAACGTCCAAAATTCTAAACATTTGTACTCTTGTCACATTATTTCATATGGAGTAACTCTCGATCTCTTCCGTTAGCCATTACTTCTTCATTCGCTCTTTCAGTTTTAGACGGAGGTGAATAATCTTGAAATGATGGGGATAACCTTGTTAGTACTTCTAATATTGTGATTTTTGTTGAAAAAATTCCAAGTTATCTGCTATTTATTGATTTGAATGTTTTCTGTCTATCTAGTACCTATGTAACCTACATAAATAATATTTTATGAAAGTTCTTGAAATACCTACACTAATTAGTATTGTTTATTTAACTTTATTTATTGCATTATTTACTCACAGTCCATTCATCTTGACTGTGAGCCTCAATGAACCAATAAAACCAAAACGTAATTATTTCCAAATTTTTATCGTTTAATTATGTACACACTATCAGAAACGAACACAATTTAATGTCAAGTTCGGTATGCTCTTCTAACTCAATTTGGCTATAAGGTTCAAATCGTTAAATTTGTCAGCCTTCAGTGGTTTCCAAATGATGGATAGCAATTATTATATTGTCGATTATTCTTCAGTCTTCTGAATGTACCTATGTGATACGTGTACTACTAAATCATAATTGGGATGAGTAATTTCTACCAGCCGGTTGAAATTATCGAGACACAGAAATGTATTTAAAACATCACATAAAATTTGAACAAAAATGACTTAACTTTAAGAAATTATTATTTAGTGAACATAATAGAAAGTTCATATCAGATAGATAAATAATTCATATATTATCAACTAGCAATCGGACGGCGGGCGGGCACTGCAGTTTTGGATTCTACGGACCTTGAAACGTAAAGTGACAAAGTTTGAGAGAAAATAAGTTTTTTTTTTTTTCCTTAAACAATTAGAAAGGGTTATTATTGGAAATAATAAATCAAAATTGTTTTTGCAGAAAATCATATAGTAACATCTAACAAATAAGAATATACCAAAATTCTATTAAAAATCCATCTGAAAAGGAACGAAAATTCAATTCAGCTCACCTAATGAAGCCCGGTGCTACAAGTTGGACAGTCACACTAAGGGGACAATGTAAATAAATCGATAATCAATACCGAATTGTTATTGTTGTTGTTGTTGTTGTTTGTTTGTTTCCCTCCAAATCTTCTTCAATGACTATTCGCTTACATTTGTTTGGCAATATCAACAGCCCTTCGGCTTTCGTTTCTGAATCTATGAATAACCCTTACTAGTCATCTTATTTAACTGTCGAGCTAACTGCTAATGTATGCTTAGAATAGACGATTGGAATTGAAGTTTTGAACTTTTCCTTACTCATTTAATGCATTATGCAGTACCCCGTATTCATTATAAACAATGATGTAAGGTTTCAAAACGGTTTGTGCACGGAAATTATGTTTGTACGCAGCATCTCAGAAAATCAAACAGAGTTAAGACTATCTGTCATGAATTGAAAATTATAATAATATTTGCATAAGAAAATGAGATCATAGCGCTACCAGGATTATCCGTTCTAGATTCAAAACTCGGTTGATTTCAATTTAAATGCGCGGCCGAGTGGAAACGTTTCTTGCCCATGGTCAATCATTGCCATCAAGAATAAATAAATCAGACTGAAAAACGTATAAACTGACATATTACATGTTGTCTTTCTTCTGCAATATACTGCATAACAACCAATGTACGTTGCAACGATTGGTTCCAACAATGGTACCTTCAGCGCTCCTACTGAGTCGACTTTTTGGTTGGCCTTGAGTACTCGTTCCTTCATTTGCTTAATTTTTCTAAAAGATTATTCCCGATTCAGAACGAGGAAAAATAGGAAAAGAATGAATTTTATCCACGCTCAGAGGGAAAAGAACTGCGGAAGCCCAAAATCGAGGGACTTTTCATACGAAACATACAGAAAAATAAAATCCGTCCCTGAATTGAGAAAAGAAACTGAGGAAGAATTATTTTCGTCTGGATTTTGGTACTATTTGGCTAAAAAAATATTTTCCTGTTTCTGTAAAACATAGGATCTCTGTAGATATAATATGTACTATTGCAGAAATGTGAAATGTTATCAGTGTTAAGCACAGAAATATTTTTCAGAACGCTCAGCTGATCAGGGTGGGTTTGCACGTCGTAATTCTAGTCCAGGTGCCCTAAAGAGACTCTTTTTCAATAGTCAGCATGTTAAGGCAACATCATGAGAAACCAACCTCAGAACTCACTCAGCTGATCAGGGTGATCCCGTACGTCGCAATTCTATTCTACGTGTCCTAAAGAGGCTCCTTGTCAATTGTCAGCATGTTAGGGCGACTACAAAATAAACCAGCCTCAGAACTCACTCAGCTGATCGGGGAGATTTACCACGTTCGAATTCTACTCTGCGTGTCCTACCGAGACTCTTTTTCAATAGTCAGCATGTTAGGGTGACTAGAAGAGAAACCAGCCTTAGAACTCGCTCAGCTGATTGGGGTGATCCCACACGTCGTAATTCTATTCTTCGTGTCCTAAAGAGACTCTTTTTCAATTGTCAGCATGTTAGGGCGACCAGAAGAGAAACCAGCCTCAGAACTCGCTCAGCTGATCAGGGTGATCCCACACGTCGTAATTCTATCCTACGTGTTCTAAAGAGACTCCTCTTCAATTGTCAGCGTATTTGAGTGACTAGAAGAGAAACCAGCCTAAGAACTCACTCTGCTGATTAGGGTAGTTCCGCAGGAAGTAATACTCCACGTGTCCTATACAAACTAAGTTTCAAATTCCAGCATCGTAGGGCGAATAGGAAGGAAATTAGCCAAGAAACTAGCGTTTCCACAAAAATGCCTGTTAATACTGAAAGTCAGCGTTAGTAACCCTTTACAAGGCTTTCGTTTTGCCTGTTTTTTAGTACTCCTCCACCACCTGGTCACCTTCTTATGCAACCCACAAGCATCGGCTGGAGCGGGTGCAAAATAAGTTCTTGCGTTATATTGCATATAAGTTGGGTATCCCTTCATCTGACATCGACTACGATTCTCCTCGTGCCAAATGAAGAAGAAGAAGAACTTTATTGGCGCTTGTTACATAAGCCTCATGGGCTCTCTTAGTTGTAACATAGAGAATTAACTTATTAAATAAATACATTCTTGGGCATTAAACTAAAACACTGCACTATTAAAGTGAAAAATACAAGAAAAAATTGAATTATAAATGAATGATGTAATGAACTTAGGCGCCCCGGAGGTGCAATGGGGGCCTAAATCCACACTCATAGAAAGAGAGGGGTGTGGCAGTACCATGAGAGATACAACTCGTACTAATAGCATATGTGCTACGTTCGGAGAAGATTGGTTTTCCAGTTCGAGGATCACCCATCACCCATCCATCGCCAAACGCAGGCTTTCGAAAACACGGGAATTAGTGCCCGCCGCCCGTTGGGAAACAACGGAGCGACGGCAGCGCATTCCCTTGGATCTCGCGGGAACTGTCACAATGACAATATAAAGAAACTTCTCAGAACAAAACTTATAAATAAAAAAAGAAAAATGCCACCTTGGCACCCTAGCAAAACGTCTTAGCTGTGCAGATCTCATCTTCCTATTCAAAATATTAAACAAATTAAACAACTACATCGACTGCCCACCCATCCTGTCTAAAATTGGCCTGCTTACTCCTCACGTTGGGGCCCGTTCGCCGTTATCATTTCACGTCCCGTTTTTTAGCGAATTTTTGAAGAAAATTAAGCTATTGCTCTCGCCTCAAAATTTGTAGAATGTGAATTTTTGAAAAAATTTTATGCAGAAATCCGTTTCAGGCTATTCTGAATCATATTCTGAAGTTTAACGCATTTTTTTATGAATGTATATATGTATGTATGTATGTATGTATGTATGTATGTATGTATGTATGGGTTGCTGGGGTAGGGGGTTGCTGGGGTAGGGTAACTGTTGGTGATTTTATCTCTTCGGAGCTCCTTCATATCCCTACCCAAGTCATGGTCATGCGTCCCCGTCGCGCAACCCGGGCACCCTCTGGGTGAACAGAGGGTGGCAAAATGACCCGCTGGCGATAAGGGGGGAGGCTCGTGCCAATGGGCCTCCTGTCCCTTACTAATGCTTCCCCCGTTATGCAGACAAACCAACACGAGCCTCATAACCCCCACGTGCCCATTGGCACGCGGGGTTCTAGGGGAGGCGCTCGGGGGCGCCCCAGGCAGGGGCGTCGGCCATCCTCCCCCTCATCATGTTCATCATCATCCTATCCCTCTTCCTCTTCCACAGCCCCAATTAATGCCCACCAATGTGCCCATTGTGGAAGAGCCTTTAGCTCCAAGCGTGGCCTTGGGGCCCACGTCTGGCAGAAGCATCCTGTAGAGGCCAACGCAGCAATTAGTATAGAGCGAGACCGGCCCAGGTATGCTTCTGAGGATTTGCGGCGAATGGCAGCAGAGGAGGCAGAGGCTGTGCGCAATGGGGTACGCCGAATCAATGTTTATTTGCAGCAACGTTTTCCCATGCGCACGCTTTCTGCCATTCAATCTCTTCGCCTGAGGCCCCACTATAAGCAGCTTGTCCAGAATGCAATCCTGGCAAATAGCAGTGGGCATCTCCCGCATCTCCGGCAGACGTGGGACAACAGCCCGCCGTTCAGCAATCCTCCCCCGTGCCCATTGGCACGCGGGGTTCTAGGGGAGGCGCTCGGGGGCGCCCCAGGCAGGGGCGTCGGCCATCCTCCCCCTCATCATGTTCATCATCATCCTATCCCTCTTCCTCTTCCACAGCCCCAATTAATGCCCACCAATGTGCCCATTGTGGAAGAGCCTTTAGCTCCAAGCGTGGCCTTGGGGCCCACGTCTGGCAGAAGCATCCTGTAGAGGCCAACGCAGCAATTAGTATAGAGCGAGACCGGCCCAGGTATGCTTCTGAGGATTTGCGGCGAATGGCAGCAGAGGAGGCAGAGGCTGTGCGCAATGGGGTACGCCGAATCAATGTTTATTTGCAGCAACGTTTTCCCATGCGCACGCTTTCTGCCATTCAATCTCTTCGCCTGAGGCCCCACTACAAGCAGCTTGTCCAGAATGCAATCCTGGCAAATAGCAGTGGGGCCTCTCCCGCATCTCCGGCAGACGTGGGACAACAGCCCGCCGTTCAGCAATCCTCCCCCGTGACCTCCGGTCTTCTTTCAGACTTGAAGACTGAAGTATTGAGGCTCGGGGAGCAGGTAGGCAGTATTGTTGGTTATGAGAGTGCCTACCTGCAGGATCTGGCGAGGCGGGCTGTTGAGGGGCCAAATGGCTTGGAGGACGAGGTCGCGGCCTATGTGCAGAGGATCTTCCCGCAGGTTGAGGAAGTGACCGTGGCGAGGCACCAGGGAGAAGTTCCCCCTAATGTGGTGCCTCGTGGAGGTCGCAGAGCAGCTAAGCAAGCGAGGAGGCGGGAATATCAGCGTGTCCAGAGATTGTGGAGGAAGCATCCGGCTCGTGCAGCTGCGGAGGTACTGGAGGGAGCTGGGGAAGAACAAGTAATGCCCCCCCTCCAGGAGTTTGTGGATTACTGGGAGCCACTTATGAGTGCTCCCAGCCACAACTCTGGTGAGCCAGTGGTACCCCCAGCTTCCACCAGGGACTCCTTACGCAGCATCATGTGCACACCGGTGCTTCATGACGAGGCACATAAGTGCCGTGTCAGAAACTCCACTTCTGCTGGACCCGATGGTATTTCCGCCCGACGCTGGAATAAAGCTCCAAAGAATGTTAGGCTGCTCATCCTCAACCTGTTGCTACTATCTGGACGACCCCCGAAAGCGTTGACCCGTGCCCGGACAGTTTTCATCCCAAAGAAAGGGGGAAGTGGGCCTGGAGGCTACCGTCCAATTTCTATTTCGTTGGTGGTCTTCCGCCACTTCCAAAAGGTTCTGGCATCTCGCCTCCAAGTGGCTGGTGTCATAGGTGACGTCCAGAGAGCATTTCGGCCAGCGGATGGCACAGCGGAGAATCTGACAGTTCTCCAAACTGTCATTTCGCTGGCCCGTATCAAGAAACGGCAGCTCCATCTTGCCGCTCTGGACGTCGCTAAGGCCTTTGACACAGTTAGCCACTTTGCCCTGACCGATTGTCTTCGTGGTGTCGGGGCACCTGCTCGTTTAATTGAGTATGTTGCCTGTCTGTACCACGAAGGCGTGACGGTCCTCGAGGCACGAGGTGAGATGTCAGGGGATGTTGTTATTGGGCGCGGGGTACGCCAGGGGGATCCTCTGTCGCCACTCCTCTTCAACCTGGTCGTGGATACGGCCTTGGGTAAGCTGCCAGCTGAAATAGGGTTTGATCTCGCCCCTGGGGTGCGAGTAGGTGCATTGGCTTTTGCTGATGATGTCATCCTACTCGCAGAAACCCGCGAGGGCTTGCAGATCTCCCTCAACGCATTTGCTGAGCAGCTAGCCAGGTGTGGTTTGGTGGTCAACCCAGCTAAGTGTGGGTCGGTCTCCTTGGTCCCGTCGGGTCGCCAGCATAAGGTGAAGGTAGTGGATGAGGAGTGTTTTGTCTTAGGACAAACTTCCATCCCTGCCCGATCTGTGTTGGAGGTCTGGCGGTACCTTGGAGTCGACTTCATGGGTGTGGCCACTATAGCCGCAAGCCGTGTGGACCTTGGTGGAGCATTAGCTCGTGTCACCAAGGCTCCATTGAAGCCACAGCAGAAGCTGCGCCTCCTTCGCACGTACTTACTGCCAAAGCTAACCTATGGGCTGGTCTTTGGCAGGCTTACTGCGGGGAGGCTGCTTGAGTTAGATCGTGAAGTTCGCTCTGCTGTGCGCTCTTGGCTAGGCTTTCCACCTGGTGTCCCAAGTGCTTACATCCACGCACCGGTCAAGGCCGGTGGGCTCGGTATTGTCTCTCTTTCTGCCAGCATCCCATCTTTACGCCGCCAGCGCCTGCTTGCCCTTAGGGGCTCGAGCTGGGAGGTCGCCCGCACTGCTGCTGACCTGGACTTTGTCCGGCAGCAGTTGTTGTGGTGCGATCGAGCAACACCAACTGCTCCAAAACCCAGCTCATCTGCTGAGTTCGCTGCTGCACTGCATGAGTCAGTAGATGGTAAAGAACTCCGACAGTGCTCTGAATCCCCCATTTCTACCCAGTGGGTGGAATGGGCTTCAGAGGGCATTGGGGCCAGCGACTATCGCCATTTTCACGCCGTCCGGGTGGCTACATTAGCCACCTCAGTGAGGTGTTCAAGGAGTAGTCACGGGAATAGACACCATTTGCCGTGCCTGTTGGGGTAAGAATGAGAATTTTTATCATGTGGTGCGGCAGTGTTCTTGGACTCATGGTAGCAGCATTCTACGTCATGATATGGGGCAAGCTGATAGCAGACGCTTTGTCATCCAGCGGTTGGGATGTCGAAAGGGAGAGACTATACCACATGCCGAGTGACCGGGGCAAGAAGCCAGATATCGTTGCGATCAAGCCCGATGGGTCTGCCATAATCCTGGATGTCCAAGTTGTCAGTGGCAGCGCGGACATGGAGCAGATCTGGCGGGCTAGGATAAGCAAATATGATAGACATGACCTACGACAAGCGATATCTGAGCTAAAAGGAGCGGCACCTAGTAACATCAAGGTCATGGCCGCGACCGTCTCATGGCGCGGGGTGTGGTGCGGGAAAAGTGCCACGGAGCTTCTCGAGTTGGGCATCTCGGCAGGAGTTCTCCGGGGTATCACCACCCGCGTCCTTCGGGGCTCTTATCTTAATTGGTGGTCATTTTATAGGGGCACTTCCTTTCATCCCATTCTTCCTCCTCGTCCTGCAACTTCCCTTATCCCTAGAGCCGGCGTCGGGTAAACCTGGGCGTCCTCCCCACTTTTTTATTTTATTTGTTTATTTTCCAATTTAATGGCGTGCCCCCTCCGTCTTTGAGGGGAGGTTTCTAAAAAAAAAAAAAAAAAAAAAAAAAAAAAAAAAAAAAAAAAAAAAAAAAAAAAAAAAAAAAAAAAAAAAAAAAAAAAAAAAAAAAAAAAAAAAAAAAAAAAAAGTATATATGTATGTGTCATTCCAGACGATAACTGTCCGTAGAATTGTGCTAGAAACTTCAAACAAATTTTAAAATGTTAAGGACACAAAACGAAAGTTCAAGTTCGTTGGCCAGCATGATCGGATTACATCTTCGGGTTGAAATTTTCAAAAATGTAGTCAAAAATTTCAAAATAGCCCGTTTTTTGCGATTTGTTGTGCGAAATAATTTTTTCAGCATACTAACATGTGGTATATTCGGAATCAGCGTAAAATTTCCTATAAGAATATGTATCAAGTTTTCAAAAATTTCAAAGTTGAAAAATCAGTCAACAATCGAAATAATGCCGTTCGCTAGTTGTCAAAATCGGTAATATTTGCATGAAACATTGTCCAAATTCAGATTGAACTACTCTTATGGAAGTATCCCTGTATAACCAATCCTAGAACCATGATGTTTAAAACGTAGGTAGTAGGTGCTTTAAAAAAAAATATATATAAATAAATAAATGTAATCACAACTGATGAGTTTACTCTGTGCATGTGTTAATAATTTGATTCCATGTTTGTCTATCAAAATCATAAACTAAAATTTCTCAACACGATCAATAGCGACTGAAATGTCTAAGATTTCTTCAAAAATTCGCTCATGGGGTCATGCTGCATGACTGGACTTTTTTTCTTCTAGAATTATGCAAGAAACCAGCCGCTATGTAGACTTCCATGCAGTGCAAACCTTTTTCTATCCTTTGCCCCGGACTTTGATTTCTTCTACTCCCTCCTCTCCACTCTCAAAAAGCGGAGCGCCTCATTACCTTTTAGCGAATTTTTGAAGAAAATTAAGCTATTGCTCTCGCCTCAAAATTTGTAGAATGTGAATTTTTGAAAAACATTTATGCAGAAATCCGTTTCAGGCTATTCTGAATCATATTCTGAAGTTTAACGCATTTTTTTATGTATGTATGTATGTATGTATGTATGTATGTATGTATATATGTATATATGTATATATGTATGTATGTGTCATTCCAGACGATAACTGTCCGTAGAATTGTGCTAGAAACTTCAAACAAATTTTAAAATGTTAAGGACACAAAACGAAAGTTCAAGTTCGTTGGTCAGCATGATCGGATTACATCTTCGGGTTGAAATTTTCAAAAATGTAGTCAAAAATTTCAAAATAGCCTGTTTTTTGCGATTTGTTGTGCGAAATAATTTTTTCAGCATACTAACATGTGGTATATACGGAATCAGCGTAAAATTTCCTATAAGAATATGTATCAAGTTTTCAAAAATTTCAAAGTTGAAAAATCAGTCAAAAATCGAAATAATGCTGTTCGATAGTTGTAAAAATCTGTAATATTTGCATGAAACATTGTCCAAATTCAGATTGAACTACTCTTATGGAAGTATCCCTGTATAACCAATCCTAGAACCATGATGTTTAAAACGTAGGTAGTAGGTGCTTTAAAAAAATATATATATAAATAAATAAATGTAATCACAACTGATGAGTTTACTCTGTGCATGTGTTAATAATTTGATTCCATGTTTGTCTATCAAAATCATAAACTAAAATTTCCCAACACGATCAATAGCGACTGAAATGTCGAAGATTTCTTCAAAAATTCGCTCATGGGGTCATGCTGCATGACTGGACTTTTTTTTTTTTTCTTAGTGAAAAGTCCAAACTGCATTTTACTTTCTTTTGTTAAATTAATATGATATTTTCATTTCATTGTATTGTATTTCCCGTTAGTTAGAATGACTTATTGGAGAGTTTTTGTATTTCTCGTATTGGTATTTCTCGTAAACACGAAAACAAGCTGTTAAAGCCAGCACGATGAATGCTAACCTTTTTGCATCGATTTCTTGCAGCGTTTCCGTACCTTGAGAGAAAGCGAACTCTTATAGAGACGTTAACGTGGCTCTTGTAGTGAATACTGTTCAAAAATCACAGCAGACAATTTCCAAAATATAACATGAAGAAAGAAACAACGACCACTAACCTCTAAGTTATATAAAATATATTCAGCAGTGAAGAACTCGAATCTTTAAAACGTGTAAAATGAACCTTGAAACGAAATCTTGAGGAAATCTTCGATAAAACGTTAAATGTAAAAACGAAATGCCGCTAATGACCCTTCCGGTTGAGGTTCGGGGGAAAAAACACGAAACAAAGACAAATACAAAGGTTAAACCAACTACAAAAGATGGCACGGGGAAAATTCAGGCGATTTTGTCGGGTGTGTGTGTGTGTCCATGCCAACTGCATGATAGTTGCTAAGTTATTCTAGAGTGTTTTCCAAGAGAAAGGTCAAGTTGTCGTCTCGTAATTCGTAATTACGATTCTGAAAAAGCTGAGCACGAGTAAAGCTGACTCTTCCCGTTCCGAAAAGCGTTTCCATGTTACGAAAACCTCTTCTCGTTTCGGAAAGGCCATTTTCATATACGACCAAATGATTACGAGAAGTACAAAAACTCTCTATTGTTTAGTAACGTAAACTGGGCTTGCCCTTAATAAAATAAATAAACCAATCAAAATCAAGGTCGAGGAAACTGTAAAAAAGCTTCAGTTCACAGCGTGAAAGTGGGTTCGCCTTGTAAGTCCAAGAGGTACCGACATTTAGATGCACAATATACATAAAGACATACAGGTACAGGTGCGGCCACCTTTGATGAGAGAAACCTCACAACTCAATACCCAAATGAAAAAGTTCGGCCCAAAAGGCGAGAACGGCAGTAACTAACCTACAAACATAACCATAATTTACTCTTGGCCCAATCAAACGCAACCAATAAATCCCGTAAAACCTCGGCATTCCACGGTTTTCAGCGTAACTCCGGAAGACGCGTATAAATCGCATTAAACAATAATTTCTGATTTACAATTTAGAGGAAGAAGCCGAACTTCTGGGGTCAACTACAATAAATAATCAATTATGTTAATGACCAACTACCTGAGAGGAAGACGGGTGACAGTCGAGGGAATGCCGCCGTGGCTCGCCACAAAAAAAGGAATAACATATAGATAAACTCGGGGGTGTCGCGTTTTTTATTATTTTCATTCAGGAAGGTGCTTCGAAGGAGATGGCGATAAGGAGACGTTTCTATTAACGAAGATCGAAGAACATCACTTCTTAATGGGATGTCACTTCTTAAAAAGAAGTCACTTACCTACCTTTTTTGAAATTAACATGAGTGACTTGTGGAAAACTCTTTAAAAAATCTGGAGATTACGTCCAATACGTATTTATTTACCGTAATCCGTAGAGAGAATTGTCAACAGCTGGGAATTACGAAATTTTACGGTAAAATTTACCAAGCCTATTTTTTGAGGGGTTTTCTTTTGTTAATGCTAGTTTAAATGCTTGTTAACAAATCCTTACGGTTATATTTTTCATTCACACGTCCATAATAAAATCTGAAACTCCTGAGATATATTTCAAAACCAGACCGAATTCTAATTGAACACTACAAGAATCACGAAAATCAGGTAAGAATATAGTAAATTTTGACTGAAATTCTGCAAAAGTTGATACTTCAGCATGCGTGACTATGTCAATTTTGAAGTTGAGTATCCACAGTTAATGCGGATACATCGGTACATGGATATGTTTTGTTTTACACTCTATGAAATATGTGTTTTGTGTCTCAAGTTGAAAATGTCTCAAATTAGCTCAGTCAGCTGATCAGAAAAAGACTCAATCGATTCAATCGTCTCTTAGCGTCCCAGAGAGTATCCCTATCAAATGTAAACTTCCTTGGGATAACAGGAGAGAATATTGCTCACTCAGCTGATTGGGAAAGAGCCAATAATTGCAATCGTCAACATCATGTCAAAAAATGACAATTTTTCAAAATTCATTGTAAAAGTATGAAAATTACGAAAATCCGTATTTTAACGTATTTCTGATAGCATTTGATTTTTTGACAGCAAACTCGAGTTCAGCGACTCAAAAAACATTAGAATACGAATTTTTATAATTTTACAATGAATGTTGAAAAATTGTCATTTTTTGACCTGATTTTGACGATTTTGAGATTCCAAACTGTCAAAAGTTGTTGCTGTCGACTGGTTTTGACTGCATATTCGAGATCAGCGACCCCAAAAAAAACGACTGCAAAATCCTGATGTAAAACGTACTTAAATTCCATTTGCTGAAAAACAATAAAAACTGCACACAAAATCTAAAAATCCAAAATCTTTTCTGAATCGCCGAATTTGATTAAATGTGATTTTTTTTCTTAATAAAATTGCTTTTTAACAATTTCTTTGTACTCAAATCACCCAAATTTCAATACCATTTAACATTATAATACGATAGGTAATTAAATAAAATTCGCTCATACGATCATGCTGCATGACTGGAACTTCTTTTTTTCTTCCTTTTTTTGTAATGCCAATCATCAGAGTCTGCACAGATGTGAATATCTAATCGTTCGAAGGGGCGTAGTTTGAGATAGGCGACTGAGTAGACCGAGCAGACCAGTATTGTGTCAGTTGTCACGATGCTCAGAGTCGGGAAGGTCGTGCTGCAAGCGGTAGTGATCATTCTTGTTAGGAGTGAACCAAATGTGATACCGCTGGGAGAGCTAGTGATGGATTATGGAGCATCATTTGATCAGCAGAGGGCTTCAGACATCAGCGTGGGATCCGCTTCAAACGAAATCTACCACCAATCGTTTGGAAATTCACATATTGAAAACGCAGACCCTCACCAAATGGGTAATGCTTTTGAGGCAGGAACGCCTTATCATTTCATTGGTTCAGGAAGAAAATGGCCCGATGATAAGAATGAAGGTGGTGAAAATCGCAAAACCCATAAAACTCATTATCGAAACAAAAAGAAAGCAGCATTCAGAAAAATTCACAACCGCTGGACGGAGCCTGAAATTCACAGAACAGCAAAAAAAGATTCAGTGTCGTCCCACCAACGCAACAAAGGACCTCACAATTTCAATGATGAGCACATTATGGAGAAACGGAGCAATCAACACCCCACCTTATCACCTGAGACGATGTCTAAATTGCATTTGGGAAACGTACTGAACATAATTGTGGCCCCCGATAAGCCCTGCCCACATGGCTTCAAAAGAGATTTCCGAGGACATTGTCGACGGGTTTACATGAAATGAAGCACCAAACACCATTTTTGATTATTTACGTTGTCACAGCATTTGTTTCTTACGCTCAATTTAAGTAATTCCACATAATTTTTCCTGTGATTGTAAATTGGTCTAAATAAATACAGCCATAAGCATAATATACGCAGCCAGTAAAGTTTCTTAGTACAAATTGTATTGATCATTATCTAACATACTATAATTTCATGATTGTACACAAATTACATGAAATACATGTTTCATTCCGCAAATAAGTATTTCGAAAATACAATTTTCAGTCGTGCAGCATATATTTGCATTTTTCCTCAATTCAGAAAAACGAAATCAAATTGATTTGAAACTCAAGCCCTTATAGTGTACAGTTCTGTACACAACGTTTTGATAGGTTTAAACTTATGATTAGTAAAGTGTTCACAAATATTAGAGAGTTCCTAAAGCAATAGAAGATAGAGATGAAGAGCCTTATCGTGAATGGAAAACACTACTGCGCATGAGCGTGGAGATGAGGCGCCTCATCTCCAATACGACAGGTTTATCCTACACTTTACGTAAGACACCATATCCCTTGAACCTACCTATCTCATCTCTTCCACCATATCGCAAAGTAACCTTACACACCGATAACAGTGATATTCATTTCTTGTTGGCATTCATGAATCATGAAAATTATGTTCATTTTCTTGTTCATGAATTTTCAAAATCTGCCATTGCGAAACCTTTTTGTGAATAAAATTAACTAGGAAACTTAGTGAAATGCTGGAAACTGTACACACAGTATACGCGGGAAAATCCCCTTGGAGGTTCAGCGTTTAGAAGCTATCCCGCACAATCTCTGAAATATTCATCACAATCGATCCATTAGACTCGGAGTTTTGCCTTGTCAATCGACATTAGTTTCGCGCATGTGCAGTGATTATTACTCTAGAATTCTTCTAGAACATATACCCAATTACCTACTGAGTTTGAACGAAATCTGACCAACAGATGATGAGAAATTCACGTTAGCGCATGCGCAAAGGCTACTGTTGATTCGACAGCATTGAAATTTATTGGGGACCGTCAAGGAGCAATTTTACGCTTCCCAGTAAAGATGTTTTAAAAAAACGGTAAAAAGATGCATGCGCAGAATGGAGTAATGGTTTGAGAAAAATGAAATTGGTAGGGTTGGTACAATCACAGCCTAACCCACAAATTCCCAGAAAATGTAATCAAAACCTGACGAAAACTAGACCTTGTTCTCGGAGTACACAATCGCGTATGCGCAGGAGCTAATAATGATGCAATCAAGTTGAAATTAACATGGAATAATTAAACCATTGTCCCCCAACTATGCACCAAATTTGAGCGGGATTGAACGACTAGGGCGTGAAAAAATGATGTTTGAAGAAATTTACGTATTTACACATGCGCAAAATGGAGTAATGATTTGAGAAGTATGGAATTAGTAGTGTACCATTTACAGCCTAACCCGCACATTCCCTGAAAATTTCATCAAAATCAGAGAAAACTGTTGAAATTAAGCTTGTTTAAAAAGGAATACAATATATTCTCGCATGCTACTAATGATAGGATTATGTTGAAATTGCTAGGGAATGCTCAATGCTTCTTCCAACTATCCTCCAAATTTGAGCGAGATTGGACAACGGGGGCGTGAGAAAATGATGGTTGATGGAATTTACGTTAGCGCATGCGCCGAGTGAAGTATTGATTTGGGAACGAGGAAACTGATTGGGTCTAATTCACAAGATCCCTGAAAATTGCATCGGAATCGGAGTGAAACTTGGAATAGTTTTGGGCGTGACAAGGATTCACAAAATTGATCAGCAAGCTCCAAAACTCAAAAAGAAAGTGAAAATTTTGATTTTGGAGGAAAAAAATTTTGTCGACTTCAATCATGAACACATAGCTTCCCTATACCTTCGGTAGTGAGGAAGCAAAATTACCGTGAAAACTTTTTAATGACTCTTAAGCAAGCACTTTTTCCCCAATCGAATCAAAATTGTTTAATAAATTGTAGTAGGAATTTGCATGATCGTTACAAGGATTTGGTTTCGCCTATAATGATAATGAAACTAACTGAGTAATTGAGTAAACCTAAACCTAATTGAGCAATTCGGTAATTGCGCATAATTCTGAGGTAAATTAAATACAATCAGCCTTCCATTTTAAATTTCTTCATAATAACAACATTTAAAAATCTGCTTCCACAACAGTGTTAGTCAAATAATACATGAAGGTTTTCTTATGGTTATCAGTGCCGAATAAATGTTTTCATTTACAACCACGGTCTATCCAATAAATTATTATTATAGAACAGATTTAAGCGGGTTCCGCTGGGTACACAATACATCCCGTGCTGAGGCTCGTAGCATTAGGGATTTGAGAGTGAATTGATAGAAAGGAGTGTATTTAGGTTTATCTTTTCAAATATCGAGCAATGAGTAGTAAGACCCCTTCCCTGTCGCTACATTTAACAAATATCGCTGGAGTTTCTCGTTAGATTGTTATAAGTTTATTCTCATTAGAATATCTCGCCTTCAGAACTTCGAATTCATAAACAAGAGAGTCTATTAGCGTGATGTGATTGTTGGAGCCTCGAAATGTGAAAATTTTTAGAAACAATCTTAAACAGCCGATGAATAATTCATCACGAGCAACGGACTACGGACTTTTGGCCATTAAGACAACCGGTAGCCCAAACGCTCCAGTGGCAGACCGAGATTAGAATCGACAGGGAATGAGTTGGATACGTCATATGAAATATTGGGCTGCCCTTGAACTGGATGTCATATCGTTCCTAGGAGGTATCGCAAGGTGAGCCGCAGCTCCTTCTAATTAATGCCGGGTGCTGAACAACTTGTACTACTCGCAGTGGACATGATGTTCCTAGCGGTATTTCCCTCTTGATCGATTCATAAAGGATATATCTTTATCTGAACAGTTATCAAAATATACCGCTGTAGCAACTGCTCAATTTCCGTTTACCCCTCATGCCCAAACATTGTAATAAAATATTTATATCTAGCTATAAAGACCGAATGGCTTGAAGAGGAGAGGCTGGCCCCTGAGTCGAGGAGCATTCCGACAGTGGCCGATTCCGGCCAATGAGTACCGAGTACTGTAATATCCAGGATCATGTACTATAATATTCATCCCACGTTGTTTCCCTCGAAGATCGGGACAGCACGATATTGAACAGTTTTATGAGGAATCCGCTAGTACCTAGCACTGGCTTATCCGTTCTATTTGTAGAACGAAGTCACAATCAAGTTGTCTATGTTTCTCGATCTTGTCATCGTTCAGTGTAGGTATATGAGGAACACTACTATTTACAAAGGAGGAATTAGGTAGTTATTTTACTGTACACGGTATTAAATGCACGTATACACTAAAAAAAATCTGAAGCTACTCCGTCTGCCTTGCTTTCTTGGTAGCAATAGGTGATTCGTCCACGATGATCCTCTCCTCCAGAATATAAACTTGGGATTAATCCTTGCATTCAACATCATTGTCTCCCCCTTCGTTAGAGTCAGATTGAGGCGAATTATCACACCCAATTAGGTACCACAGAAGTTTTTGCTTTTTGAGGTCAGGGACGAAACGGAACGGTCTTGTAGAAAGAATCAGTTCCAGCTGGAGCAGTTTGAAAAAATATTTCCTTCTATTTTAGGTCGTTCAGCATTTATGGATGATGTAAGAAATGTTTCTTGTAGTTTGCTAAACTGAAAGAAATCATAACAAAGACGAAATCATCGAGTAGCGGAATAACTAAACTGATTTGAGTCAACAGAACGTGAACGTTCCTTCTGTTGAGGAACTATTTGGCTCGTGAACGAGAACCATGGATATTTTACTAGTGAAATTTTACTAGTAGCGTGAACGGAAATGCAACGAGTTTTTCTGTCATAAAAATTGGTAGTTAACTTTTCTCCCCCCTCAAAGTCCTTAATTTTCAAAACAATGTAACATAATATAGTAGGATAATTTACGAAAATTCGCTTATACGATCATGCTGCATGACGAACTTTTAAATTGAAATAGGTTTCCACAACTACATCTCTTGCACATTTTTCAGCATAATTTTGTACATAAATGAATGAACATTTGTTAGTCTCTAGGATTCGATTCAGAATGTCTCACTCAAAACGGATTTCAGTGAAAAGAAAAATGGCTTACTCGTGTTTTAACGAATGGACGGCACAAAGTATGTAAGATTAGACAACTTTATTATTTATTTCTAGTGTTTTTGCCTCCTCACTACCAAAGGCAGGGAAGCTTTGTGTTCGTCATTGAAGTCAAACTACCTAAACTAAACTTTTGGCTGCGGGTCATGACAAAGAAACTCGTAAACGAGTTCCACTATCCGCTTTACAAGCAGATACCATGTTACATGGATATGTCTTTGATTGGGGATTTCATAACGGTTGTCCTCGACTGTTGTCAAGAAGATGAAAATGTTTCCTATGGAGTGGAGTAAATGATGCTATTGCTTTACTTTAAGAATATTGTAACCGGCTTATTAAAATTGTTTGTAGTCCAATCAACTTAGTTTTGTAATGTAGCCACGTACGTAAGGAGGGGAAAATTGGTAGCTTGAGATGTGAACATTTATCACATAAATCAAGCGCTTTCCAACGAGTGGCGAACGATTTCTGTGCGATGAAAACTGCGGAAGTTCCATTCCCCTAGCAACGGCTGGGTTGTACGTGAAAAACACTCAAATTGTGACACAAATTTTGCGTCACGGAAATTTTTGTTGACCCCCCAGAGCAAAGACATCCATGTCAAAACAATTTATTTTTTTTAAATAATTTAATAATGATTAACAGGACGTTTCCATTTGTTTTCGTCACGTCACGAGCGTCACGTCACGGTGGGTTTTCTATTGATTTTCACGTACAACCAATGCGTTACTAGGGAAGAATAACTCCCTTAGTTTTCATAGCAGGAAAATCGTTAGCCACTTTTTGGAATGCTCTCATTTTATCATAGCATCCCATAAACCCTAAGCCTCTGTAGTGTCAAGAAAAGCTGATTTATTACGCTCAGTTATAAACTAAAATTGCTAAGTAACCATAATGAACTAATAATGTGTAAAATTAATCATTATTAAATGATCTGACTGTAGAAACGTAGGTCTACCGTCCGTTTTTTTTTTTTTTTTTTTTTTTTTTTTTTTTCAAAATGTTTGGAGCCATTGCAATAGCTTCATTTTTTACAAAAATTTACTAAAAATGTCCAACCAACCGGCGCTCATCTGCACTGAACCTCACCCACCCAACGTGATCACATTCTGGCAAAAATCATCGTATGGAAATGTGACACCAAGCGCGACTGAATCAACGGAGATGGAGGGGCTGGACCTTCAATCACTGAATTTTGTTGCAACTTCGCCGTGAGGAGATTCCCCCTTTGTTATGATGAAAAAACAAAAGGATAACCGCGAAGCGGTGAAAAGGGATTCACAAAGGCTGGAAAATGAGAATCTCTGCCGCAGGGGGACTTGCTTCGTCACACCCGAAGTTATTGTGACACTTGCGATGGAGCGGCGGCTTCATAAGAAGACCAATTCTCGAAAGGTTCCTCTCACAAAGGACGCCAAGGAAAGGGTCTCCCTGCGAACATTACGCCGTCGTTGCTTTTAATTTTACTTTTATTTGTCACCTGAAATTAAACGCAGTGAAACGACATAGCCACCTTCACGAAGTAAGCATATACGTTGGTGGTTTTACGATTTATAAATAATCTTATGACTAATGGGCCAGCTGACCAGATTCCTCACGAAGTTTGAAAACGTCTGCCAAGTAGAGCGTGGCCCATAGCCGTTACGTCTCATGAATATATAGATCATTGAAAAGTCTTGATTGATCTTGAAAAAAAGTAGCGTGAAACGTCATAATTGGTCAATATTAAGAAACAAAACAATTATACTCAACGTAATTTACGTTTTCGCATGCTGTCTCCTACTATCTGGCTGAATGTTTCTATGATCTCATGTCACTCGGCCTTCAAAGCTAACTTTATCGGCACCCATCCCAATATAATCAAATTCACAGAAGCTACGTTGGCTAACCTAGTGGGCGTATACACGAAAATAAACACAGGAGGAAAAGTTCTTTGAAGAAAAGAGATTGGCTTGCTCGGATGATAGCGAAATATGATGCTGGGGAAGTGACGCTATCGAAATTTATTCAAATTTAGTCGATTAAGTATCAGCCAAAAGAGGAGGGGGCATAAAGTTTTTAGTTGGGTTTTATTGTTGTTTACGAGTCATTGTTTGACAATTTTTATTATTTCTAGTTAACATTATTTTTAGACATTTAAGGATGGTTTGGGCTCTTGTGAACATATTTGTATTATTAGGCCTCTCGTCCACTGGAAGCGGAAAGCTGCGAACTGCGAAGCAACGAATTTTGGCGAACGCCGTTCGTCCGAAATCGTGCGAATGTCTCTCGTCCATTGGCTCAGTATTCGTCCGGATTCGCAATAGACGAGATGGTTCTTCGGAGCAGCTTTTCTGATTATTCTAATGAAGAATTTTTCGCTTTGGAACTATCACGTATGATTCATCGACGTATCAAGCACAGATGAAATCAGCGTAGTAAAGTAAAGTAACGAGTTCGGTGAATTTTCTCATTTGTGGCATGATCTTCAAATCGACGATGACCACCACTTTTCCTATTTTCGAATGAGAAAGGATACATTTCAATACATTCTTGACAACATAAATTCTAAAATCGAAATCGAATCGTCTTTGTATATGCCGCATATGATAGTTCGTTTCCCGTTGGTCCCACAGATATTTCCTTTCCTGTACAAGCAAAATTAACTTTTCACAGTCCATTTTCACTGGTTCACACAGTCCAAGTTCGCACTCGTTCGCAACTTGACGTCCGAAAAATCCCAGCAGAATGGGATCCATTCGCACTTCGCACGTGGTCGGACGAAAACGGACGAACGGTACGGGCCCAGTGGACGCGCTCCCCTACCGAGCCACGTGTTTGGATCGTTCGACCGTTTTCGTGCGGATTCGGCCGAATTCGTTTTCGCCACTTTTCGCAGCTTTCCGCTCCCAGTGGACGAGAGGCCTTAGACATTTTATTGGATATTGGACGTGAGCAACCTCCTCTTGGTGTCCTCTGGGTAACACTAATAGCTCACTACGTGACGATTTTCAGCGGGAGGATTCGTACATAGGGTACGGGAGCGTTCGTACATGGTTGACTGAAAAGAAAGTGCCCGTTCGAACATACCACTTTAACCCTCGGAGCGGTCGTGCCGTCCACCAGAATGAACTGATGAGTTGAGAAGAATGAAATAGGTACGAGACCCTCCACAACATAACCCGCCCCCCATTCGCTGAATCATCAAAATCGGGAGAAAACTGTGGAAATTAAGGTCGTTACAAGGATTTCGAATTGGCGCATGCGGAGTGATACAATCATGCTGAAATTGATATGGGACGATCAAATCGTCATCTCCCAACTGTCATCCAAATTTGAGCTGGATCGGATGATTTGGACGTGATAAAAAGGAGCCTAATAGAATTTACATTTGCGCAGAGTGAAGAATTGATTTGGCAACAATGAAACTGATAGGGAACAGTCTACACCCTAGCCAACGCATTCCCTGAAAATGTCATCCAAATCGGACGAAAACTGTGTAAAATAAGCTTGTTACAAGGATTTCAAATTGGCGAATGCGCAGTAGCTATTAATAATACAATCACGTTGAAATTGATATGAGATGATAAAATCGTCATACACACACGCGTACACACACACACACACAGACATACATGGAACAATAATTGTTCAGAATGGTCTGTTCGAGAATGGGACCAGTCCAGAATGGTCTGATAATTGTTCGAGTAGCAATGTTGATTTTGGAGATCAAAAATATTTTTTCTCCCGAAAGTGAAAACAATGCTTCCGTTACCTATAGCTAGACTTGGAAGCAAAATTTCCATCAATGCAACATGATCGTATGAGCGAATTTTCATAAACTATCGTATTATACTGTTACATCGTTTGCAATTTGAGCACTTTGAGTGCAAAGAACTTGTTAACTATCAATTGTACAGCAAAAACTGCAATTAAAAAGAGATTTTGGATTTTAGCTCCTCTTTTTGGCAGTTTTTACAGATATTTCATCACATGATATTTCATCGCATTCAGGAACATTTTCTGAATAATTTTTTGCATCAAATTTAATATTATTCTAGTTCGTTGTTGATAAACTATTTTTTTAAAGTAAAAATCTGCTAAAAAAATATAAATGTAACCTTTTAATTAATTTTTTATTTTAATAAGTTTTTAGCCATTTTTAATGTCCTCTCTCTCTCTCTCTCTCTCTATATATATATATATATATATATATATATATATATATATATATATATATATATATATATATATATCCCTCCCCTAGAATAAGTAGTTAAAGCACATTTGACAGAGCAGCGCAACTGAATTCTAGACGATCCACACTTCGCTGTTGCGATCCAGGTTGAATCTTCCCGACCAGAAGGAGAATTTAAGAAAAGATCAGGTGCTCCCGGCCCTAATAGACATATAAATATGTATGCGCGACCAGACCCAAGATCCTGAAGAGGCAACGGCGAAAGAAGGATAATTTTTTTTCATGAAAGCCTCCGGTAGAGCGCGGTAAATATGTCACTTTATTGTTACGTCTAGAGTCCCCGCCTTTTGAGGTCCCTTTGAAAACCGGTCGGGCACTGCTGGTTTCCGAGATCCAAGACAGTAGCTCCCTTTCCGAAAAGAACATGTGTCCCGAATTGGGTAGTTATACCCACCTCCAGCCCGTAAATACAGTTTTGATTGCTCTCCATTTAAATTTGATGTTTACGGTAAACTGATTCACCCCCTCTCTCGTATTTTTTTTTTTTTTCCGTGTCTCGCTTTTTTTTAACGTTTTCCCCTCAGTCGATTCGCTTTGAACTTTTTCCCGCTTTTGATATGCTGATCCCACGGGTTCGTGAACGACCCTTTGTATAATAGAGTAGTAATTTATTTGGCGAGGGGTTCCTCTCGCAGGATTTTTCGTATCCCCGTAAATTATTAATCAATATTTTTACTGAAGGGGTCTCGACAGTTGCGAGCCGCGCTTGGTGGTAATGTGAAGCCTGCATTACTTATAGCTCGAAAATATGGTGGTGTTCCGCATACAACGACTGGAACCAGGAAATAGTTAAAACGTGTTCACTTGTTTGCACCTGGAGATCGATAGTAAAACTCTTGAACATTTTAAAACTTTTCGATCATATTTTTACTCCAGACTTAATCATGGGAGTTAGAATAGTTTAATTCACCTTCAGAGTGTTATGTACAACATAAACCAGACAAAATGTAAGAGTAAGAAAGTGAATATACAAGAGAGCAAGATTTTAATAGTGTATTCCTTTTTTTTATTTCAATGGTCCTGACCGGCTTGGATCAGGGCTTCGGCATCAGCAACCCCAACAGGTCTTGTTGACTCATGTCCGGACCCCAGTTACAGCAAGGGCTGGGTTAATATTTTCTACTATTTTTCTATGCAATCCTATGCTATGAAATGTAAATTTAACGATTTTCCGCCGCAATTTTTTTTTTTTTTTTTCCGCACACCTTTTTGAAATTCGGTGCTCAAATAGAAAATTCATTGTCATGTTGTTGTGCCTTCTTGATAACGAGGCTAGAAAACGGCAGAAATAAAAAAATTTTTTGAACCATCTGAGTAGGCCAGATAACCATGAGAGGGTATGCAGGCTAACAACAAACGTGTGATGGAAAAGTAACATGGAAAAGCTCTCTCTCTCTCTCCCTGTTTCTTGCCTATGCGGAATCAAACTACCACGCCTGAATCTTCCTACAAGGTGTTGCAGTTACAGGTGGAGCAGTTACAATGATGGGGATCATAACTTCAATCGCAACAGACAAGAGCACGTCAAAATAGTTAAGTTGACTGGACCCATGATGGCAGATTTTGCATGCAGCTTGCCCTCGTGGAAAATACGAACCATTTTCTAGAGAAAACGGAAGTTAGGCCATTTCAATGGTTAGGCCATCATCAGAAACAAACAATAACAAACACACATTAGAAAGGACACAGCTTATATAGTCACAGGTGAAGGGAGATTGAATCCCATTGGTCGAGGGAAAGGAAAGGGGCAGGAGGTACAACCAATTAAGTGCGAGCAAATTGAAGGGGGGTTATAGCTGATCAGATAAAGTGAAAGGAGGGGAAGAATTACTGGATTCAGCAGTTTGAAGGGATAATTCCAAGCTTTATAGAAATTGAATTATCAGAGGTGAAATATATTGAGGGATATCTCCATTTAAACATTTACCAGATCTGTCACTTATGATAATTTCGAATTTAGCAACGTAGACCTACCCTTCTTTTCCCTGAAATCTTCCTGATGCTCTTCTATTCTTTCCCTGAATTTCCTACCAGTTTGACCGCAATATTATTTTTGTCCAAAGGGAGGTATGTTGAATGTACTTGAAAAATTCGAAATTATCAAAAGTGACAGATCTGGTAATCTATATGGGTATCCATCAATATATTTCACCACTGATAAGTCCATTTCTGTAGAGCTTGGAATTATCCCTTCAAACTGTTGAAACCAGTCATTCTTCCTCTCCTTTCACTTCATCTGATTAGCTATAATCCCCGCTTCACTTTGCTTGCACTTAATTGGTTGTACCTCGAGCCCCGTTTCCATTCTCTCGACCAATTGGATTCAGTCTCCCTTCACCTGTGACTGTATAAACTGAGTCCTTTCTAATTTTTGTTCAGTTATTGTTTGTTGCTGATGATGGCCTAAGCGTCGAAATCGATTTAACATTATAACTCTTTATTTTTTCGTGGAAATACACATCGTTTTTCACTAACTTCCGTTTTGAAATGGGTTTCCAAAACTCCGTCGCGAGTGATTTAGTTCGCATTTTTAAGAGTCTAGCATGAAAATCTAAGGGGTTCGGAACAGAGAGATGTTGTCGCTTTTTGGCAATCTTGGTAACTGTGATTAATTTCCTCTATTTATTACTTTACTTCATACTAAATACTGACGTAAATCCTTTTTACTATCTAGTTGAAGCAATACACTATTTCGTTTATATTCATAATTCGTTCACATTGAACAAATGCATTACTATTCCCGCAAGAGATTATAATGAAGTTCAACTTTACGATGTCTGTTATTGTGACGGGTTGTCAGTACCCGTGGTTAGGAACCTAACATCTCTGTAGTGGTGTCTACAGCGCTGAGTAAAGAGGTTGAAGACGGTTGAGGGGAAAACGAATAATAATTTTTTGAAAAGAGACAAAAAAACACGGATAACGCCCAGATTGACGGTGAAGCGTTTGGGTTTGAGAATCAGAGATATCAAAAGCAAAGAGTGTGAAAGGGAAAGATCCAAATAAAAAAATAAAGGCTCCGAGACCGGCGGGAGACGTCAATCAGCTGGATTATAAAAAGAGGAAAGTGCTACCCAGGCACATCCAGGACCCCCTACTGTTACATTCTTTATCAATGAATCCCCCCCTTGCCCTGCTAGTTCCAAAGAAACTCAAACATGTACCAGACAGTGACACGACCGTTCTTTTGAATGACGTAGTATTAATTGAGATCGTGCACGGTGAATTCGATATACTTTTAATGCTCCTGTGCGGGAGTCAAGCGCGAGTTTTAATCGGGTTGCGCAACGGTAGCGATTTTGCTACAAATCCCAGTTGTAGTCGTGTGTTTGATTTGGCAATACTTGCAACATTATTGCTCTCCGTTGTCAAACGTGACTCACCCCAATCATGTAATGTCGTTTCAGTTTTACCGATTCCTTCAAGAGCAATTTGGCTAAGTTTTTAGGCTTAGTCAAATTTGTATACCTACCTATTGGAAATGAAATTGCTCAAGAGTTGGCGGGCGTGAGCAATGAGAGCACATTGAGGTTATGACTACGCTACAGCAAAGCCTTACTTTCTTCAATGAACCTTATCAGGTACTTTTGCATTGGCAGTCTATCGTTTTCGATTCTAACTTGATTTCGATTGTTATCGTTTCTCTGCTACCATCAACTTACCATCAATCCTTCCTCCAATCAACTTTTACCATAGCACTGCTTTCTCACTTATTACTCATACGGTTGACAAAAGCTAGTGTGATTTCGTGATTTGTGCTTATCTCTTAGACCTCTAGACTTAGATTCATGGTCAACGCTCAGTATTGAATAATGTATCATAGAATTGCTTAAAAGCTGGTTGGAAATTATAATTTGTAATGTGTGTAGGTATTTACCAGCTAAGAACTTTGGTCCTTAAACCAGGAAGTTCATGAGGGTTACAAGATGTGGATACATTAGATGTTCATCTTCCTTTATTTGCGAAGCTATGCATTTCGAGTGGGAAAAAGAACCTCCGCTCTTCAACAGGTCACATATAAATGATGGGGTCAGTATAATGCACCCCTGGATTGCTGCGGAAGAGAGGGGATGACCCCACCTACGGAGCGAGCCTGCACAAGTTCAATTATTTGATTGAAACACTTACAGTATGAGTTTTTAAATAATTCTTTTAGCATTATGTTCCAAATAAAATGTAATTTGATGAACAATGGTTTTCGAAAAAATGTTAACGGAATAATTGCAAACTACCCTTAAGATACGTCTGAAAGAAGAAACGATTACAAGTTACGATGCATTTTTCTCGCCATTTAGCCCTTTCAGTCAGATGCTGCTATTCTAAAAAGTGTTCACAAAACCCAAAGCTGATGCTGTCTCTGAGTTTTATTATTCGCCTAACTAATATATATTGATATACTGTTAATATAAGTTGGTAATTGTTTACTCACGTGCTCAATGGGTGGCAAAACAGATTCACGGTAGTCCTAGAACACAAAAAGAAGAAAACACATGAAATGAAGAACGAGTATTATGTCGCACATACTAATTGAATATACAGAGCGTAGCGTTCATTTAACAATTAAATATTAGAGTGTCAAAGATGCAGCGAACGGCGAAACGACTGTATGAACACAACTAAGACCAAAATAAAAGGGCCCGATTTACCCTCATGTTCCAATTTCCTTTTCATAGAATATTTTGTGAAAATTGACTTCTTTAATTCATTTAATGCGTCTCAGACCAAATGTATATATTTCTTGACCTTTTGACGAATTTTACTTTCCAAACAGAGAGGGAAATTGGAGAGTATTGTGTGCTTCTCAAGCATCGCAGTGGAAAATTGGTACGGATCCATGAAAACCATGGCAGCCAGAGATCTAATGTATACAATTCTTAAGATTTTGGTCAGTTTTACTTTCCAAACAGGGTGGAAAGGTGGAAAGTATTGTCACTTCCAAAGCATCTCAGGAGCATTGGATTCGTGTCTGCCACAGATCAAATGTTCTTCCTGATGTACTATTTCTTAACCTTTTGGTCATATTTACTTTCCAGATAGAGAGGGAAGGTGGTATGTAATGTTCACATCACAAGAATCTCAGGCGAAATTTAAGATTGTTCTGCACCCCTCGATTAGCGCCAAAGTTTAAATGTATATAGTTCTTAACTGGCCATCTTTGCTTTCCCGACAAGGTGGAATGGTATTGTAAGCTGCACAAGAATCCCAGGCGAAAATTAATTTTGTTCAAAACATTGAGTTGATTAGCGCCGTAGGGCAAATGTAGGTATATATTATTTCATAACCATTTGACCATTTTTACATTCCAAACAGAGTGGAAATGTGGAAAGTATTATACGTTTCACAAGAATCTCTGCAGAAAATTAAAGACACACGCATCATTATTTGAGAGAAAAGGGAGTTTAGATGCTCTGTATCAGTATAGATATGGATCAGTATCCCGTGTTTGATATCACCGATTCGAGGTCCTGGAAATAATATCGTCGATCTGTTACAAGTATAATAACGTCCCCCTTCATCATAGGAAGAAAGTACTGAGGTGGGAGTTACCTGCGTACAGATGGGAACGTTAATTTGTGTATTAGAAGGGGACTCGAGTGGTAGGTATAAGGCTCGTGTTGTAGGTCCTTTTTTTATAGTTGACAACAGTGGATATGATATTGTTGGTGTTGTGTAATTCAGTCGCAGCAGTAGCGTAGGGCGTCACTACTATCGTGTGAGGTTGTTGATATTTCTGAATCACAGGGACCATGGCTGGAGGTGGGTGGAGCAGGTTGTTGAATGTTTTTGTAAATGTATTTCGCATTCTAGAGCCATGTCTCTCATTGGAACGTAGCGTCGCGACCCAAGGCAAGGCAATCTACAAGGTATGTAGGTATTGGGGGCAGAAAGATGCAGAAGGTTGATGTTCAGTTATACAGAACCTGGAGACGTGAATCTGCAGTGGTGTCTTTTGATTTGCACATCAAGTGAGGATTGCAAGTTATCTCTGTACTAGTTCTGAGAGGTGCAGAAGTACGTAAAAGAAGGTTTTCCATGAGTAGGTCAAGTATGCAAGAGGGTGAGTGTAGTTGTGGATAAGGAGGTGGTAACTCAGGAGATGGAGTTAAACATAGACAAAACTAAGATACAACGGTTCAACTAAGAGAAATGATTTTATTTTTAATGGCTGGCAAAGATGTCAAGCTCGGTATAAATAGTGGACCATAGACTCAGTTTGATGGGTAATTTGTTATGAACCACTGTTCTGTGTTGAAGGGTTATCTAATACAGAAATAATGAACCTCTGTGTAATAATTTGCAGCGTTTTTGCCATAAAATTAATAGCTAACGATTTCTCAGCACTAAAAATCCAAGGTTCAAAAAATTCAACATTATACAATTCGATCATTTACGAAAATTCGCTCATGCGATCATGCTGTATGGCTGTTTTAGGTAGGTTATAAATGAACATTATTGAAAATTATTTCTCTATATCTTCTTCAGATCTCGTATGTGAACGTATACTACTACTTACTGCACGAGGCTAGAGCAACCATTTTCTGTGAGGCGAGCATCCACGAACTACCTCAGAAATAGCCCCAAGTTTCGTATGGAGAAATCGTCTGGTCGGTTCAGGCAATTCGGCATTCGCCATATTTACAGACTCTGTGGTGGTATTAGAGAGAAGTGTTAGATGCTGAATAATGAAGCGAGAACTGTCAATGAGCGCTGATCTGAGTTCTTAAGTACCTAAGAGTTTCGCTTTATATAAAACCATCATCAGGGCTCAAGGATCTTCTTCTTCTTCAAATATTTTCACATCACAAGATCCTTGATGATGTTGGTTTTATATACACCGAAAGATCGCCAATAAGGAATTTTATTCGTTTTGACCCTTACCCTGATCACTTTAGACACCATACATAGTGTGGGTCGATCATCTCTTTCTCTATCTGTTAATCTATGTTATTTGTATTTACGCATATTATTTCTTTCTGTTGAATTATTTGTAATAATTACGTAATTGGGCTTCTGTCCTTATAAATAAACAATAAACTAATTATGAAGGAACATTAATTACCCTTTCTAGACCTGCGGGTTACGCTCATCCTGTACGTTTGGAGTCCGACTTCCCGAACCATCTCAATTGCCATGCACCAGCCCCGGATCGACGGGGGCCCGACCCAAGGCGTGAAACCCTTCTCGCGATGTTGGGTCAGATAAGAGGTTTGACGTGCGTGGAGGAGGCCAGTTGATCACAGCTGATCAATGGTGATGACGTCATGATAAATTAAGTAAATTCAACATTATACAATACGATAATATACGAAGATTCGCTCATGCAATCATGCTGCATGGCTGTTTTATGGTAGGTTATAAATGTTCATTATTGAAAATCATTTCTCTCTCTCTTCTTCAGATCGCTCCCTTCTCCTCTCACATGTGAACATATTCTCCTCCTTACTGCACGAGCCTAGAGCAGCCATTTTATTTGTGGCGAGCATTTACGAACTCCCTCAGAAATAGCCCCAAGTTTCGTAAGCAGAAATTCTGTAATCGTCTGGTCGGCTCAAGCGATTCGGCATTGGTCATATTTACAGACTCTGTGGCGGCATTAAAGAGAAGTGTTAGGTGCTGAATAATGAAGCGAGAACTGTCAGTGAGCGCTGATCTGAGTTCTTATGTAAAAGTCTGTTGTTTTTTGAGTTGTGAATTTCCTCTACTGTGAATATCTGTAAAATGGGGAATTTTCATAATTGTTTTTTATTCGCTCTAAAGCGATATCATAGTGAGAGATTCCCAAAAATATGCTACATGACGGGTAACTGACCAGTAATAAGACTGTTGAAATTCATTTGCTCGATCACGTCACGACCCCCGCCTGCCAGGGGAGAACCCTCAACTCCCTTGCACAACTACGTTGCACGCGATATTCCTACACATTTATAGGCCAAACTAAATGATATTTTCAGGGGGGGGGGGGGTGTCATGGATCTCCTGTTCCAGGCTCCATGCCTCCTCCTCAAACTTCTTCTTTTCTCATCTTCTCTTTACTCAGTGCCGCCACCATAATTTCCATTTACCGATAGTTGGCAAAACTGCCGGGCGATCGCCTCCCTCTTCAAGGGACCGGTCGCCTCTCACCTCAGTATGAAATTAGCTTCCTGCCTTCATTCAAGTTCTCTCTCTATATTTAACTTTACTGTGCCTAGTCAGCCAGTGTCTGTGCCTAATAAGCCAGTCGCCATCTTTTTGATTTCCTTTGTTCATTTATACAGCCCACGTGCTATCTTTATTTTCCCTTTTAAATATTAGTTCAAGTGTTTAGTTTTTCCCTGTGTGGTCGACACCTGTTACTCATCAACCAGGTTGCCGTGAGTCATTTACTTTTATATAATTTCTAATCTTTACTCATTTTCTCTATTTTCCATTTTTAGGTTCCTTTCATTTCCCCTTCTTTTACCTGAGGTACTGATTTTTCCTTTATTAGGTTCACTGCGTATTCTGCATTTATTCATTTCCACAAGTACAGTTAATTTTTCCCTTATTACTATCTTTTTCATTTTACTACCTTGATTTCCTTTTGTCTTGTTGGAAGGTGTTTTAAATTCTTATTTTTGCACTCATTTGAGTGCTGGTAGCAGAGCCCTAAGTAGACAGAGCGGGAATTTCAATAATTACCCCCACCTCTGTTCATTACATGGTAAGCAGAGCAATATCTGCTTATTACAATTGTTACTAGGTGGTTTTGGAGTGCGCTGAATCCAAATCCGATGTCAAAATTAAGAAATTCTGACACATGAAAGTTCACTATTTGCTCAACTATCTGTTAATCGATGTTATTTGTATTTACCCATATTAATTATTTCTGCTGATTTATTTATCTGTAATTATGTAATTGGGCTCCAACCCGTATAAATAAACAATAAGCTAATTATGAGGGAACATTAATTACGTTTTCTAGACCCGTGGGGTTAACTACGCTCGTCCTGTACGTTTGGAGTCCAACTTCCCGAACCATCTCAATTGCCATGCATCAGCCCCGGATCGACGGGAGCCAGAGCCAAGGCGTGAAACCCTTCTCGCGATGTTGGGCCAGATAAGAGGTTTGACGTGTGAAGGAGTCAGGTTGATCACAGCTGATCAATGGTAACTTCATGATAAATTAAGTAAATGAAACATGAATGCTAGTGAAGCGAGAACTTTCAGTGAGCGCTGATCTGAGTTCTTATGTAAAAGTCTGTTTTGTTAGTTGTGTCTGTAAAATGGGGAATTTTCATGATTATTTTTCATTCGCTCAATAGCGATATCATAGTGAGAGATTTCTAAAAAGGTGATATATGACGGGTATCTGACCAGTAATAAGGCTCTTGAAATTCATTTGCACGATGAAGTCACGGCCCCCGCCTGCCAGGGGGAACCCTCAGCTCCCTTGCACAACTACGTTGCACGCGATATTCCTACACATTTATAGGCCAAACTAAATGATATTTTGACCTGAATTGTTACTAGGTGGTTTTCGTGTGCGCTGAATCCAAATCTGATGTCAAAATTAAGAAATTCTGACACATGAAAGTTCACCATTTGCTCAACTATCTGTTAATCTATGTTATTTGTATTTACCCATATTAATTATTTCTGTTGATTTATTTATCTGTAATTATGTAATTGGGCTCCAACCCGTATAAATAAACAATAAACTAATTATAAAGGAACATTAATTACCTTTTCATAAATTACGCTCATCCTGTACGTTCGGAGTCCGACTTCCCGAACCATCTCAATTGCCTTGCATCAGCCCCGGATCGACGGGGGCCCGACCCAAGGCGTGAAATCCTTCCCGCGATGTTGGGTCAGATCAGAAGTTAGACGTGTGGAAGAGTCAGGTTGATCACAGCTGATCAATGGTAACTTCATGATAAATTAAGTAAATGAAACATGAATGCTAGTGAAACGAGAACTGTCAGTGAGCGCTGATCTGAGTTCTAATGTAAAAGTCTGTTTTTTTTTTTTTTTTTTAGTTGTGAGTTTAGTTTGTGATGTTTTAAAAGTGTGTATAACTGTAAATGGGGAATTTTCATGATGATTTTTCATGAAGGGCTATATGACGGGTATCTGACCAGAGTCACGATCTACGCCTGCCAGGGGGGAACCACATTCCTACACATTTATAATCCAAACTAAATGATCTTTTGAGCTGAAAATTGCCACCCGAGGGTTTTCAAGTGCACTGAATCACAATCTGAGGACTATCTGTTAATCTATGTTATTTGTATTTATTTACCCATATTAATTCTTCTTGCTGTTGAATTATCTGTAATCATGTAAGTATAGTGGAACCTGGATAATTCGAACTTCTTCAATTCGAAATCTTCTTTAATTCGAATATTTCTCTTGGTCCCCAGCATGTATTTAAACAATGCTAAAAAATCGTGGATAATTCGAATTTTTGGCTTGCTAATTAAGGTATAAATTTTAAGCTGCGACTCAAAATAATCGTAAATTTATCGGGAAATACGTTTTACTAACGATATTCGGCAAAAGGTTTGCGTAAGACCAAATGCATGCAAGTCAGTGCCATCGTACAAGCTGATAACTCCCCTTCCCCTCCCGCCCGCCGACCGTCCCAAAACAAAGCCATGAATCACGTACAAGGACTTGGACGTTTTTTTGAAAGCCAAATTAATGTGATTCATACTTCAAGTTTTTCAATGCGTTGGAATCTTTTATAATGGCCGAGAGACTTAATTCAAGGAAACAGGCCAAAATATCCTTTTTTGAAAAACAATAGATTGTTTTTGACATTTCATGTCTTCGCTATGGCACACAACCAAATTTTCGTTATGTCACGTTACGTTACGTAACGAAACATGCTCAATGATTTTCTGATGATTTCCGCTTACAACCGAGTCGTTGCTAGGGAAATGGTACTTCGTCGTTTTTCATCCCACAAAATTCGTTGACCATTCGTTCGAAAGCTCTCGATTTATCCAACCATATTATGTTAACTACTGCGAAGTGCGTGGCCAACAAGCTGAGTTATGAGCATGGTTATATGAATAATTATTTACACACATGTGATCATTCTCAATAATTGATGTTGTGAACATGATTGCAACCGCATGTTAATTTCTGATGATTTCATTGAGCTGGTGTTTCGATGATTTGATTCATAGCAGGTGATCCGAATTTTGAGAGCGGTTTGATTTGTGAAGCGGTGGTTGAATCATTTTAATAGGTAATTGCTATACTTTACACTCAAGGAAGCTGTAATTTCGTATTTAGCCCTGGGTCCGGATCAGATGAGTGGCTCTTAAAGCTAATTTATATGCTTTTCACTCTAGGAAGCTGTAATTTCGTATGTAGCCTCTTTAGGACATTTACTTTATGATGCCCAGGGTCCGGATCAGATGAGTGGCTCTTGAAGATAATTTCAATGCATTACACTCTAGGAAGCTGTAATTTCGTATGTAGCCTCTTTAAGACATTTACTTGACGATGCCCAGGGTCCGGATCAGCTGAGTGGCTGTTAGAGCTTGCATACGAGTTTGCAACACATACGAGTTCTACAACTATAGACATGAAATGTCCCAATGTGTTGCAGACTCGTATGCAAGCGTTTCTGATGATTATCGAATACAATTCTTAATCACCTTCCCAACGAGCTGCGTTCTCTTCCTGGAAAGAAGTTCATCGCCACGGTCAGGGAGAAGTTTCACAGTCGTTTTATCTCTCTCTTCCTCTCTCTCTTTTTAATATGGGGTGGTACCGTCCCTTGCTTGTTTGTTGTATTTTCCATCAGTACCTAGTTCTTAATTTTTGTTTTGTTTCATATCTATTAATTATATTGTATTCTATAACAATCTGAAGTCAAATACAGTACTATTCCAAGTGTCTTTATATTTATTGTTCAATATTCTGTCGGTCAGTACAGTATTCAATGATACTGTATGTACTTTAGTTCGTACTGTAGTTTTTAACAATTAAAAACTTAAGCTTCGAATTATCCAAGTTTCACTGTAATTGGGCTTCAGCCCGAATAAATAAACATTAAACTAATTTTAAGGGAACATTAATTACCTTTTCTAGACCCGCGGGTTACGCTCATGTACTTTTCGAGTCCAACTTCCCGAACCATCTCAATTGCCATGCATCGGCCCCGGATCGACGGGGGCCCGACCCAAGGCGTGAAACCCTTCTCGCGATGTTGGGCCAGATAAGAGGTTTGACGTGCGTGGAGTCCGGTTGATTGGGCGGAGTGGGGACTCCGGGAGTTCCCAGGGGACGAGAGAGGGTGGAGATGCCCGGGAGACCGAGATCTCCTGCTTCCCAGGTGTGGCGGCCGTCGTAAATACGATGCGAGCGGTAGCTCCTGGACAGCCTCCTCATAATTTAAAGACGGATATGAATGTTGGGGTCCCTTCGGGCCCCGCACGATGTGTTTATGCCCCGGTCGTGTCTTCCCCTCTCGCTTCGTCTTCTTCCCCTTTTCCCCCACAACTCTCCCGAGTCCAGAGTCTTCGTCTTCTACAGGAGCTACTGTGCTTATCTACTTTTGTTGTCTTCCCTCCGACGGTTTGATCCGTAGTTTCGAGCTTATCATCCTAAAAAGAGACCCGACCCGAAAGTTTTCTGGTTCCTCGGAACCACATATTTTTCGCCCCCTCCCATCCCAAAGATACTTCCAATGCCCACCTGGAGGGTCGGATCGCCTCATCTAACGCGTGCTTCTTCCTGGATTCTCAACACCGTCATACCGCCCGGACCACCTGAGGTTACGCCGTGCTTCTGTTCTACCATCTCACATCTTATTATCATAACAACCATCGCGGCTACCTTTCATACTGAAATTCCAAGATCCCATCCATAAACTAATAACTTCGTGAAAGCATTATTTACTATAAGATAAGATTGAATAACGTCAACAGGCCAAGTAGTCGGCAAAGAAAAGGATTATTCTATATATGTATGAGATATCCAAAAGAGTCGAGATGGAAAAGATATGGCCGGAACAGGTAGTTGCCGAAGTGGAGACCATACATTCCAACGATCCAGTGCTAAAATGATGTGCGCAAATAAAGGAAAAGACATTGCTGTTTGGTTTCAGCCATTTGCAATTTAGTAAAGAGAAACGCGTTCAAATTTTCCATTGACGTTGCTAGAGTAATATAAGTACGTTGAATTTAAAATTTCAATAGTCTAGGACAGGGCTCGAAAAATCGTTCCGTTTCCACCCACCAGTCTGTTGTTATCTGGAACAAAACGTAAAATGGTATTTTCGGGATAAGGTTCCGGAAAGGAACGAAATTTTAAAGTTCCCAAAATAACTTTCCGAGCCAGAATGGGCACCAAACTAACACGGTCCGCCGCTAGGAGCGTTAGGGGGTGAAGGACCTAAGAAACATGGAGGTTGACATGACTTTCCCCTGGTTGAAACCTTGCGTCAATCCCACAGTGCTAGAAAAATCGTTCGGTTTCCACCCTCCAGACTGTTCTTATCCGGAATAAAAACGTAAAATGATATTTTCGGGATATAGTTCCGATCCAGAACGATCCAAACTAACACGGTCCGCCGCTAGGGGTGCTAGGGGGTGAAGGACCTAAGAAACATGGTGGTTGACACGTATCATAAATAATGGTCAAAAAATAGAATTATATTATTAATAAACAAATTATTATAATAAAGAAACACACAAACAAACAAAAAACCGACAAAACAACAAAAACAACTTTTGACCGTCACGACTGTCCGCCCTTATTGGCAACAAAAGAATAGCAAATCAATCGGTAAGGTTGTTTTCGTGCTGAGCTGGAGGCGCGACAATCACTGGAAAGCTTAGGGATTCCTGTACCAGGTTCAGTTTTCCGATCGGTTTTTAAAAAATCAGTAGGACGCACACCAAAATTCGAGGTTCCATAGATTTAGGGCCAGACGTACAAAACCAGTTTAAACCTCACTCAAACCTGGTGTCTAAATCGAGAATGTAGTTTATGTCAGATGTACAAGTTCTTGAACGGCGCTCATAGTTTCAAATCAAATCAAATCAGTTTTTATTTGTAAAGGGCCTTGCCAGTCAATTATAATATATAAGTAAAATAATAACAATAAATACATGTAATATGACTAGAAAGAGAGAATAAAATTATTAGGACATGAAGGTAGAGGTGTCAAGCTTATAAAAATCTGTTACAGTATATAGTTCTTGTTCTACAAGTACCAGTTTTATAATGTTTTTAAAAGCCTCAAGTGGCAGATCCCTCAATGAAGAGTGTAAATGATTAAATAAACGACATCCAACTTGATAGGGGTTCGTTTTCAGGGATGTTGCCAATCTGATTAGAAGGGGGCACAACTTCGTCCGATCTCTTGTAGAATAGTTGTGCCTTATCGAACCGTAGGAGAACTCATTCAGGTTGCACTTGACGTATAGCAAGGATGCCAACACGAATAAACTGGGCAGCGTTAGGATTCCAAGATCCCTGAAGTGCCCCCTGCAGCTCTCATTCCATCCCAGCCTACGTATGGTACGAACGGCTGTCTTTTGGTAATAGTAGTTAGTGATAAGAGCTAAGCTCTGCTTGAAGTAGATCGGTCGACAAGGACAGTTTAAACTCAGTTCTATGGGTTTTTAGAGGATAATTTGTCTAGTGAGTTATATTATTGAGGAAAGGTGGTACAGACCAGGAGAAATTTCTGATGATGAATGTATTATGGAATTGAAGGAGTTGTTATCAAGGCAGCCCCTCTTCCAGGGAGGCCCAAATCATTTCGAAAATGGATTGAAGAGGAACTGTTGGATTATACAACTATCAGGTAGTTCCCATTTCTTTTACTTTGCTGCCTTGTCATCAGCATTCGTATTTTCGTTTTTGAGTATACCGGAATAATTTTAACGAAGTGCAATAAAATACTTTCACCAGATTTACTCGAATTTTTTACTCTCCCGTTTCCTGCAATTTCATGAAACGATATGACAAACCAATAGCATGAAATATATATATGAATAATTTTGATGAACGAGAAAAAAAAAACTCAAAGAATTTAAAAAGAAGCAGATCTGGTGAACTAATCAGAACTCAGCTGAATATGAATGACACTGATCATGATATCAAAAACCAACACATTTATTCCCACTTCTATAAGGTTATAAACAAACGATGTCCGACATCAGTGGTTTGAAACGTGGAACTATAACTATCCTTGTAGTTCTATGAGCTTATACTGCCTTTGTCTTCTTCTCTTTCTTCGACGTTTAGGCTCCAGTTTCCTAAACCGAAGTGATAAAGGCTTGTACACACGCCAAAAGCGATCAGTAAATTAAACTAAGTTTCAAAAATAAACGAAGTTTGGCTATGTTTCAGCCTGGCCCTTAAACATCTTTACAATTTATGTTCCTTTTATACGAAAACCGAAACCAAATGCTAAACGCTCACATAAACACTCCCTGTCTTGTAACAGTTGCAGCCCACAAGCAAGAGTGTGCGTCTACCTCGTGATCTATCGCAAAGTTGATGTTCTCGAATCTGTTAGAAACATTAACAGCGACTGAGGAAGTAAATTCCTGATAGCTGCGCAATATGCACTAATGAGGTTTTGACGGAGCTGTTACACTCTATCAGCTTTAATGATGTCGGATTCGGTGTTGTGGCCAAGCCCCTTCATCAAAATTCGCCTTAGACATAATCTCTGTATCATATAGTATTTTTACTGGACTCGTCGTCCCTCTCAGCGACTTTGAATCTTTCCTTCAATATTGCTTCCGAGTCTACCTAAAGGTAGCGGAAGCATTGTTTTCACTTTCGGGAGGAAAATGTTTTTAGCCTCCAAAATCAAAATTGCCACTCGCGTTTTACGTTTTAGACCATTCTGAACAACTTTGGTTCCGTGTCTGTCTGTGTGTGTCTGCCTTATGTCCGCAAATCCATGTAACAAGCTTGTTTTCCACAGTTCCATCAGATTTGGATGATATTTTCAGTGAGTGTACCTACGTGTTTCACCGTTCTAGACTCAATACCTCACTGCGCATGCGCAAACGCAAATTCTACCAAGCATCATTTTCTCACGCCCTAGTGGTTCGATCTCGCTCAAATTTGGATGATGGGGGATGACAATTTGATCATCTTATATCAAGTTCCACATGATTGTATCATTTATTAAATACTGCGCATGTGCCAAAATGAAATCCTTGTAACAAGCTTTTTTTTACAGTTTTCATCCGATCTGGATGAGGTTTTAAGGGAATGTCCCCACGGTCCCCTATCAGTTTCATTGTTGCGAAATCAATATTCCACTCTGCGCATGCTCAAACGTAAATTCCAATATGCTCCATTTTTTCACGCCCTAGTCGTCCGATCTCGCTCAAATTCGGATGATAGTTGGAGGATGACGATTTGATTATCCCATATCAATTTAAACATGAATGTATCATTAATAGCTACTGCGCATGCACCTATGTGAAATCCTTGTAACGACCTTAATTTCAACTGTTTTCATCTGATTTCGATCAAATTATCAGATAATCGAGGGTTAGGTTATAGATGGTCCCCTATCAGTTTCATTGTTGCCAAATCAATGCTTCATTTTGCGCATGCGCAAACGTATTTTTTTACACTCTAGTCGTTCGATTTTGCTTAAATTTGGATGATAGTTGGAAGAAGATGACTTGATTACCTCATATCAATTTCAACACAATTTTTTCATTAATAACTAACTGTATGAGACAGGTAGAATAAAATTTCAACATACGGAACTACCATAATCTGGTGATGTTCCTAATTTCTATGCTATTCGTCGTAAGTAGCTAAAACTTTGAATTCATTGAGCCTATGGGCCATTGAAGTTTAATATTTTAATTTTATTTTTCCTTTATAGTCCCTGTAACCAAACTAGAAATCCGTGCCTGACCACTTTAGTAGACGTCCACTTTGTTTATTGGTAAAGGGATGTGAATGTCATCGTGATAATTCTGCAGATAAAAACATTAATCAACCTTTTGACAACTCGATACCACCATCTACAACAGCTGTTCAATGTGGAGGACGTCACAAAGGGAATCGCTATAATCTTTTTCTTTCAATTTTAATAATAAACGTTAAGTTCAATCTTTGCGCGGAAACCCCGTCAGCAGCCACCAGTCTTCCCAGTTCCCGGGAACCCGATAAGGGGAACATCTGTGAAACTTTTTAAGCCCGGATGAGTGGTTTTTATTATGAATTAATATGCGGCGGAGAAGCGTAAGTTAGGAGTTACTCGTAACGAAGCTATTGTCAGGGAAAAGCATATATCTGTCCCGTCGCTGGACGGCCAGCTCCCGCGTCCTTGGTTGCCGATGGTAGCCTCCGCTCAAGCACAATGGGACCACAACCGGCGAACCCTTTTTCAACTGACAGATAAATTTATTATTATTATTCCTGTTCCAACTTTCTGAAAATTAATTTTTTATAAATAAGATGTTGGTGATTGAACCTTAGGTTTACCGCAAAGTTTCAAAATGGCAACGATAGAAATATTTAATGTTGAAGCTAGGATAAGCTAGGATGTAATTAGGTACCAAAATGAAGTTTGTAATTATATGAATTAATGCTTGGCGCTGCTCTTGCGGGGCATCACGGGCATTTGCCTATTGCCTTGCAATAATGTTGTTTTAGTTTTATATTACATATGTAAATTTATTACAATGAGAGTGTAATGTACAACTTGAAATAAATAAATAAGATAGGATTAGATGAGATTGTGAACCCGTGTATGGTAGATGGATCAAAACCGTTGAAGAAACAAGACAAAATCTTTCGTGAAGAATCTTTGTCACTAAGTCAGTTTTGATAATTTAATGTGTAATGTCTAGATTATTCCATAATGCCTATCGTAAATTAATGAAATAACGTAGGTACTGTAAAAGGAGAGGTACCTTAAGGAATCTCCAGATAACTCTAACAGAATTTTTCCATAAAGCATCCCGATTGTATTACTAAATTTAGCTCATTTTGGTACTGTGCAGCACGGATGGGTCCTATTGTCGCGAACGCGAATTTATTAATATAGTTTATTATTTATTGATTTTGATTTATATTAATTTCAATTTGGAGATTAAATTATGTTATTTAGTTACTACAATTTTATCCCAAATTCCCATATGTTATTTTTAAAACCCCAAATGTTTAATTAATACATTGATTACCTCAAGAAATACAAACGATAATTGTTTTTGACATTTTCATGTCTTTCATATGGCACATAACAAAAAAATCGTCACGAAAAAAAATTGTCCCAAGTGGCCACAACGATGATTATGACCATCAGAAATGACGTTGACCATTCATAGGTAAACACATGAAAATGTCCCAATGCGTTGCAGACTCGTATGCAAGCGTTTTATGTCTTTACTATGGCACATAAATGAAAAAGCGTCACGCGGGGAGCGTCACGCGGAGAGCGTTACGCGGAGATTCCCTAATGATTTTCACTTATTACTTAACAAAAAGAATAATTAATTAGGTACGAACTAAAGTAAATAGGAAACGCTGCAAATTATTTCACAAAGGTTTATTATTTTTTCAATTGAGTTTGATCGTAGTTTTAGTTGGCTTGCGTACGTCATAAGGCCCGTCCAGACTCCTCGGCGTTTCCTATTTCGAGTTGCCACAACCTATACTTCTATAATTATATACGTATGTTTATTTATCTCGATTTGACCTCCTATCTATTCAAATAATCATTGCTTCAATAATATCATTATCTAAGTACGTACGAAAAGTCGAGAGGATATGTTATGCGTAGGAAAAGCATTGGTATTAACACACAAATACGACCTAGAAAAAAACATATATTCATACCTCGAAGGAACGCCGTACCCACCTCATGGTGCCGCGGCGCCTCCTCTCACTCCACCCCCCGCTCACCCCCCTCACCACCCACCGTGACCCCCTGCCAAGCGTGCCAGGCGTGCGTCTAAAACGTCTAGCACTCAAAGACACTTTTTCGCCCGTTTTTGGCCCATAGCATCTATGCGAGTAAAGCGATCGGGATGGTTAAACGTTAGGACCAACTAGACCCCAAATGGAGTCTATGTGCGAAAGAACGGGTTTTTTAAGTAAATTCTTAGGCCTTTTATGGCCCGGACGGCGGAACGGCGGAACGGCGGACGGACATTTCAAATTTGGATTCTACGCACCTTGAAACGAGAAGTGACAAAGTTTGAAGGGGGGTTATAAAAATTTTTTGCTATACGATCACATAGGCTTATTATTGGAAATAATAAACCAAAAAGAAGACACAAGAATATCTGCCTTCCGAACAGTTCCAAGACAGTTATGCCACTCATCTAATTTCAACATTAAAAAATCCATCAAAATTTCTGAAAACCTTCATGAATCGTCTTTAGCCTCCCTAGAACCAGATTAAACAGAAAAATTTTATTTTTATTCTCCAGAATTAATTTAGACCTGAAGGGATTAATGTTTATAGGTATGAGTCAACATTCAATCTCCCACAACGAAGATATCAAATAAATTATTTTAGTATTGTATTGAGATCATTTCTCTCCTAATTGACACAAGAGATCGAAATTTGGTATGGAGATTCTATAGGCCTGCTGTGTAAGAGTGACAAAGCGAGGAACCACCAGATCAGCTGAGTGAGCTCGGTAGCTAGGAGTATTTTTTCGTGTTGAACCTCGTAATGATGTTCATTTATTGATATTTGCAACACCAACTTGGGAAAACGCCAAAAATTTACCAGAATTTCACTTTTCTTACACATTTTCATAAAGCACAAAGCGTACCAAAATGTAGGGTTTTCGGTGTTTTCCCAAGTTGGTATTGCAAATATCAATAGATAAACATCATTACGATGTTCAGCACGAAAAAATACTCCAAAATCATGTACTACGTGTGGCAACTGAGTATATTCAAAAGCTCATTTTTCACATTTAAATTGTTCTTTTAGAGCGTAATTGCGCAATTTTGGAGCGGAATTGAGACCGTTTGCACGCGCTTTAAAAATCGAGTGATGGGTCATTTCTCCATGAAATTCCACTTACAACTCAAATCTGCAATTAAAAAAGGTTCCCATTTAAAATAAATGAAGTTGATGTCAATAGCGCACATGCGCAATGCGCAACTTTGAGATCCTTACAAAAAACATTGAGATTGAAAAAAATTACTTTTTGAACCTCTATTAACGATTTTTGCAGGGGGGAGGGGGGGGGGGCATCCGGTATACCTCAATATCCTCCCTCAAAAGGAGGGAGTGGTCCAGGATCTGACTTGATAACAGTTGAGATGGTAAGAAAGGTGCTGGACTTAGTTTTACCCGTTCTACATCATATCGTCACGCTTAGTTTGAAGTACGCGATTTTTCCCAAAATTCTCAAAAATTCAATCATTGTGCCAATTTATGAAACTGGAGACAAAACCCAACCATGCAACTACAGACCAATAGCATTGCTTTCTGTCATAAACAAAATTATCGAAAAAATCGTGAAAAATAAACTAGTTGCGTGGATGGGCGATAATAAAGTCATTTCTCCTAATCAATTTGGCTTCCAGAGAGGGAAAAGCACGCAAGATGCAGTGGTGGAGGTAACTTCAGAGATTCTATGGCGACTGGACCAGTGCAAGAAAGTTGTAGGGATTTTCTTGGACGTAGCAAAATGTTTTGATTGCGTTAAGCATTAACTACTATTGTCGAAGCTTGAAGCATTGAGTGTCCAAGGTATAGAGTTAGACTGGTTTAGTTCTTACTTGTCCGAAAGAGAGCAGAGAGTTAAGATTAAAGACCAGTTTAGTGACCCAAGATATTCCGGTTTCTTAATCCCCCAGGGAACAGTCCTAGGCCCTTATTTATTCTTATTATTTGCGAACAATTTATGTGAGTGGGAGCGCTAGACAAAGTTGCTGAGTGGTACAGGCGTAGTTCTCTCACCCTAAATGTGGAAAAGACTAAATTTATCCACTTTTGTCTTAGAACTCCCCCAAACGGATCTGCGGATTTAGATCTCACTCTTTCACTCGATCATAAGGGCTCCAATCTATTGGAAAGGGTCGAGGTAGTGAAGTATTTGGGGGTGCTTCTGGATGGCAATTTGAAATGGAACGCTCAGACCAAAGATTTAGTATGTAAAATCAGAAAACTCTGCCATGTCATGAAATCTCTTAGGAATATTTTAAACTCTCAGCAATTCAGGTCTGTGTATTTCGCGCTGGTTCAGTCCCAACTGATGTACGCGATTGTAGCCTTTGGTAACTCTGCGAAGCAAAATATCAAGCCTCTCTACTCGGCACAAAAAAGTATCGTGCGAATTATGACCATGATCAGATGTTAGGTCTTAAGAGTTATTCGAAAAGCTCAAGCTACTTCCTATTAGTAAATTACTTATTCGCTCAACCTTAACTTTTGCTAGATCCAAAGAAAACGCATTGAGTCATGTGGCACATGGCAAGGCTACAAGAGCTGAGAGGAGGGGGAATTTCGCAGTCCCGAAAATGTCCACGGTGATGGGGCAGAGAGCTTGGCAGTTTTATAGCCCTAGACTTTTGAACGCCTTATACAATTTTGAAAAAAAAAAAAAAAAAAAAAAAAAATCCGAAGAAAAATTCAAATCATGGATTAATAAAATGATGAATAATGAGGAATTTTGTTGTACCATGGAAACATTTCTTCCAAAATAAGCTGGTTGTAACAGTGAATGTCCACTTGCCTCGCAACCAATAAATAACATTTTTATTAAAAACACTAGCGAATACTCAACACTGAATAAACATAAATAAATTAGTAAGTAAAAATAACTTAATAACAATTGAAACATAAAAATAAACAACAATAAATAACAGAATTCAAAAATTAAAATGGAAAGCGCTTGACAGACTCCACACCCTGCAACACGAGCTTGCTCATAGTGGGGGAGGATTATTTTGGACCTACAGGTATAATAGATTATTAATAGTTATTTATTTATGTTTCGCTATGAATTATTATTATACATATTATTACTATTTTTTCCTAAGTGGAAGTATTGTTTACTATACACATTGATGCGATTTACATTATATCCTATAGAAGTTTAATGTTTACTTTTGTAATATTTCACAAAATAAAGAGATTAAAAAAAAAACCTATGTACGTAAGTCTAAGTAGGCTTCCTAACAGGAAGGAGTTCGCACCTTCTATTTATATTTATAAAATAGATGCTGAATGGCACTAAACATGAAAAATCGTTTAGAACGTTCAAAGAGGATTCCGATCCTTATTTTTTGAGCGATGGAAACTACCCAGCATTTATTAATTTATAACTGTACAACATTCAACTCATTAAGATGCTGTAACTCATTAAGATGTAGAATAATAATTCCTTTGAGGCTTACCTATACAAATACGTTCATTTAATTTTTCATCTACCGGGCCTCATTCACGAGTATTCTTTTATTAATGTATTTTTATTGAATTTGTTCTCGGAGATTCTACGTAGTTGAGCATTCTTACCTCACCGTTCTTCTACCTATAATGACTTTATAGCAAGCCAACTGCATGAGATAGAAAAAGAAGTATCGCCGTCATGGGGGTTGCAGGATCCTAATTTTATAATTTAATATTCTCGTGATTTAGAGTGAGCTCCAGCACGATAAAGCTTGTCTTTCTGTCTGGCGGGTGCTTCTGTTCGCCGCGCTTTATTCTCTTGGCCGCCCTTTTTGCCTTCCGCGCGTAATTGCCTCACGACTTTTCAGAACCACCTCGTTCTCCAGTCGTTTTTCCCTTCGATATGGCTTTCTGAGCTCAAGCCTCAGATGCCGACCCCATTTTCAAGACCTGGCGAACGTGATTGTGGCTCCTTCCTTCTTTACGGTCCTGTAGACTGGCCGCCTTTCTTTAAGCATTAATGTGAATGTTCGCAACCCCGCCGCTGATACACATACACTGCGTGCAAAATGTAAACTTATGTACAGTTCCCACCTCGAAACACTCTCCTAAATAATACACTCCATGTTCATGTTCGCAATCTTACTGCTATGGTACACATTTACAGAGTACATATTGTATATTATCAACACAGTTTCTACCTAGAACGCTTCCAAAAACATACGCTCACTGAAATGTCATTTGCATCTTCGAACGCTTCGAAAGACTGAAATGTCAATTGCATACTAAATTATGAACTCCTTGTGTGTGTTAGTACGCTTGCTGCTGTGATAGACATATTCTGAGTACACAAATGCAAACTTACGTATACAGTTTCCACCTCGGGACGCCCCAAAACGCGTACGCTCACTACTGAAATACTTATCATCTACAGACTCAATGTGCGTGACTCCATGTGCATGTTCGCAACCTCGCCTTTATGATACACTTATACTGAGTGCAAAATGTAAACTTATGTACAGTTCCCACCTCGAAACACATACGCTGACTGAAATGTCACGTACATACTAAATAATACACCCCATGTTCATATTCGCAATCTTACCGCTACGGTACATACATTTACTGAGTACATATTGTATATTTTCAATACAGTTTCTACCTCGAACGCTTCGAAAGACATACGCTCACTGAAATGTCATTTGCATACTAAATTATGTACTCCTTGTGCATGTTACAATGCTTGCCGCTGTGATACACATATTTTGAGTGCACAATGCAAACTTATGTACGCATACAGTTTCCACTGCGGGACGCCCCAAAACGTGTATGCTCACTACTGAAATACTTAAAACTTATGTACAGTTCCCACCTCGAAATACATACGCTCACTGAAATGTCACGAACATACTAAATAATACACTTCATGTTCATGTTCGCAATCCTTCCGCTACGGTGCATACATTTACTGAGTATATATTGTATATTTTCAATACAGTTTCTACCTCGAACGCTTCGAAAGACATACGTTCATTAAAATGTCATTTGCATACTAAATTATGTACTCCTTGTGCATGTTAGTATGCTTGCCGCTGTGATACACATATTCTGAGTACATAATGCAAACTTACGTATACAGCTCCACCTCGGGACGCCCCAAAACGCGTACACTCACTACTGAAATACTATCATCTACAGACTAAATGTGCGTGACTCCGTGAGCATGTTCGCAACCCCGCCGTGATACACATACACTCAGTGCAAAATGTAAACTTGTGTACAGTTCCCACCTCGAAACACATACGCTCACTGAAATGTCACGAACATACTAAATAATACACTCCATGTTCATGTTCGCAATCTTACCGCTACGGTACACACATTTACTGAGTACATATTGTATATTATCAATAGTTTCTACCTCGAACGCTTCAAAAGACATATGCTCACTGAAATGTCATTTGCATACTAAATTATGTACTCCTTGTGCATGTTAGTATGCTTGCCGCTGTGATACACATATTCTGAGTACATAATGCAAACTTACGTATACAGTTTCCACTGCGGGACGCCCCAAAACGCGTACGCTCACTACTGAAATACTTATCATCTACAGACTAAATGTGCGTGACTCCATGTGCATGTTCGCAACCTCGCCGTTATGATACGCATACACTGAGTGCGAAATGTAAACTTATGTACAGTTCCCACCTCGAAACACATACGCTCACTGAAATGTCACGTACATACTAAATAATACAATCCAAGTTCATGTTCGCAATCATACCGCTAAGGTACACACATTTACTGAGTACATACAGTATATTATCAATACAGTTTCTACCTCGAACGCTTCGAAAGACATACGCTGACTGAAATGTCATTTGCATGCTAAATTAAGTAGGTACCTACTCCTTGTGCGTGTTAGTATAATTGCCGCTGTGATACACATATTCTGAGTACATAATGCAAACTTACGTATACAGTTTTCACTTCGGGCCGCCCCGTAACGCTTCCGCTCACTACTGAAATACTTATAATCTACAGACTAAATGTGCGTGACTCCATGTGCATGTTCGCAACCTCGCCGTTATGATACACTTATACTGAGTGCAAAATGTAAACTTATGTACAGTTCCCACCTCGAAACACATGCGCTCACTGTAATTTCACGTACATACTAAATAATACACTCCATGTTCATGTTCGCAATCTTACCGTTACGGTACACACTTTTACTGAGTACATATTGTATATAGCTTTTCCCGGTCAAAATAAACATTTTTCCAACCTAGATAAACACTTTCCCGACCAAAATAAACAAAACAATACATTCATAGGAAAAGTAACTAAGTAGAAAGAGAAGTACTTTGAAGCACTCCAAGTGAAAAGGGAAACCATGTGTTAGAGGATGTGATTACCAGAGCAGTTACTGCGATTAATACCTACTAATTATTGTCGGAACTACGTAATGAACACCTCTGTCAACCTAATATCAGCAGCTGTGGGTGAAGCAATTCATTAAACTAACAGTTTGTTGTTTTCGTTTTTTTTTTTTTTTTTTTTTTTTAATATTGTTAAAGAAATATTTATGTTTGAAGTCTACACATTGTTAAAGAAGCAAGTTCATTTTGATTGTCTTAATGTTAACAAAGAAAATGTTTATTTTGGTTGGGAAAGTGTTTATTTTGGTTGGGAAAGTGTTTATTTTTATCGGGAAATGCTATATTATCAATACAGTTTCAACCTCGAACACTTCGAAAGACATACGCTCACTGAAATGTCAATTGCATACTAAATTATGAACTCCTTGTGTGTGTTAGTACGCTTGCTGCTGTGATAGACATATTCTGAGTGCAAAATGTTAACTTATGTACAGTTCCCACCTCGAAACAAATACGCTCACTGAAATTTCACGTACATACTAAATAATACACTCCATGTGCATATTCGCAATCTTACCGCTACGGTACATACATTTACTGAGTACATATTGTATATTTTCAACACAGTTTCTACCTCGAACGCTTCGAAAGAAATACGCTGACTGAAATGTCATTTGCATGCTAAATTAAGTACTCCTTGTGCATGTTAGTATGCTTGTCGCCGTGATACTCATACACTCAGTGCAAAATGTAAACTTGTGTACAGCTCCCATCTCGAAACACATACGCTCACTGAAATGTCACGAACATACTATATAATACACTCCATGTTAATGTTCGCAATCTTACCGCTACGGTACACACATTTACTGAGTACATATTGTATATTTTCAATACAGTTTCTACCTCGAACGCTTCGAAAGACATACGCTCACTGAAATGTCATTTGCATACTAAATTATGTACTCCTTGTGCATGTTACAATGCTTGCCGCTGTGATACACATATTTTGAGTGCACAATGCAAACTTATGTACGCATACAGTTTCCACCTCCCGACGCCCCGAAACGCGTACGCTCACAATTGAAATACTCATCATCTACTTGACTTAATCCATAATTAAACAAAAACATAACCACGCAAATCAGACGAGAATAGTCACAACTTCGTGATTTATCAGTATTACCCCCTCCATTCAGCCCCTCCCATGATGAAATTAGAAACTCTGGAAACCGAAACTGTTAACCCACTGTTAACTGTTACCATCACTGTTGTTATTCATGTTGTTCCAAAACTAGATCAAACTCTTGATGGAACAGAATAAGAATCAGGAAAATCGGTCCAGATTTGTAGCTTGAAAGAATCGGAATTGCCCCCTCCTCTACCCACCAAGACAGAAAATCCGAAATTTCCAAGATTTTATGCACAACTAGACTGCAGTTGGAATCGAACAAAACAAGAATCACGAAAATCGGAGAATGGTGGCCTGGGCACACACACACACACACACACGAACTTACACCTATGGTTTTTTCCCACGGAATCGTCATAGAATGGTCTAAAATGGAATCGTTTGCGGCTAGTTAAGCGAATTTTCGTAGAAAATGAAGCTATTGCAATGGAATCCGTTTTAAGGCATTTTGATATATATATATATATAAATATATATATATATATATATATATATATATATATATATATAGCATTTCCCAATTGAGTTAAACTTTTTCCATTTAGGTTTAGTCCTTTTCCATTTAGGTTTAGTCCTTTTCCATTTAGGTTTAGTCCTTTTCATTTTGGTTTAAACCTTTTCCATTTAGGTTTAGACCTTTTCCATTTAGATTTAAACCTTTTCCATTTAGATTAAACCATTTCCACTTAGATTTAAACCTTTTCCATTTGGATTTAAACCTTTTCCATTTGGATTTAAACTCCATCAAAACGTCAGTAGTTAGCCCCATCATAGTAAGTAAGTGCCTATCTACTAAAATTTCATTAGGCTAGAAGTAAAAAAAAAAAAGGAAACGGATAGTTTTAACTTAATTTATAACTTCCGTTCATGAGAAATTCTTGTGTTCAAAAAACATTTGTTCATTATTATATTATATTACATTTCTGTGCATAAAAAAACACTTGCATGATTTAATTTTCAAGTTGTGGCATAATAACGTCGGGTTAGAGGTAAAAGTACCGAAGAGGTAAATTCATATTGTGCAAAAATCAAATTAAAATTTCAAAAGTTAGTTTGGTAAATATGATTATTTTCTTAGGTTGGATACATAGTTTGATGATATTGATCACCAATAATAACAACAGTTAAATAATCATAATATTCTCCATTTGATTTTCCCACGTGTTGAATTTGTGACTTGGGTACTTTTACCTCTAACTCCACGATAATTTCCTGAGTTTAAATCCAAATGGAAAAGGTTTAAATCCAAATGGAAAAGGTTTAAATCTAAGTGGAAATGGTTTAATCTAAATGGAAAAGGTTTAAATCTAAATGGAAAAGGTCTAAACCTAAATGGAAAAGGTTTAAACCAAAATGAAAAAGGACTAAACCTAAATGGAAAAGGACTAAACCTAAATGGAAAAGGACTAAACCTAAATGGAAAAAGTTTAACTCAATTGGGAAATGCTATATATTACATTTCTGTGCATAAAAAAACACTTGCATGATTTAATTTTCAAGTTGTGGCATAATAACGTCGGGTTAGAGGTAAAAGTACCGAAGAGGTAAATTCATATTGTGCAAAAATCAAATTAAAATTTCAAAAGTTAGTTTGGTAAATATGATTATTTTCTTAGGTTGGATACATAGTTTGATGATATTGATCACCAATAATAACAACAGTTAAATAATCATAATATTCTCCATTTGATTTTCCCACGTGTTGAATTTGTGACTTGGGTACTTTTACCTCTAACTCCACGATAATTTCCTGAGTTTAAATCCAAATGGAAAAGGTTTAAATCCAAATGGAAAAGGTTTAAATCTAAGTGGAAATGGTTTAATCTAAATGGAAAAGGTTTAAATCTAAATGGAAAAGGTCTAAACCTAAATGGAAAAGGTTTAAACCAAAATGAAAAAGGACTAAACCTAAATGGAAAAGGACTAAACCTAAATGGAAAAGGACTAAACCTAAATGGAAAAAGTTTAACTCAATTGGGAAATGCTATATATATATATATATATATATATATATATATATATATATATATATATATATATATATAGCCTTCCAGACGTTAAGGTCTCCTTAGGATTGAGATAAAAATTCCGTTCTTGCGCCAAAAAATTAATTTTTCCGAACGAAAGGACGAACTTGTAGGCCAGCATTTTTTGAGCACATTAAATTGTTCACATTTTAAAAAAATTCTAACAAAATCACTAAAAATACCAAAAAACTGCTAAAAATCGTTAAATTTATATGCTATAGCAGAATATTGCTCAAATAAAGTTTATTAACTATAAAATAGAACATTGGAAAATCGATGTACAAAATTATGGTGAGAAATGTACTTGAATTTCATTAAAATGTGCAAAAAAATCGGTAAAATAGCGAAAAAGTTAGAAATTCAAAATTTCTTTTTGAATAGCAGATTAATATTTAGAATGGTTTTTTTGCCATAAAATTGGAAATTAACAATTTATTTACGCTCAGTTCTAGATTTTCAAAACAAGGCAACATAATATAGTGCGATAATTTTCGAAAATTCGCTCATCCGATCATGCTGCATGACTGGAACTTTAAAAATGTTTGACACATGCTTAAGTTGTCCCCCACTCCTCTGGATCAATTCCAATAGGCGTCCCTCTTATTTACGAAGCCTGGCCTATAAGACATAGCTTCAGAGGGACGTCCTAAAAACTATAGAGTCGGCCGAATCATTCCAAACACAAAAGTAACTATTTAAAGTCATTGTGCACTCCAACCACAAAATCTCTCTCTCTGCATAAAGTACTGGGTTTGCGCGAGCACAATGGTATTGTTGACCAGAAGTGGCGATCATACGTTCCACGTGTTCGTGCTCTAATTTCACGGAGGGAGGAAACACTCTTGCACGTTCCATATTATGCATAGGCAGATTTTCACGAAATGGCAATTCCTCTTCAACATTTAACTGAATCTCACTTTAACTCACTCATCGTGGAACTCAACTTATCGAGGTTCCACTTAATCCCTTCTAATGCACGAGAATAGTAATTTTGAACGTAAAATTAAATTGTTAAATTAAATTAGTGTAAGAATATTAACCCATAAATCTACTCGACCTCATTTAGTTTCCTACTACTACACGTTGTATAACTTTCGAATCAACCATTGCAGAGGGCTTGCAATCATACTTGAATTCTCGAAACAATTGCTGCCCTCCAAAATAACGAAATCCATAGAGAACTAATAGAAAACTATTAATTTAAAGAATATTAGAGTAAAAAACACAATAAACAGTTAAAATTACTTGTTATTTGTTGTTATTAATTTGATCGTTAAAATCACAAATATAAAGATAAAATAGAGGATCAATCAGTATAAAAAAAACTTGGTATATCATAAAGTTCGCTTTTCAACAGTGCTATCTTCATAGTATGATTGAACGACCTCAAGGGTAAATTGCGAGTGTGGTATGGAAGCTGACTGAACATTCGGCAGCCGATTTGGAGAGGGTTGCTCTTCTGAGAGGTGGTGAGGCTAATCGCTGAGGGTCGCAAGTTTTCCCTTTTCATTGTTTCATAAGAATGAAAATCAAAGCCTTAAGGCATCGAAGTGGACGCTGGATTTGTTTTAGTATAGTGTAGTATAGTTTAGTTTAGTATAGCATGTGAAGTATGTTTTAGTATACGTTTAGTATAGTATTAAGGGAGAAGGGAAGTTAGAGCTCCAATAAGACGGAAAGTCCTCGACAACGTTGATTGAAGTCTAGCCGACACGAAATTCGCAGGGCTCTCTTTTGTTGGACAAAAACCTGTTCTGCGTAACTTGAATTACGACAAAGCAAAAAACAATACGAAAGTTTTTTTTTTCCTCCGATAACTTTCTTATACATTGTACACTACAGTTTTGCTTATATGATAAATATGCTTATATGAACTTAACATGGAACAATGGAACATGTACAGAGGGTACAAGCTCAATAGCTTGGTCTCAATAATAGTGATATTAATAAATAGTAGCAGCAGTAATTATTATAATAATTAATTACTAATGGAATATAGAAGAAAGTTGAGTGATCGAGGTATTGCAAAGATGAGCTCGTTGTTGTGATCGACCATCCTGTTTATGAAGCGTTCGTAATTTTGGGTGAGCAGTTTTTCGAATGTCCAGGTCTTTGTGTATATTTGCATTGCGCACGTACCATGAATCTGCAGAGATGTACCAAAGAGCTCTATTTTCAAACACTTGGATTCTGTGGATTTTTGTTCTTGATGGTCCACCCCACGTCTCTTCTCCATACTGCCAAATGAGACGAATAAGCACTATATAAATTAGTTTTTTAATTTCTAATGTGAGTGGGGAGTGGGTTCCCAGAAGTAGTTTTGAGATACTGAATCGGTGCATGCAAGTTTTTAATGTTTCGGTAGTATGGAAATTGTAGGTAAAACGTTTGTCTAAGGTGACGCCAAGATATCGAATTCGATCAGAATGTGGTATGGAGGAGCCCAATAGTTGCAGGGTTGGGGTGGGGTAGTCTCGCCGGTAAGTGAAAGTTACTGCCTGTGACTTATTGGGATTAAGTGCAATTCCCCATTCTTGGTCCCATTTTCCCAGCTGGTTACAGTGTTCTTGAAGATTTTTAGTAGCGGTACTCATTTCATTGTTGGAGCAGAGAAAGGCTGAATCATCGGCAAACTACATTGTAGTAATTCCATCGCTAGTTGGCATGTTAGCTGAAAAGCATATGTATAAATGTGGTCCAATCACGCTTCCAATACGAAAGTCTGCTATCGAAGCAAGCAATTTTTATCAGTTATTATTTCAAGCAATTTTTTTTATTTTTGAACAGTTTTTTTTTTTTTTTTTTTTTTTTTAAGAAGAAATTATGCTCAGAGTTTGAAGTAATGACTCTCGATACTGGATATGATTCCTTAGTTTTTCTGACATTCCGGAATTTTCCGTGATGTGTGGTTATCTGAATCATCTGCGACCGTATTGCTCGTTCCTATCCAGGAAATTTCAATTATCATTTTGCGGTTAAACATTTTTCTCTTTCTGCAAACCCATCACCTTTAAATGACCGTCAATGCGGATTCATTGTTTCCTGTATTGTAGGAAATTGGTTATTCTTTGATTCGTCACCGTCGAGAAGTGCGCATCATAGACGAAATACCCAAAGGTTCGACTGAGAAACGAGATGCGGTTGTTACACGAACCAGTCATTCGAGGAGGGAGACGAGCGTCAAAAGGTTTCAGTTTCTACGGTTTCTCTTCCCTACTCGCATCTCTATTACCAAGTGTGAAATCCTACCATTCCAACTGGTCTCGTGCCTGGATCACGTGCCCAATACTGCCACTTGATTTGTAACTAAGGGTGCCTATCAACTCTCGCACAACATTAGAGAGTTCCTAAAGCGATATGGTAATAGCATGTGCGGAAAGATGAGGCGCCTCATCTCCAATACGACAGATTTTTTTTACGCTCCATACATAAGACGCTTTATCCCAAACCTACCTATCTCATCTCGACCAACCTATCGCAAACTAACCTTACATGCCGATAACAGTGATATTCATTTCTTGTTGGTATTCATGAAAATAGTGGATATTTTATAGAATAAGTGGATATTTTACAAATTTTGAATTTGATATTTTGAATTTTGTCTCCCTGATTAATAAAATTAATGAAAATTAACAGATTAATAAAAAACCAATTTAAGGACGGAAAGGCCTCTTGTAAATTCTAGTTGAGAAACTATTTCAGTACCTAACTGATTTTCGTTGTGGCATTTACTGGAAAATAATTCACATTACAAAATTAGCATAACTGTACTATGGCTCAAGGGCTCGTGGCATTATAGAAATCAATTTTCAGTTTCATTTACTCTTCCTGAGAAGTTAATGGAAATATAAGTACCTATGAATATAGCTTACATTGAACAATAAGTGCTGCTCCAAATTTATGGTTACAACTTCCTAATACAGCGGGGAAAAAAATCATTTTAAAGACTGCAATATTACACAACAGTTATTCATTTACTGTTTCGATAAGCCTTCTTTATCGTTCAATGTGGACCCCTATTCATTAAATTTGACTTACTTTTAAACAACTTTATATTGTCTTTACATTAGCGAACTTTTGTAGAAATTGAAGCTATTGCAATATTATCCAAAATTCATTGTAAAATTATTAAAATTCGCATTTTTACGTATTTCTGTTAGGATTTTGATTTTTTGACAGCAAATTCGAGTTCAGCGACTCAAAAAACATAAGAATACGAATTTTCATCATTTTACAATGAATTTTGAAAAATTGTCATTTGTTGATATGATTTTGACGATTTTGAGATTCCAAACTGTCAAAAGTTGTTACTGTCGACTTATTTTGATTGCATATTTGAGTTCAACGACCCTAAAAACTTAAGTATACGAAGTTTCACAGTTTTACAAAGAAGTTTGTAAAAGTTATATTCAAAAGTCTGATATTGGCAAAAAAAAAGCGTAATTCAAAAACCAAAATCGAGCTATAGGCGTAGGTTTTTGTTAATAAAAAAATCTGAAAAATTTCAGGTGCCATTTTTTTACATTTCAAACCAAATTTTGGGTGGAGGTCATCAAAATTCCACTGAATGTTTTCTGCATAATTCTGAAATGATGAAACTTTGTATAATAATTTTTAGGTTTTAATAATTTTTGTTAGTGGTATTAGATTATTTTTATGTTACTTATTGATTTATTTCATCAGAGCTGTTGAAAGTAGCAGAACGGAAGGGTTATGAATTGCTTTGTGGTAGTGTCTTAACAAATTACTACAAAATCCATCTCCATATAGTGCGATCCATAGGGGGTAAACAGATGCTAATTCACACAACGTCCTAAACGATGATCTTCCAGAATGATAATGAGAAAAAAACGCGCATACCTCGGAGCGGGGTAAAATATGCAGCGGTACCCCAGGACCGGGATATTATTACAAATGAGTCTGATGCCGGGAGGGTAATTAGGGAACGGGCGTCTGATATAAATGCCCCTCATATGTAAAAATCCTGACTCGAGCGAGTCATTTGTATGAGCGGCCGAACCCCGGGACCTTTTCGAAAAAAAGGGGGGGTTGAAGGGGGAGAGAACCAGTCACACTTATACGGGGACTATTTGACTGGCGCGATAACAGACAAATTACTGACGGTGAGCTCTCCCCGAGCGGGATGAGTGATACCATAAGGCACTTCTAGTGAGAAGGAATGCTGACCTCTACGGTGCAAGGGGCTTCATGCGGCGCTAAAATATTCTCTCGGATGAAGGCCTGTTGAAATATTCGTGTGGTCTTTGGGGCAGTAGGCGGTCAAGCTCAAGTTCAGAAAGGGAAACTTCACAGCATGCTGTTTAGCATACTATAATATCAGATGAGGGATGATAATACATTGTGCTCCATAACTTCACCAAAACGCGGAAATTCTATTCTTTAATTCATAATCAGGGTTTTTTTACTGTCCTCTTTTCGAATTTTCAGATTTTATTCCCATTTGGCTGCAAATAGCAGCCGTTTTTCCAGAAGTCTCCAAATGGTACTATTTAGGAAGAGGGATGAGCGATACAGTAAGGCACTTCCAGTGAGAAGGAATGCTGACCTCTGCAGTGCTAGAGGTTTCATGCGGCGCTAAAATATTCTCTCGGATGAAGGAGTGTTGAAATATGCGTGTGGTCTTTAGGGCAGTAGGCGGTCAAGCCCAAATTCAGAAAGAGAAACTTCACAGCATGCTGTATAGCATACTATTTTATCAGATGAGGGATGATAACACATTGTGCTCCATAACTTCACTAAAATGCGGAAATTCAATATTTTAATCAATAATCAGGGTTTTTTTTTACTGTCCTCTATTCGAATTTTCAGATTTTATTCCCATTTGGCTGCAAACAGCAGCCGGTTTTTCCAGAGGTCTCCAACTGGTACTATTTAGGAAGAGGGATGAGTGATACCATAAGGCACTTCCAGTGAGAAGGAATGCTGACCTCTGCGGTGCAAGGGGGTTTCATGCGGCGCTAAAATATTCTCTCGGACGAAGCACTGTTGAAATACTCGAGTGGTCTTTAGGGCAGTAGGCGGTCAAGCCCAAGTTCAGAAAGGGAAACTTCACAGCATGCTGTATAGCATACTATATTATCAGATGAGGGATGATAACACATTGTGCTCCATAACTTCACTAAAACGCGGAAATTCAATATTTTTGTTAATAATCGGGGGTTTTTTTACTGTCCTTTTTTCGAATTTTCAGATTTTATCCTCATTTGGCTGAAAGCAGCAGTCGTTTTTCCAGTAGGCTCCAACTGGTACTATTTAGCAACTGGGTGGCCTAAATTGTACCACTTCTGTTCTCGTGCGGAATTGGAAACAGCCATTTGAGGTAAGTGAAAACACGCTCCTAGTGTCGGATCAGCTGTGAGGAGACCGGCCTCAGCAGTGACCCCACTTCGAAACGCTGACCGAACGAGGATTTATAAGACCCACGAGCGCCGAAATCCGGCATCTTTCCTCACTGGACTGCCAACTCTTGGTAACGATTGGCCTTCGCTATCCTACACCGTGAGTTGGATCCGGGACGAATAGCTGCCATCTCGCCAACGAGAGTGCCCTCTTGGAATTGGAAGCCCTTTTCTCAGTGCCTCTCTGCTGCTCAAAGACGCCTAGACCTTCCAGATCTTCAAGCCTCTACCGAGATCCATGGTACAACGAGGAGAGACTTTATGGTTTTTTATTTATTTATTTTTTTTCATGATTTATTTATTGCAACTGAAACTTACACACTTCATCTAGCAATATTTCAGTTCATGATAAGCTCACTAAAGGGGGAGGTTTACAGCAAAACCTGGCCCGTACTTGTATCAAGAACAGTTAAAAACACTAGATTACACTTGCACTATTTGCACAGCACAATTAGGTCCAGAGGTTTATTTCTCTTGAGTCGCCGAAGTTCTCCTTCGTTGTTTAAAACGTTGAGCATCTCCAGGTTCTCGTGTTTGTGGAGGCGATGTTCGTGCTTCCTTGCATATTTGGCAATAATTTCAGTGACCGTTTCTATCCTCAAGTCACGATGAATATCATCATTCCGCATGGACCAGGGGGCCCGAACTATAGACTTTAGGGTGAATTAGGTTTGAAAATATTGTATCAATAAAGGGGGAAAATTTATCACTCTCTTTGTTTAATATAAACTCTTCCCTAAATTCCTAATCTATTTCTAAATTGGGCACTGACACTAGCGTCTTAAAAACCAGTCAGGTACTTCTTTCACCCTTCCTATATCTGATACGAAATTCTCCTGAATGCTAATCTCAAAGGAAGCACGTCAAAAGGGGGTAATGTGGGATAAATGGGAACAGGCTGGACTGAATGGAAGTAGCCTATATATCTTGCTTGTAGATGTTGGTTGAGTCAACATTTTGATGTCAATTTGCTCTATTAGTGCTCTATTATTTGCAACTATTATTGAGACGGTTGGCTTTTTCCTGGGAATTCGCTCAGGAGGAGGAGTAGAGGTAGAGTGAAAAACCACAAAATGTGAAGTCCAATTATCCGACCCACCCCTATGCATGTAGTTGGGTATGAAACGTAGAATGTACATGAAATCATTGCCAACAATATGCATAGATGTGACCAGGGAGTCGTTTTTGATGGACAGTTGAATTTGGGAGAACACATTCTAGAGGTTGGTTCTAGAGGGATGCGAGTGTTGGGTTACCAGGGAATTCACAGAACCCTTAGCTATCAAGTAGTTGAAGGCTTCCCTGGTTCGCCCATGCATGGAGTCCAGCGCACCAGTATAATCTTCTATTTAGTAGAATGCCAGGGAGTCTCTGAAACGAGCTCAGAAGTTTTTCACATAAGAAGGGTCAGCACTGGGGCGATTTTAGTAGTCAGTAGACATCACTGGAATGTAGTTTGTCGTCCATGGAGAATGGATGACGGACGGCTGATGCTTTAGTCATTTAGGGTCTGATATCCGGTGGGATAGATAGTCCAACACCTCTTTCTCGCCTGAATCTACGCTACAAGATGCCATCAGAATTTTTTAGAGCGTCTTAGCGTAGTGCGTTTTAGTGGCAGCCGTGATCTAACTTCGAAATAATCTAATTGTATGACTCCAGGATGGCTTTAATAGGTTTACTAACTCTCTCGATAATTTGGACTTACTTCCTTCCCCGAAATGAATTAAATGGTTAAGAAAGTTAATATATTTACCGTGAATATCTATCAGCAATTTTGTTTTTACTTGTAACTTCGTATTCCTATAGGTCCCGTGCATATCCCGTGGTGGCTGGCGGAAGCTAATAGAGTACCTGGGGGGAAAGGGGCGTGCGGTATCTTCCGAAATCTTCTATTTTTCACTGCATAAACGTCTGTCCAGAAATTATGTACCGATATGTATTACAATTTGTCCATTCTACGAAACAGCATGGATACTAAGTATTCATTACAAAGGAAATTTGATGATCCGGTCAGTGACGAAGACATCGACGTCGTATTGTCGCCAATGACAAATTTAAAAGCTTTTGTATTATATCGATTTCAGTCGATTCTGTTTAGTGAAAACTATTGAACACAATACCTAACTCGATTCAACTTGATACAAGTTCCTTTTTTCTGATCCTCACCAAAAACTACGCAGCTAATTCCGGATGTCTACAGAGTTTACCTACCAAATTTCATGTGGATAGCTCCCAAATGATTGCCTGTAGAACAGAACACAAGTAAGTACGCACACTGACAAATGCTAGCCGACTCTAAGTAGAGACTTAGAGACTCGCTTTGTCCTTCAATTATGTGTAAAGAGACTTGGGTTAATTTTTTGTAAACAATTTGAAAATGCGAAAGACATCCTGAGGAGAAGAACGCTACAGATTGACATATGGATGACTTCATGCGTTATGCTAACAAGGATTAGCTGAACACAGCCTTTCGAATCTCGACCCTAGGAAGTGGTCGTTCCCCATCTGGTGGGTCTTAATCTATTTGTCAAAATGTGAAAATGCAAAAGATATCCTGAGGACATCTACATCTAATAATAAGTGGTCGATGGAGACATCTACATCTAATAATCAGGTAGTGTCCCACACGGGGGAGGAGGCATCAGGAAGAGATCGGGAAGGGCGGCATCGACTGAAAAAAGCTCCTGTGAAAAAAATTGATAGTCCTTAAACCTCGCCATGGGCTCTTTCCTGATTAGCTGAGTGAGCAAATTCTGTACTATTCACCTAAGGAAGTAAAAATTTGATGGGGAGATTCGTTGGGGCATTCAGAGACAATTGAAATAATCCATCTGTTTTGCCATAATCTATTTGTAAAAATGTGAAAATGCAAAAGACATTCGGAGGGGAATAACGCTATGGATTGACAATCGGATGTCTTCATATGTTATGCTAACAAGGATTAGCTGAACACAGCATTTCAAATCTTGACCGTGGTTATTCCCTTGGGACATCTACATCTAATGATAAGGCCGTGTCCCTTGTCCCACACAGGGGAGGAGGCATCGGGGAAGAAATCGGGAAGGGCGGCATCGAAAAAAAAAGCTCCAGTGAAATGGTGACTCTTCATATGATTGATAGTCTCATTAAACCTCGCCATGGGCTCTTTCCTGATCAGCTGAGTGAGCTAAATTCTTTCCCGTTCACCCTAGGAAGTTGAAATTCGATGGGGAGACTCTTTGGGACATTATGAGATGATTGAAATAATCTATCTGGTGGGCCTAAATATATTTGTAGAAATGGAAAAATGTGAAAGACATCATAAGGGGAAGAACGCTATAGATTGACATTCGGATGACTTTATATGTTATGCTAACAAGGATTATCTGTATACAGCATTTCGAATCTCGACCTGGTCATTCCCTCGGGGACATCTACATCTAATAATAAGGTCGTGTCCCTTGTCCCACACGGGGAAGGGCGGCATCGACTAAAAAAAGCTCCTGTGAAATGGTGACTCTTCATATGATTGATAGTCTCATTAAACCGCGTCATCAGCTGAGTGAGCTAACTTCTCTCCTGTTCACCAAGGAAGTAGATATTCGATGGGGAGACTCTTTGGGACAGTCAGAGACGATTGAAATAATCCATCTGTTGGGCGTTAATCTATTTGTCAAAATGTGAAAATGCGAAAGATATCCTGAGGAGAAGAACGCTATAGATTGACATTCGGATGTCTTCATATATTATGCTAACAAGGATTAGCTGAACACAGCATTTCAAATCTTGACTGTGGTTATTCCCTTGGGACATCTACATCTAATAATAAGGTCGTGTCCCTTGTCCCACACGGGGGAGGAGGCATCGGGGAAGGGCGGCATCGACTAAAAAAAAGCTCCTGTGAAATGGTGACTCTTCATATGATTGGTAATGACATTAAACCGCGCCATTAGCTGAGTGAGCTAAATTCTCTCCTGTTCACCTAAGGAAGTAGAAATTTGATGGGGAGAGTATTTGGGACATTCAGAGACGATTGAAATAATCTATCTGGAGAGACTTGATCTATTTGTAAAAATGTGAAAATGCAAAAGACATCCTGAGGGGAAGAACGCTATAGATTGACATTCGGATGACTTCATATGTTATGCTAACAAGGATTAGCTGAACACAGCACTTCGAATCTCGACAGTGGTCGTTCCCCTGGGGACATCTACATCTAATAAGGTCATTTCCCTTGTCCCACAAGGGGGAGGAGGCATCGGGGAAGAAATCGGGAAGGGCGGCATCGACTCTTCATAAAAAAGCTCCTGTGAAATGGTGACTCTTCATATTGAAAAGATCAGTCGATTGCTAAATTCTCTCCTGTAACCTAGAAAGTCATTACACGAAAATTCTTTGCCACATTCAGAGACGCTCTTTCCTGATCAGCTGAGTGAGCTGAATTCTCTCTTTTTCACCTATGGAAGTAGAAATTCGATGGGGAGACTCTTTGGGACATTCAGAGACGATTGAAATAATCTATCTGTTGGGCCTAAATCTATTTGTAAAAATGTGAAAACGCGAAAGACATCCTGAGGGGAAGAACGCTATAGATTGACATTCGGATGACTTCATATGTTATGCTAACAAGGATTAGCTGAACACAGCACTTCGAATCTCGACCGTGGTCGTTCCCCTGGGGACATCTACATCTAATAAGGTCGTGTCCCTTGTCCCACACGGGGGAGGAGGCATCGGGGAAGAAATCGGGAAGGGCGGCATCGACTAAAAAAAGCTCCTGTGAAATGGTGACTCTTCATATGATTGATAGTCTCATTAAACCTCGCCATGGGCTCTTTCCTGATCAGCTGAGTGAGCTAAATTCTCTCCTGTTCACCTAAGGAAGTAGAAATTCGATGGGGAGACTCTTTGGGACATTCAGAGACGATTGAAATAATCTATCTGGTGGGCCTTGATCTATTTGTAAAAATGTGAAAATGCAAAAGATATTCTGAGGGGAAGAACACTATGGATTGACATTAGGATGACTTCATAATGTTATGCTAACAAGGATTAGCTGAACACAGCACTTCGAATCTCGACCGTGGTCGTTCCCCTGGGGACATCTACATCTAATAAGGTCATGTCCCTTTTCCCACACGGGGGAGGAGGCATCGGGAAGAGATCGGGAGGCGACTAAAAAAAGCTACTGTGAAATGGTGACTCTTCATATGATTGATAGTCTCATTAAGCAGTGCCATCAGCTGAGTGAGCTAAATTCTTTTCTGTTCACCTAAGGAAGTAGAAATTCGATGGGGAGACACTTTGAGACATTAAGAGACGATTGAAATGATGAGGTCTTTCTAGATCAGTCATTTAAGCTAAATTCTCTCCTGTTCACCCTAGAAAGTTGTAATTTGATACGAAAATTCTTTGGGACATTCAGAGACGATTGAAATAATGGACATTCCTGATCAGCTGAGTGAGCTAAATTCTTTCCCGTTCACCTTAGGAAGTTAAAATTCGATGAGGAGACTCTTTGGGATATTCAGAGACGATTGAAATAATCTATCTGGTGGGCCTTAACCTATATGTAAAAATGTTAAAATTCGAAAAACATCCTGAGGGGAAGAACGCTACAGATTGACATTCGGATGACTTCATATGTTATGCTAACAAGGATTAGCTGAACACAGCACTTCGAATCTCGACCGTGGTCGTTCCCCTGGGGACATCTACATCTAATAAGGTCGTGTCCCTTGTCCCACACGGGGGAGGAGGCATCGGGGAAGAAATCGGGAAGGGCGGCATCGACTAAAAAAAGCTCCTGTGAAATGGTGACTCTTCATATGATTGATAGTCTCATTAAACCTCGCCAGGTGTCCTCCGTTTGTGTGCCACCGTCCCCTTTCACTTCCCGCCTTCCTCCCATCCTCCGGGCTCGGCCTCAAAGGAGCAGCCGCATATACGAAGGTCGTCGTAACGCGTTCGGGATAAAAGTGGCTTGACCAGTACGTAGAAGTGATAAAAACAGTTGTAAATTGTTAAATAATGTGAATGAGACCCGATTGGAAGAGGTTCTAGTCAGTAATGAAAAACCAGTAAGGAATGCAGGTGTAGAACCTATAACTTAACTTTTTTGCTATGAAGTAGGTAGGTAATTTTTTTGTAGCACCTAACGTTTCATCAGGAAGTTTGAATTTTAAAAAACCACATCTGTTTCAGAGAACAGTTCTCAAGTTAATCTAACTCACGTAAAACCTTAAAAATCAGAGAGCTCCCCGGTTGACTCCCTGAAAGACGCCTGTTGGCACAGTTGACTCATAAGGGAAACAAAACTGAAATTGAATCCCCAGTGGATGTGCGCACAGCGGGGTAAATGCCCATCCTGGCCAAAACCTCAAAAATCAAAGTTCACCGAAAAGAACAATAATTATCTTTGCTTAGCATCTGAATAACAGGATCTCACACAGCGGGCTACTCCTAGTTCAGTAAGCGGTCTCATTCCAAGTTGCGATCTCGTGGTACATACGTTTCAAACGTTTTTTTATTCGGACAGTTCATATTATAATAAGCTTTATAAAAAAGGCCTTCTGTCCTTAAATTGGTTTTTCAATTAAACTCCAACGTTTCTTCCCAGGAACTGGGGCTTCTTCAGAGAGATTAATATTCAAACATGTAAAATATCTACTTACTTATAGTTTTCTTTTTGTTGTTGTTAATAATCTTTAAATTCAAGGTTAAGTAACTAAAATAAAATAAAGTTAATAAGATAAATTTAAACTCTATTATTAACAACAACGTTGAATTTAATTGAAAAAACGTTGGAGTTTGATTTAAAAAAACCAATAAAAGGCCTTTTTTATAAAGCCTGTACGCACGTTTCCACCTACACGCCCAAAAACTCTCACTACGATTTCGTACTGCAAAATATTCGTTTCGTCATTTAAAAAATTGTTTTCATCTTGGATACTGTTATCAAGTTAAGGAACATAACGGATAATTGAGAATTTCACAAATGGCTTTTTTCTTTAAAAAAAAAAAAAAATTATCGCTTGTTGATTTAAGTTCTATTTTTCAACTACATTCATGCTTTGTTTAAATATGAGACCGATAGTTTCGACTCGAACGCGATCGAGTCAAGATTTTTATGATTTAGGTAAGTTAAAGTAACTATGTGACAAACATATTTTTGCTCCCCAAAATCAAAATTTCCACTCCATTTTACGTTTTAGACCATTCTGAATAACTTTGGTTCCTTGTCTGTCTGTGCGTGTGAGCATGTCTGTCGTGTGTCCGCAAATCTTTGTAATGCTCGTAAGCTTATTTTCCATAATTTTCATCCGCTTTGGATGCAATTTTCAGGGAAAGTTGCGGGCTAGGGAGTAAACGGTCCCCTATCAGTTTCATCGTTCTTGACTCAATACCTCACTCCGCGATTACGCAAACGTAGATTCTACCAAGCATCATTTTTTCACGCCCAAACAAATTTTTTCCTGCTCAAATTTGGATGAGAGTTGAGGGATGAAAATTTGATCATCTTATATCAATTTCAACATGACTGTATCATTAACAACTACTGCGAAAATCCTTGTAACGACCTCAATTTCCACTGTTTTCATCCGATTTTGATGAAATAGTCAGACAATGCGCGAGTTAGCTTATATATGGTCCCCTATCAGTTTCATTGTTGCCAAATCAATACTTCATTCTGCGCATACGCAAAAGTAAATTCCATCATGTTCCATCTTTTCACTTTCTACTCGTTCGAGTTCGCTCAAATTTTAATGATAGTTGGAAGAAGATGATAGGTAAACTAGGAAGCTATGTGCCACATCCAACCAGGCAGACTTTTTTTTTATCCTCAACCAACACTTCAAGATAAATTTTTTTAATTATAGTAGATATTGTTCAGTAAAATTGGAGGACGATCGAAACAGTCGCTTGCGATTGTAACACTTTTTAATCGAATGAAAAAGTATGAATTGCGAGTATGCAATCAAAATTTGTTTCGTTGAATTTAAAAAAGGAATAATGGCTTTCAATAAAATTTGCGAAGACGCCTCGAATAGATACTGATATGGATATTTTCCACCATTTGCTCATTTCTACACTTTAATATCTTCAACTATCAGTTTATCCCAGCGTAAAATACTACACATCCCAAAAGACACTGTAAACATGCTGGAAACTGCCAATGAAGAAACAACAGAGGAGAGGAGCCGAACGTGACTCAACCTGATTATGATTCATCATCTTCCAGCGTTTCCGAGTAAATTGGTCTAATTAAAATCTCCCACGAGTTACTTTTGTTCCCCCAGCATCTATGCCTGCTCTTCTTTCTTTTGAATTAAATTTTTTTTTCTTATACAAACATATATTTATTCGAAAACGATTTAGTTCAAGGGGAACATCAGATTATGTTCCTAATTTTTCATTAAACACTATATTTTTAAATATAATATACAGCAAATCAACTACGAGTGTATTTCCCGAATTATGTCCCAGATTTTCACTATTATTAGTATAGCAGTCATTTTTTACCATTCAAGACTCAAATAAGCGTGTTTTTAACCAAAATATCCAACTTTTGACCAGGAATGTAGTTCATTCACTCCACTGGGAGCGTCCCAGTTGACACCCGGGGAAATTCAAATCGTTTTGAACACGGATGTGAGGGGTGTTTTCGGAAGAGGGGTTTTGGAATACGGATGTGAGGGGTGTTTTCGCATCTTTGAAATCACTGAAAAACTGGGAATCTGATTGTGCGAATATGTTTAGATTACTTCAACCTCCATCACAGGCTATTAAAACTTTTTCTAGCCTCAACCATAGGGAGGTGTTTGTGGTAAGGAAAAAAAAGGGAGGGGGGGGGGGTGGTTAAATGGAATAATTTGGTCATCAACGAACGAACTGGTGATCTGATGTTCGGACGAATGAAATTTGGATTATCTGAACGTTCTTTAGGGTTACCTATCAAGATTACTTTTAATCGGAAATATGGGGGGTGTTTATGGAGAGGGAGTGGGATTGATCTCAGTAGTTTGTAACGTACTTAGAGCGCCCCGGAGGTGCAATGGGGGCCTAAATCCGCACTCATAGAGAGAGAGGGGTGTGACAGTACCATAAGAGATACAACTCGTACTAATAGCATATGTGCTATGTTCGGAGAAGATAATTTTCCGGTTCTCGGATCCTCATCTATCGCCAACCACAGCAATTCAACAACGTAAGAATGGAAGCCAGGCGCTGAAGCGACGGACGCGCAGCACATTCTCTTGGATCTCGCGGGAACTGTCTCAAGTTTGGTCCTATTAGGTGATTTATAAGTAAGTACTTTTAAGTAAGGACTTTTTTGAATTAGATCCACAGGGGTGTCCCAAAATATTATGGATGGGGGGGGGGGGGCTTGCGTATATTCAAGACAACCTGTGCGACGCAAGGGTGAACCAGCTAGTAAATAGATAAGATTTTGGGAGCAACAGCGTAAAATGCTTTTTGATGTTTTCTGCAGAATGAGGAAAACGAAAGAGTAATAATTTGTGCGAGTCAGTCAAATACTGCCTGTATATTTTCCTTCGATGAGATTCGGCGCTGCTGAGTCAGATTTCTAAAATGCTCTCGGAGACAGGAGAAGAGGGCAGAGGTTGCTTCTCTACGGAATAAGAATACGGCAAAAAGAAGATTCTACGAGGGCGGTTGAGCGCGGAGAAAAGACTCCGCTCCTACAAATCAAGAGGTCCCCACCGGCTTCTCAGATCGTAGGACACGGTAGCTCTCCGGAGGAAGGGCGGGAAGGGAAGATAATCTTGATTTACAATATCTCACAAATAACTCACAATAAACAACAAATAATAGAACGGGCCCGACTGTCCTCACGCTTTGTGGGTAATTACCCTCTTGATGACCTACCCTCGCTTCCTCCGTATTTTTTTCCCCCTTCAATTCCTTTCTCGGCTTCTCTCGTTTCCAGGAGCTCTACATCTTCGATTCCCTCCGGGGCTGCATTCTTGCCCGCCCTCGCAATATTATAGCTGGCGACTCCCACACCACCTCCTTAGTCATAAGTACTAAATCACTCGCGACGAAGTTGTGGAAACCCATTTCAAAATTGAAATTAGTGAAGAACGTGGTCTATTTCCACTATGATAAGGTTTTATTGTGATACCACTTTAGAGAGTTCCTAGAGATCCGTCGGTCTCAATAAAGGCCGGGACACACATATCCGCACCGTGTCCGCACCGCATGACGGCCGTGTGTCGGACAACACACGGAGAAGAAGTTATAAGAAGGGAGTTTACCAGCAAGTCCCCACCTATCCGCACCGTCTCCGCACCGCGTCAGTGCTCCGCGTCCGCACCGTGTCAGACTAGTTTGGTTTAGTTTTACACGGACGCGGTGCGGAGACCTCGACGATGGATAATGAATTATCCCCCCTCCCACCAGTCAATTTGTCTTCAACACGCCCTCCCGATGTTTTTAGGCATTCCTTCTTACTTGGATTACATATTTACATAGAATTGGTGACAATTTCAAGCTGAGGGAAGAAATTATATTACAGTGGAACCTGGATAATTCGAACTTCTTTAATTCGAATTCTTCTTTAATTCGAATATTTCTCTTGGTCCCTAGCATTTTGTATTTAAACAATGCTAAAAAATCGTGGATAATTCGAATTTCCGGCGTGCTAATTAGGGTATAAATTTTAAGCTTTGGCTTGTGAACCCACGATTTTGTCTCCAATCTTCGTGTTTTTCCTCCAGTGCGAATGCTATCACTCCTAACTCACTATTTGAAAAACGTCTCAACATGACCCATGACCAGCGTCTTGTCTGCTCAGAGTGCAAACCGAATTGTGATAGACCTCCGTAGCACGGACAACACTCGGAACTGTGTGGCCTCCCACCTCCGTCTCCGACACTCGGACGTGTTGCGGAGGGGGTGCGGTGCGGACACGGTGCGGATATGTGTGTCCCGGCCTTAAGGCGTACGGTCACGAGAAACTTTACCGCACCTTAAAGTCACGTCAAGTCCTTAACGGATCTAGCTGTAACGCTAAATACATGGAAGGAGGAAATTATCCCTAGGATGTTATTTGCGTTCATGGAAGGAGGTTAGTTTAGACGATTACTTTTTTACGGATTGCGATCCGTTAACGTATCTGTACGAAAGATGCGTCACCGTAACTCATTGCGTCAGAGTTACGGCGCTGGTTGTCAATACCGCACGACGTATTGAGTTTTACGTATCTACTAGGAACTTTCTTTTGTTTTTACGTAATACAAACAAGATTCTATATTGCCAAACAGTTAAGATGCATGTACATTTTACCAACCCACAATAAGACTAAGCATATTGTTGAGTAATGCATGCATTACCGAGACGTCCCTATGAATGGATTTTATATAATTTTGGTAAGAGTTAGAAAAGGAGAAAAAACAGAAATATCATGACCCCCCCCCCCCCCCCCATTAACTCCCTCCACCGACTGCAAATTCCCTTAACAGATCTAGTTGTAACTCTAAATCCATGGAAGGAGGAAATTATCCCTGGGAGGTTATTTGAGTCCATGGAAGGAGGTTATTTTAGACGATTACATTTTTTTAGGATTGCGATCCGTTGGCGTATCTGTAGGTACGGGAGGGTGCGTCACCGTAACTCATTGCGTCAGAGTTACGGCGTCGGATTGTCATACCACACGACGTATTGTGTTTTACGGATCTACTAGGAACTCTCTTTTGTTTTCACGAAATAGGAATAAGATTCAATATTGCCAAACAATTAAGATAGGTATGAACATTATACCAACCCACAATAAGACTAAACATATTGGTGAGTAATGCATACAATACCGACACGTCCCTATGAATGGATTTTATATAATTTTGGTGAGAGTTAAAAAAGGAGAAAAAACAGAAATATCATGACTTCTTGGACTTACCCTCCCCATTAACTCCCTCCACCGACTGCGAATTCATATCATAAGTATGAAATTTGAAACTCCTGACATAATTCCCAAAACTAGACCAAATTGATAATTGATAAAAAATGATCACGAAAATCTGACGAGAATAGTTAAAACATCACGATTTATTACTATTACCCCCTCCATTCACCCTCCTCCATAATGAAATTGGAGACTCTTGATGTACCTTCCAAAACTAGACCAAATTCATAGTTGAACAAAAAAATAATCACGAAAATCGGAAGAGAATTGTTAAAACACGATGATTTATCAGTTTTACTGCCTCCATTCACCCCCTCCCAGGATGAAATTTAAACTCTTGACATACGTTCCAAAACTATATCGAATTCTTAATGGAACAAAATCAGAATCACGAAAATCGGTCTAAATTTGTATCTTGGGAAGCGCCTGAAATGATCGGTAATTATCCCCTCCACCACCCTGGATCAATTCCAATAGGTCGTCCCTCTTAAATAAGAAGCCTTGCCTGTATGACCTACCTTCTGAGGGACGTCCTAAAAACACACTATCGGAATACTTTATTAACACTTTGCACTGAACTTACACTGAAAACTTGGACAATTTGACAGCTAGGTTACCTACTTAAAATATTCAACTAACAGACAAATTTTATATTAATTGATGGTTCTTTGGATATAAATAGCAACAATAAAAGTACCGACCTTCGGTCAAGACACAGGAGCGTTGGCGGAGGGTAGATTAAATAAAGAGTTACAATGTTGAATCGATTTGGACGATTTTGCTCAACATCAGTAAAAAACAATAACAATATGTTAGTGTTGTTACTGATGACGACCTAACCGTTTAAATCAGGTCTATTCAACATTGTAAATTTTTATTAAGATACTCATTAATTTACGTAATACTAGTACCTACCTATTTTAATAATTAATAAACTACTTACTCCACCTTTAGGGGGTTAGGGGAGTTTAAATACTTGCATTCCTTTGGATTAGATGTATCCTATAATATCCCATATATCCTATGTATATATTATCTATATATCATCTATAAATATAATATTTTATTATTTGATAGGTACCCGGGGTCCGGTCCCCCTTTATGAAGGACGAATTTATTTTGTAAAAAGACGAACTCATTTTTTTAAAAGGACGAATTCCATTTGAAAATTTCCTTGTTGGGGGTGGTGACATTCTGGTGGTCTTGGATTTAAAAGGAAGGAATCTGAATGTGGGATTTCAGGAGATATTCGAAGAAGCTAATTTCGCAATTCATAGAAAAAAATTGTGTTGAAAAGTTCCAGTCATGCAGCATGATCGTATGAGCGAATTTTCGTTAATTACCGTACTACATTTAAAATACATAGTTTTGAAAATATCGTATTGCATAAAGTAAAATAGTTTGGAAATTGGAGCTTTTTGAGTGCAAGGAAATTGTTAACTATTAATTTTATGGCAAAAAACGTATTCTAAATACCTATTCAAACAGAGGTTTTGAACTTTTAGCTTTGTTGGCTGTTTTTATCGATTTTTTATGAAATTTTATTGAATTTTAAGCACATTTTTCACATGATTCTGTACATACATTTCTAAATGTTCTATTTTATAGTTAATAAACTTTTTTAGAGATATAATCTGCTAAAATTATAAATTTAATGATTTTAAGCTGTTTTTAACCATTTTTAGTGGTTTTTTTTTTCGGCACATTTTTTGGAATTTGACCAATTTAATCTAATCAAAAAGCTAGCCAACGAATTCATCGTTTCGTTTGCAAAGCGTGATTTTTTTGTTCAAAAACGGAATTTTTATCTCCATCCTAAGGAGACAGAGGACAGCTGTGACGTCCGCGACGCCCGAGGAAGTCGGACGAAAAGCCCCAACCTGCAATGGTTGTTTACTCCACTTCACATGTGGGCAATTAATAACATGTGGAGGAGAGACTATCAAACAATTACCTAACTTGAAACAATTGAAGTTTCTATTATCATCTGAGTAAGCTCCAGAGTGAATTTCTTACTTTTCAACCTATGAAGTTGGAATTTTGTAGGCATGAAAAATGATCCGTTTTTTGATCTGAATAACAAATTTTCATCCTATCTACCACTGTTAGTTGTTTTATTATTATTATTATGTTTTAAAGCTTTCCTGATACTTTGTGTCGAAAAACGCACCGCCAAAACTCTGTATGTAGTGATGAAACATTCATGCACCACACCTTTTTGAAGGTTGCATTAAAGATGCACACACTGAAGTATTTTGAAGAAATCACTACTAATATTTTACTCACTATTTTTATCACTACTAATCAGAACTCACTACTAAAAATTTTAATCACTACTAATAAGAAATCACTACTAATATTTTACTCAGTGGGACTGTTTCGTCTTTTTAGATCAGATGTATTATAATACCCCAACTTCCTAATAATATAACTGCTCGGTGACCTCACATCGTTATCTGACCCGCACAAACATTCCTTTCTTGATACGCGTGAATTTAAATCTTCAACGAACTAATCATCTCATTCATTGATACTTTGATACTTGTTTCTGATACTGATATCGGATTATTATAACTCAATCTTAAAGAACACATTGAGCAAATCTGATATTTTTTCTTCATGACAACTGACGCTATACCATCCAATTGAAAGGGAGAAGTGTCTTCAGCGAAATGGAAATGAGAATAAAATATGAAAACCGCTTTCAGATTGATACGGTGGGCATTGTAAGCGTTGCAGCCGGCGGGAGGGTCCCCAAGATTGTGGGGTAGATAACATAATCACACCCTCCAGTAAACACCATCCTCGATCAATTCATAACCGTGATGGAATAGAGGGGAACACGCTTCATTCCGTTTGCGTGGCCAACTGTAGCGAAAGCAAATTGATGATACCCTAGGGCTAATATTTTTTCCTCACATTTAACATGCTGTAACTTTATTTATGTCAATTCCAAACGAACAGGAACATTTAATAAATACAAATATTTGCCTTGGGCCCAATTATATATATATATATATATATATATAGGTATATATATAGGTATATATATATAGGTATATATATAGGTATATATATAGGTATATATATAGGTATATATATATACCTATATATATTAGGGATGAGTCGATTCCCGATACCGATTCTCGATACCACCTATTCTTAGGCATTGGTATCGGTATCAAGAATCGATCGCCTAAAGCCGATACCGATACCGCCCGGTGATGGGCGTTTTATTACACTACGGTACTATTGCAACCATCTAACAATGAAGATGGTTGTACCGTGCAACCGTTGTGTGAAGTTAGCAGTTGCGAAACATGAATTGTCCAAAACACAACATAGAATTATAACTTTGTTTACAAGTAGCCTCCAGTGGTGGGTAGTCACGAAGAGCTGTCGCAACATTTGGGAGAGCGGCTATTGGATCCAAAACAAGCTGAAAAGTTAGGGTCGTACTGGTTTTCTAGACCCCGCTCAAGACTGCGAAAATTAGCGAGAGACTTTTTAGTACGGCAGGAAACATCTGCGACCAGAAGAGAAATCGTCTGGACCCAGACAGAATTAAAATGTTGGTCTTTTTAAACAATAACCTTAAGTAGAACAGATGTAGAATAAAGGTTTTATTATCCATGTTTTGTTTTTATTTAAAAATTACCTCATTTGCAAATAGATTGGGATCAATTTTTTGTAAGTATAAGTATAAGTTATATGTTGTACAAAAAAATTTGAATATATTACTAGTTCAAGAGGAATTTTTGTTTTTCACCTACAGGTAAGTTAGGTATTGTGCGCCGATGGTATCGGTATCGAGAATCGGGAATCGATTTTTTAGGTATCGGTATCGGGAATTGATAAATTTTGGTATCGACTCATCTCTAATATATATATATATATATATATATATATATATATATATATATATATATATGCATTTATTAGATAAAAAGACAAAGTACAGGGTGAAACAAAACAAGTTTCAATGCTACTCCCCCATTTAAGGAATCCTCGTGTTAGGGGGAGGAGTATAGCTTAACCAAACAGTTAAAGAAATCAAATATTGTTTCTCATACTTATTACTAATTCAAAATTTAATTCACTAAAAAACTAGAAAGACAATGAAAACTTATACCTGTATAACATAAAGTCGTTGACTTATAGTCCAATTTTCGGCGATAAATGCACAACTATTTGATATTAAATTGTAGGTAAATAAACAACATGGGATTTAATAGATATACAACTTTTTGATTGCTGATTTAAAAGAGCCTAAGGATGTCACCTATTTGACCTGCGAAGAAAGGTCATTATAGAGTTAGTAACAGCTATCGAAAACTGTTACGGTGATTCGTTTAACGGAAGGGCGTGCCCGTTGGTAACCCCAACTTGCACGGGTCCGCTTGCTCTTAATCGTTGTTCAACCTTCAGAATGGTGAGTCTACCTCTCTCTTACATTTTGCTTTAATAGCTATAATATTACATAAACTCCCATTGTTTATACTAATACCTAATCCATTGCCATCCTGCATACCTCTCTCTCTCCCCTGCGGTATTTCTTTCATCAAAAGAAGTGAATATAAGAAACTAATCAACCAACAGGCTAGATAGAGAAAACCCCCCTGATTACCTTTCTTTTGAAGCGACGTAAAGAAAAGCGTAATAAATTATCCCAGTGATTGAAAACTTGTTCTAATTATTTCACCTGAGTTACAAAATTACATCGAAAGATTGAAATATAGAAGTCCAAGGATTTGAACACGACATCGGTAGATTGTCACAAGTTTAGCACCGCGGTACATACAAGAGCTTTATCCTGCTGACGTTAAACGGATGTCTTTGCATCGAAAGCGCTCGCCCCCGGTACTCGACTTGCTACTGACGACGGATTCCTGCGAAAGGTAAGTAAATGATGATTTCACTATTACTACTAGCAGAAATAACCCTTTAGATTTCATACAATTTTCAAAGGATTTAGACGGCTGTTCCTCACGGTGGGTTTGCTACCAAAACACATGCATAACGATGTTTCCAATACTTCATCTGCTTTCGCGTGTTTTACGTTTTTTCGAAGCATGCGAAAGAACGCCTGCAATCCAAGGCTAGGTGCTGGATTGCTGAATGAGGGTTAAGATACAACTTAATCTATGTATTTATAAATACATCTATTTTAACTTTATACTTTTACAATGTATTTAAAAAATTTTGTTGATATCCCCCCCCCCCCTCCCCCTGGAAGAGACGTATACATGTAAATGTATACAGCAAAGAGAGAAAATTTGGTTCTGATAGGTGAAACAAAGAATTTATTTTCCTTATTAAATAATTCAGTTGAGTAAACTATTAATTAGCATCACTAAATCTGTTTCCACCACCACTATAAGAAATAAGTTGCGATGTACAAATTACCTTGCCTAGAAGATAATAGGTTGCTAATCCGAAAAGTGGTTTGTAAATGTAAAGATTAATATTTTAACTTCATTGCGTGAGCGCGCATCTAGGCTTTGTTTTGTTGTGGCTTCTGGTGTTGACACGAGGATCCGTAAGCCCGCATTTGGCCATAAATAATAAATTAGCATGTTATGTGCTCTCGATGAATATGTGCTTTCCTTCGGTTTGAAGTGAGAAACGGAAACGACTTTCATGTCTTACAGCTATAAGTAAAGAGAGGCTTCCAATGCAGGCATGCGTACTGCGCTCACTGAAACCCGAGTAATTGGTTGATGGGTTCATTTGCTCACAGATTTTGAAGTGTAAAACTCATAAAATACTCCGCAACCTCGGTGCTTCCACATCGACGACCATAACGTATATCACGGGTAAGCTTCGTAACATAATCACATATTCCACCCCCCTCCCCCCTCCCCATCACTCATTTCCACCAATAGCTGTTTTGAAAGCCACACACACACACACACACACAGGTAACCATAAATTGTGTTTCGGAAAATTTCTTAAATCTGAAATTTCGGATAAAAAAAAATCTGTCAAGTTAGGTTAGCTTAAATCTGTCAAGGCTTCCTCGTTTACGTATCATGATTTGATCATTGAAAAGTTTTAAATTTTCTTGAAAAATTCCGAAACGGAGAAGCGTTCTTAAATAAATCAAGAAGTAGCGTGAAACGCCAAAATTGGTCAATTAAGGAACGTAAAATGATACTCAATGTAATTTACGTTTGCGCAAGCGCAGAATGAACTGATGAGTTGAGAACAATGAAATAGGCACAGGACCATCTACAACCTAAAAAAAACCGCGCATTCTCTGGAATTGGATGAAAACTGTGGAAATTAAGGTCGATACAAGTATTTCACATTGGCGCATGCGCAGTAGCTATTAATGATGCAATTATGTTGAAATTGAAGTGGGGTAATCAATTCGTCTTCTCCCAGCTATCATCCATATTTAAGCGACTAGCTAAGACTAAGACTAGCGTGTGAAAAAATGGAACATACAATGAAACTGATAGGGGACTGTCAACACCCTAACCCGCACATTCCCTGAAAGTTTCATCCGAATCAGATAAAAACTGTGGAAAATAAGCTTGTTACAAAAATTTGTGGATACACAACAAACACACACACAGACAGACAGACACGGAACCAAAGTTGTACAAATTGGTCTGAAACGTAAAATGCAAGTGTAAATTTTGATTTTGGAGATCAAAAGCAACAGGAGTGTTTGTCAACACTGACCATTGCCCTCAGCATAGGTCGGAAAATGCGTGAGGTTTTTTTTCTCCAGTGGGGCCTTCCAAAGCAGCAACCTGGATACTGACCTTGTAGGCTGGGCCGCATTACACTGATTGCTGTAGCAGAGTCGTGGGTCGCACTTCAACGCCTTGACATGCCTGATCTACATATATGGGGGCTTTACTTTCACGAGGTGATACCATAAGTGAACTTTGGCACTTATTCTTGTACTAAATAATCATTTAGCACAGGATACGTGACGAAATCTGAATTTCACTAATTAATCTTGAATTCTTAGTTAAGACCTCAGTGGATCGATTACATAACTATTCACTCGATCCGACAAATTCACCGCTTTGATAATAAACTGTATTAGAATGAACTGTTACCTTGGAAGTAAAGACATGAAATTATTACGTATAACTGATGATAATTTAAAATATTATGAACCTACTTAATCCATAATAAAATTGAATACCTGCCTAACTAATGGTTTACCGTAATTGCAAGCGTCATATCATTTTCTCATTATGAGTAGAACTGTTTAGAATGCATATTAGTAATAGCCACACAGGTCAAAAATGTTCTCTGATGAGGAGATGTGAAAAAAAAAAACACGCAGTTTGTAAGCAGAACCAACTTTTTGAATCTGTCAGCTGGAGTCCTGAGAGGAGCCCGTCATTTCATTCGTCTCATGATGTCCTAGAGAGGCTCCCTATCAAATTTCAACGTCCTACGGCGAATAGAAGAGATTTGAGCTCGATTTTGCCATCATTATGATTGTTATTACGGCTCGTGGTCAGCTGATCCTTTCCAAAGTCAGCGAGGCACAAGTTCCGACATGGTAATACATCATATCAATATTTGGTCCAAATCAGACCAGCGGTTTCGGAGGAGTAGTTAGCATAAAATGTTGTTCATAAATATATATATATAGGTATATATAAAGAAATCTGAAAATGAATGACTACTGTAAAGGAGTTCAACACCCTCTGAAACGCTACGAAAATGCATCCCCACCCCCAAGTGCCGTCACACAGTGGTGATTAAATTTTCTAGTTGAAAGGTATGGCATCAGCAGGTGTTCACATGCATCCTAATAGGTGTGGACTGGCGGAACACAAGGCCGTTATCAAATGTTTACATCCTGACGTGTCAGTGTATTCTGAGAAATGTGGAGAAACAACGATTAATAACTTGTTTCCAGTTCACTTCAGCAGATCAACGAGTGAAGTTACTAATCAATCTGGCTTGGGACACGAGAAATCTTTCACAATTATCTATATGAATAGATGTAAGCAAAAAATTATTGATTATGTAGATTGGTATTATATTTAGCATGAAAAAAGTACATTTTTGGTATGTTTATCAGTATAAAGTCCTTATTACTCCAAGTCACTCAGATTTGGAACCAGGAATACATTAGGTGGGATGCCTACAAGAAGAATCAGATTAAAATCGTTTGCCTCTTTTTGCCTTCAGTAAGGTTAAGTGTTTTTTCGTAGAAGAAGAAAACACGATTTCATAATTTGATTACAACTTATCTTCGCAAAAGAGTTAGATGTGTGTTTTTTAATACCTACAAAACAAAGTACTGACCTATGCTAGGTCTCATTTGCATATATTTGCTAGAATACATAATGTTTGTTCTCAATCCCGCCTGACATAGTTATCTCATCATTTAAAAGAAACCGTCTTACATTTTGAAAAATGGGCTAAAAAAATTTTTTTCTTTCATTGTTACGTATGAAGGATTCATTTGTGATTGTGACCTATCATGTGGCATAGATTTGTTCAGCGTTGATTATCCTTCATGATTAACTTTTTTGTTTTTTTATTTTAACGGAAAAGTTGGGGATTGAGCGGTTTTTCCACAATTCAAACGTGTATATCACAAAAACTACAGCTGATTCTGGAAAACGAGTTTCAGAATTGAATTCGGCACCCTTGAAAAGCCCCGAAACCAGTGTTCTTTCTTTGGCGACGAGGAGATTTAATTTCGTCTAGCTAGATTAGGTTTTTGAACCACTGTGCGCCGTGCCGTCGGCAGTAATACCCTCTTTTCTACGAAAAGTTGGGTAATAAGTAGTTTGATATACTTTCATGGCTTTCTATACAAGTAGCCAATTCACATTTATCATTCATAACATTTTCCAATGTACGTATGCATATTGGTACCCACATTGTACTATAATAACCCATGATGGGAAAAGTTTAAGAAGACAATTTTGTTTGAGAACAAAGTAAGTAATAATAGCGCACTGAAGATTTCGATCATCTAGATTCACCATGCAAAGCTTCTGGGGCCGAAGGCTTCTGGATTGAACACCGAACCTAATATACCCTTAATGATGATGATATTCAAAAACGCTGAAAATTACTTCACAAAGGTTTATTATTTTTTAGTTGTCAAAAACACCCAAACATTCAGAAGTGGGAATGGAATGTGGTATACATATATATTAAAAGAAGGGATGAGTTCGTTGGACAAGAATTTTGGAGCACATTAAATTGGTCAAATTTCAAAAAATGTTCCAAAAAAAAAAGACAAAAACGTTCAAAAATCGACAAATTTATATTTTTTAGCAGAATTCTATTCATAAAAAGTAAATTAAAAATGGAGTAGGACATTTAAAAATTTTATGCTTAAAATTGTACTGAAAAATGTACTTTTACTTCATTAAAATTAGCTAAAAACCGAAAAAAAACTGAAAAAATTTGAAAAACCCTACAAATTTCTTTTTTGCACCGAAATATTATTTAGAAAGAATTCATTTGCTATAAAATTTATAATTAACATTGAATTTATCCTCAAATTTCATCACAGTTCCACTAAGCGTGCCAGGCGTGCGCGCGAGCGTAAGTCTAACACTGAAAGCCTTGAAAAAGACACTTTTTCGCCCGTTTTAGGCTCATAGCATCTATGCGAGTAAAGCGATCGGGATGGTTAAACGTTAGGACCAACTAGACCCCAAATGGAGTCTATGTGCGAAAGAACGGGTTTTTAAAGTCCATTCTTAGGCCTTTTATGGCCCGGACGGCGGACGGACATTTCAAATTTGGATTCTAGGTACGCACCTTGAAACGTAAAGTGACAAAGCTTGAGGGGGGGGGGGGGGTTATAAAATTTTTTTGCTATACGATCACATAGGCTTATTATTGGAAATAATAAACCAAAAGTGAGGCAACAAATAACTGAAACCCCTAATTAACCAGGAATGGTCTCCAATGGTGAATAAGCTAAAGGATATAGGTGATATTCTCGAGACTTCGACACTAGCGCATCCGTACATCGAGGCAAGGCTAAATACCTTACTTTCGAAGTTATTTCACCTTGTTGTCATGGTGACGAGTAAACTATGCGAAAAAGCGTCATTTAGAGTCACTGCCTACATCCCTAGTGATCTCAGGTTCAGTATTTACGTTTTTCAGTATTTTTTATTATGCCAGTTAATAAATCTTAAGCGAATTATATTAAACTGTTGTCCGGCGGTGACCTGAAACGTTATGAACGCACATCAATTTGTGTGGTCGAGATCCCAATGAAATGTGTGTTGGAGAGTTTACAATGAAGTATTAGAAGTTTCAGACATGAGCCGCGAAGATGTTGTGGATTATCTCGTTTTCAGAACTGTTCTTTGAATCAATTAGGTAAGAAATTAAAAATCTTTAAAGTCTTTGAAAGTGGTTATGTGAAAGGACGTGCCATAATAGGTCTGCCAGACAGGAATGTTAGGTATCGCCTTTAGAATGACGATCACCTATGGTAAGTACATAGGTGATATACCAACCACTTTCCTTATATTATTACTAAACTTTTTGTTCATGTACCTACTTCCATAGACGAAAACCGAAGTAGGTAGGTGCCTACCTAATTAACTTTTTTTGTCCAAAAATTTGCGTAGGTATCCTAACTGCAAAACTCGCGAAATAACTGCACTGACAATGCCGTCTTCATGAAGTCTAACCTTCAGAAGAAAGAATTTCAAGGTTTGTCCATTTCCTGATTCGATATTCCACAACCTTGCTGATCAGCAGTTGTATTCGTCGGCAGGGCAACAACCTACCTACTTTCGTTTAATTGTAACCAACATCGCATCAGGTCTACCCCAATGAGCCTACAGGCTGTACGAACGTTTGCCTACTAAAGTAGTTACTTCTTAACTTTGTCAAACTATCAAATCTACCTATCCTCTTATTTGTCCAGTTTAAGAAGTAAAGCTTTCTCTGTTTATATAGTAATACGAACGTATTTATAAAACACTGATGAAACTACCTCCACAATGTACCTACCTATATTACAGTAGATATAGACTTGTGAGGAATTTTCAGCTATTTTTTCTGGTAATTTATTCTCAAAGCCTAAACGAATGAAGTTCTTTGGTTTTCGGGCACTGATTAACTGTAGTAGTTAGTACCTAGTCCAAATAAAAACTCTTTCACCATAAGATAGGTATAGCTAACTTCAACCAATAATCGCGTTGGCAGGCATGATTACTGCGACCATTTAGTTGAATTGAAACTTTATATTACTTCAATATTACTTTCTCAAAACAAAACAAGGTATCAGGTTGACATAAAACGGCAAACTTCTGGAAAATAGGTTGGTTGAGTTGCGATCTACTGACATCTACCTCGTAATGGCGGACTTTGGCGGAAACACAAACCTACTCCAGAGATGACGTCACCAGAATATGGACTATTATAGTCCATAAGAGTACTTATTAACTAATAAGACAGATTCGTATGCAAGCTCTAAGAGCCACTCATCTGATCCGGACCCTGGGCATCGTCAAGTAAATGTCCTAAAGGGGCTACATACGAAATTACCGCTTCCTAGAGTGTAAAGAATGGAAACTACCTATTAAAATGATTAAACCACCGCTTCACAAATCAAACCGTTGTCGCAATATTCGGATCACCTGCTATAAATCAAATCGTCGAAATACCAGCTCAATGAAATCATCAGAAATTAACAAGCGGTTGCAATCATGTTCACAATATCAATTATTGAGAATGATCACCTGAGTGTACACAATTACTCAAATAACCATCCTCATAACTCTGCTTGTTGGCCACGCACTTCGCAGCAGTTAACATCATATGGTTGGAACTAAATCACTCGCGACGAAGTTGTAGAAACCCATTTAAAAAACGGAAGTTAGTGAAAAACGTTGTCTATTTCCACGAAAAATAAAGAGTTACACTGTTAAATCGATTTCGACGGTTAGGCCATCATCAGTAACAAACAATAACATTGTTATTGAGTTACTGTTTGTTACTAATGATGGCCTAACCGTCGAAATCGATTTAACAGTGTAACTCTTTATTTTCGTGGAAATAGACAACGTTTTTCACTAACTTCCGTTTTTTTATCATATGGTTGGATAAATCGAGAGCTTTCGAACGAATGGTCAACGAATTTTGTGGGACGAAAAACGACGAAGTACCTACCATTTCCCTAGCAACGACTCGGTTGTAAGCGGAAATCATCAGAAAATTTTTGCGAGCAATTTTCCGTGACGTTTTTTTAGTTTATGTGCCATAGCAAAGACATAAAATGTCAATAATACAAGAAAAATAATTACAGGAAAAATCTATCGCCCGTGGAAATTTACATTGCCTACCTATTAAAATTTTATTGTAGGCTAAAAGATTCAATAATCCTACCTACAGAAACCTAACTTTACAGATAAGAGTTAAAAAATACACGCAGTTCGCGTAAGCAGAACCAAATTTTCGAGTCGCTCAGCTGGAGCTCTGGGTGAAGCTCATTTCATTCGTCCCTTGATGTCCTAGAAATCCTCTCTATCAAATTTCGTTGTAATCAAAAAGACGACACAACTTTTATAGCACACTCAGCAGATCAGGATGGAGCCTGTAAGGTCATTCGTCTCTTGTTATCCCAGAGAGGCTACCTATCAACTTTCAACATCCTACGGTTGAGGGATTCCAAATTTTCAAATCGGACCAGCGATTTCGAAGGAGTAGTGAGCACAAAATTTTGTCCATAAATATATTTATAAACAAAGTGTTAAGGTTCTCTAGGGTTGGTCAATAAATCAGGTTTTTCCTTTACGCCAACGTTTCGTCCAATTTACTGGACATCTTCAGAACTACAAACAATACAATAGGTATCAACTAGTAGGTAGATATATCACTAGGGTCTTAATCTGTGATATAACTATCATTATCTCTAAATATCTATCCATCTTAAGTATATCCACCTCCTAGTTGATACCTATTGTATTGTTTGTACCCCTGAAGATGTCTAATAAATTGGACGAAACGTCGGCGTAAGGAAAAACCTGATTTGTTGACCAATCCTCGAGAACCTTAAAACCTTGTTTTAAGAAGAAGTGGTCGAGAACTCAACGTATATTAATAAAGAAATCTGAAAATGAAATACTATTGTAAACGTTTTCTACACCCTCTGAAACACAAGAAAATGTCCCCACCTCCAAGTGCCGCCGTGCCGAATGCTGTAATACCCCCTTTTCTACGAAGTAGACATATTTTCACGATTTTCTATTCAAGCCGCCTATTAACATTCATAACATTTTCGAATGTAAGAATGCATTAGGTAGGTACCTACATTGAATAATGTAATCCATGACGGGATACGTTTGAGAAGACAATTTTATTTGAGATTATAGGAAGTTTTAATAGAGCACTGAAGATTTTGATCATCTAGTTTCACCATGCAAAGCTTCTGCGGCGGAAGGCTTGTATATAGAATTGGATGTTGAACCCCAAACCTGATATAGGTAACCTTAATATTTCAGGGATAAATTATTATGTATTCTTCGTATTATTCAGGAACATTTTATCAACAGAATAAATGGACATTTGAAGAATTTCGAAATACTACAGATAACTGAAACTCTGAATTAACCAAGTATGGTCTCCAATTGTGAACAAGGTAAAGGGTATAAGAGCCCCTAAGAGTACCTACCAACTAATTTTATTCGAAGAGTGAACTCTTATGAAATAATTACGATAAATCAATCATCAGTAGAAATTTGTATTACCTACCTATTCAAATTTGAAGAGATGTAGCATGACAATGCTAAAAGACTAAAAGATTCATCAATCTCTATAGTAAGTAGAAAAAAGTTGATACATTTATTCTAACTACAAAGGAAATTTAGCTCGCTGCACTGTCTGCTGCAGCTCTTAACAGGCTAATAAGTTTTGATCATTACGCTGGAAGTTGAGCAATTACATCCGGAGGAAGAACAAAAAAATTCTTTGAAACGTCGGCCAAGAAAAGAGTTTACATTGATCAACCTTCAAGATCTATTTATACAATCTACTTATATCCGTGCATTTGAAACCTAATTAAAATTAATACCTACGCATAGGTACATATATTTTTTGTACGTACATTTTTTTAATGTTCCAGCTAATAGTTTTTTAAAAATAAATCATGAACAAAAATATAGAACAAGGAAGTTTCAGGGTTGTCCAGAACGTCTTCAGGTTTACCCCATTCCCAAAGGCAGAGCGGCTCCGTCACCAAAACCTATTAGGTAGGTACCTATTGATTCTGATTGACAATTAATATGAGCGAGACGGAAAATGTACGATTTGTTGTTTGCAAGGAGAAAACGTTGAGGTAGCGAAAAATTTAGTTACATATTCCTTTTGCGTAATTTTCTGAAATTCAAGATCAGGGTTACGAATACCTACCGTGGCTTGGAAAGCGTGAGCCATTTCCCACCTACCTTCCCTTTCATTAATAGACTTGGTTTCCAAATTTCTCCTTGTTTTTACAATTAAAAAATATTTTAATTTTAAATTTCTACATTGACATTTTTTATTACACCAGATGTGGTTAATATTGTTTGGCTAGGTGCATGATTTTAAGAAAGTTTTTTCCTCCGGATGAGATGATTTAATAATGACACGGCATATTCGTCAGTTATAATGAACAAAAACAGCCGTTTGGGTTTTAATATAATTTTTATTGTAAAATATTTCTAAAATGTTTTCAAAGTGAAATAATTAATACTAATTATTATTTGAAAATTTTTATTATTGTTCAATAAATCGGATATAAATAGGTACTTGTATGAAGGTAGATACGTCGATAGGTATTTAGTAAGTGGTATTACCGTTGGGATTTACTAGATTAGGTAGGTAACTATAGTGGTAAATGATCCATAGGTAATAGTTATAGGTAATTACTTCTTAACTTTCAGGGCGATTCACCTCCTACCAGTATATTCCAATGGAAATCAAAAAATATGAAGTGAATTGCCAAAATAATTTAGGGATTGACGTATACGGTACTCACGCCCTTGAATACAGTTAACCAATGACGACGGAAGATGTATACAAGACCTTTACGAGAGAGGGGATGAGTCCTGATAAGGTGTTGATAAGATAAGACTAATCCTTACCTTGTCAATAGATAAGGGGAGTCCAGAAGAAAGACGAAGACGTCCAAAAGAAGGGAAGGACAGCCAGGCCACTACTGCCGCAGGCTCTTGAAGACTGGTGGTTGGTTCATTTGTTCACCTCTTGGAGCGCTAATGCTGTTCAAGATGGCCGATCCAGGTCTTCCCCCATTGGCTGCCTAACCACGCCTCTCTCGAAGTACTTCACCCTCCTCTTACGCCACTGTTTTGTTCAAGCTGAAATATTAATTTTTTATCCACCCTGCCCGTGGAAGCACTTGACCATCCTCCCCTCGGTACACGGGCACCCCACAAATAACCAATCGTTTTTAGAACCTTCCTCCGCGAGCCCTCTGCCGGATTCAATTATTTTTCCGGAGGAATTCGGAGGTGGACCAACATCCCTTAGGGCAAAAGATACTGCATCCTTCCGCGAGCGCAGAATATATTCTGCGAAGGGAGATTGCCTTTCGATCCGGCATTGAGCTTCTGATTGGCCCCCGGCAACCCAAAGATCCATTTCCGTACTAGCAGAATCACCGCTACTCTCAAAAAAATAAATATCAATTGCAAGACTTTAGCTTAAGCTTCTTTATCCTCTACAAAGAAAAGCCCTTTTTCTGCCTCCAAACTTGATGTTATTGAGCTCTTCTCTTATGCATCACAATATTCTCTGCACCTGTTAGGCCCACACCGCTTTTATTGTGCTATACCTACCAGATCATAGCGGTCTGCCTACTTCTAAAACAGAAACCCATTTCTACGGACGTGCACCTGAGTAACAAAATGGATATACCCACTAACCAACTATAGTTCTTTGAAGTCCACTTTAATTAGTGATGCTGGTGCGAAAAAGGTATACTTATTAACTATTTTGTAACTAAAGAAAATTTCATCCTAAAAAGTTGGACATCAACCGCAGGTACTCTCTTAAGATGATTAGTTTTCTTTAGATATATGATTTTTCGAAGTTTCGCGCACTGGTGACGGACAAAGAACCCCTCCCCCCTGTGCAGGACCCCCTGCCTACCAGTGTGATGTCACCAGTGCAGGACTTTTGACCATCATTCAATGAATACATTTGTCGAAACACAATTTTCGCATCCAACAAAGTTAAGTGCCGAGGTAGAATAATTTATGTGTGTATGTGTGTGTGTGTGTGAGAGAGAGAGAGAGAGAGAGAGAGAGAGAGAGAGAGAGAGAGAGAGAGAGAAAGACAAAACAACAGCTTTAAACAATTTATTACTACAAATTTTCAAAAAGTACCAGACAATTGCGCAAAAATGGTGGCAGCTATTGGGACTTACTATCCCACCCAAAGCGAAGCTCGGCCGAGCCCGGACCCGACCCACCATGGCGGCCTCCCGAGGGTGCCCATCTGTTTCTAAATGAGCACCCTTATACACGATTAATCAATCGATCCACGGGATTTAATTATATATCGGTACACACACACACACACACACACACACACACACACACACACACACACACATATATACAGGGTGTCTCAACTTAAGTAGGCAAGACTTCAGGGATCAATCCTACAAGTAATTTGCAACAAAAAGTGTCTCCTGAAGTGTTATTTTTTAGAGTCTTCGTTTTCGAGTTATTGATGATCTAAGATTTTTTTCGTGTTTTCGACCTTATCTCCTAAAAATGGCTGTGACCCCATCATTCTTTGAGTATTCTCAAACCTGAGGATACCGTTGGAAAGAACGTTAAATTTCCTATCTTTTTGATGCCAAATCATAATTATTCAAGAGAGTTAAAATACCGAAAAAAGTGGTCAAAGTACAAACTTTGTAAAATTCTAAAAATTTGGGTTTTTTCAATCTGATTCCTCCCTCCATAAAAAAAAAAATGAACAGTCGTTTGCAAGTACAGCAAAAACTTCAAATTCTTATCAGCTTTCTAACGGTATAGCCAAAAAATTGATACCAGTAACAACAAGGAGAAAAAACGGCTTTTGAATGCGAAAAAACGTGGTATTTTTAACGAAAATGAAAATCAATGGATTTCAGGAAAAAACGATCTCCCACAACTTTATGATTTAAATGTCGAAGTCTACGTAATTTTTCACGCTAAATCGAATGGTGACACTTGCAGACCTCTACGACTAACGAATAAGGGCGAAAGTGCCCTTTGACCCTCGAAACTCAGAGAAGGGCACTTTCGCCCTTATTCGTTAGTCGTAGAGGTCTGCAAGTGTCACCATTCGATTTAGCGTGAAAAATTACGTAGACTTCGACATTTAAATCATAAAGTTGTGGGAGATCGTTTTTTCCTGAAATCCATTGATTTTCATTTTCGTTAAAAATACCACGTTTTTTCGCATTCAAAAGCCGTTTTTTCTCCTTGTTGTTACTGGTATCAATTTTTTGGCTATACCGTTAGAAAGCTGATAAGAATTTGAAGTTTTTGCTGTACTTGCAAACGACTGTTCATTTTTTTTTTTTATGGAGGGAGGAATCAGATTGAAAAAACCCAAATTTTTAGAATTTTACAAAGTTTGTACTTTGACCACTTTTTTCGGTATTTTAACTCTCTTGAATAATTATGATTTGGCATCAAAAAGATAGGAAATTTAACGTTCTTTCCAACGGTATCCTCAGGTTTGAGAATACTCAAAGAATGATGGGGTCACAGCCATTTTTAGGAGATAAGGTCGAAAACACGAAAAAAATCTTAGATCGTCAATAACTCGAAAACGAAGCCTCTAAAAAATAACACTTTAGGAGACACTTTTTGTTGCAAATTACTTGTAGAATTGATCCCTGAAGTCTTGCCTACTTAAGTTGAGACACCCTGTATATATTTATTTATTTATCCACGTACGTAGCCAGACATTCAATGAATTACATTCACACTTCTAACAACTGAAATGCTACTCACATACAACACTTAACAACAGTAAATAAACATACTTAACAACTGATATACACACATCCAATACCATAACAACAATTTTTAAAAACTCTATCACAGAAATATATTAAGGGCCGTTAAAGGCTGCCTTTTCAGAAATGAGCTGGTGGCCCCGGGAGCCGTCATGGTGGGTGGGTCCGGCCCGGTCGGGGCCCTCAGGCCCTGATCGGCCAAACACAGGGGGGAAAGCCTCTCCACACCGAAAAACGGCACAGGAAATAATATTGGGCACAGAAACAGAAGATAACATAACATATAACAGAAGACAACAAGATCACAGCAAACTATACGGATGACATCAAGCACAGAATATCAAACACAGACAAAATTTCAAGATATATACACCATTCCCATTTCATTATAGTTCTGGTACATGTACAATTTGTATAAAACAAATTAATGAATTTAAAAAATATACCTACTAAGAATTTAAAAGCTTGCTCGAGTACTTTCACAATAACTTCCTCGGTGGCAGATTTAAAATGGCTACAAGAAGACACAGAGATTCTTTATGTACATCTCTCTGAGGGTGTCTTTACATTTCATAGGGATATGAATGACATCAATGAGCATTAAAATACTAGGTCTAAATTTAGAAAAGAATTCAATAATTAGGTATATATATAAATGGCAACAATAATAGTGGGACTGTATAATAAGGTCATAGATAAGAGCTTGAAAACCATAAATTCTGAGAAAAAAAATCGTTTAAATTGTATGGTTCAGCAGAAATAATTACTTTTTTTTTTCTCAAAATATGACTCGGAAAGCGTTTGTATATTTGTCCAGAAAGGTGATTAAACACACATACCTAAGGCAATGGTCAAACGTTATCGTTTACAGACAAATCAATTCTCAACAGCCTCGTTCACCAACGCAATCCGCCAAGCAAACTCGAATTTTTATGTTATCCCCCCCCCCCCTCCTGCCATCACTTATTTTTCTATTGACAACTGACAAGGAATTACAGAAAGATCTATGAAACCGAAATTGTCCAGCGTGAAAACCAAATAAAAACTGCCTACCTTTTCGGAGGTCAACAGTAACTGTACTAGTACTATACGATCACCTTTGGTAGTGAATTGTGGGTTGCGGTAGAAAATCGCTTATAGATGTTGAACAACGTGGTGATTGCAAAGAAATCCATAGGTTTTTCTTGAAGAACGGCCATCTTTATTTAACTTTCCATGAAAATTTTCACGCTGAATCGAATACAGATCCTCCATCCCCGCTATAATCGTGTTTTAGAATTTAACAAGTAGGTATATTTAGTTCATTTCAAAGGCTCGATTTCATGAATTTGTACGAGTAAACTTGGTTCATAGAGGGTAATTTTCCGGGAAAGCCGTAGATTTCATTCCTTCATCGTAAATAATCAAATCTGAGGTTCATCATGCAGAATAATAGACCTCTAATCTTATATATTAAAAAAATACGAAATCATGGCAGTTATACGGTTGTTCTATCCGACCTTTTTATTTATTCATGAATAGATTTGTCGTCAAGCATTGAAAATCAGATAACTCCAATTTTTATAGCTTTGTCCTTTGATATCTCTGGTTCTAATTCAGATACATTGTTCGTTTGGGCCTAAGAACACTCAGTGAATCATAGCATAACCTTTCATTTGGTAGAGTTTCAACTTAATTAGTTGAGTTTGAAAGGATTTATGTGCGGAAAACCTATTCGTTCGAAAGTGTGTCAAAAACGTGGTTAGATCAAAAAACAAAGGGTGGGGCCCCCTTTGTTTGAAGGGAGGGATTTTCGCGACCTTCTCTGCCCGCTTCCTACTTCCAAGGTGCGGGCAGTTACTGTCTTTGCCTTCCTTACTTGTCTTTCCCACCGCCACCTCTCCGGCCCATCAGGGCGCAATGGGCGCTCTGTCAGAATAAATCTCACCAAGGAGGTGGGCAGTATAAATCTCAACAAGGAGGTGAATAGTATAAATCTCGCCAAAGAGATGGTCAGTATAAATCTGCCAAGGAGGGGGACAGTATAAATCTCGGGAAGGAGGTGGGAAGTACAAAGCTCGCCAATGGAGTGGGTAGTACTAATTCGATTAGGTATTATTAAACAGTATTTTTGGATACTGCTTGGCGTCAGAGCGCAATGGTCGGCCTGACAGGCCAATGGCGAAATGGGGGGGGAGGGGGGGGGGGGGGTTGGCAGGCAAAGCCTGCAGGGGGTCCCCTCCTAGTCTAACAATGATAAGTGGTTGTTTTATATTTTTTAATGAAAGCGAGTGAAATTATAAGAATACAGAAACTAACCGCACTATTTTACAATAAGTAGTTTTCTTTCTATGGTTTTGCAAATTTTCGGAAAAAACCTACGTAACCGAACCCCTCCTGTCTGGGCGGACCCCCCTGTCTAGTAGGATGCAACAACTTTCCAAAACTAAAAAATCATAAAAATCAAACCACTCATCTTATAAAACTAAGGATGGTGTCAAAATTCCCAAAATAAAATCAACTTTTTCAGAAATTAGAAGCAAATTTTTCAAAAAACGAGTGCTCCTGTTCTTAGAAAATCACCTGTCTAGTCGTCACTATGTAACCTGATCTGAGCAAAATCAGACCTTTCGTTAGTGAGAAATTGAGGTTTTGACTTACGGACGCAAGAAGGCTTTTTTAAAGATATCTAAGCGCTGTTTTATACACCGGGGTATCTGGCTTAACTCAAAATCCCTAAAAATTTCGTTAAAATCAGATGGAAAATGTGGACATTATTTTTGGCAATGATATAACCTATATCTATGGATCTTCCAAATATTTTCCCCTCACAAGAACCATCACAATTTTCAACTATCTGGTTGGTGTTGTTAAAGAAATTACTTTTTCTCACATACTTTAGAGTTCAACTTCTGTATGATTTGGGATTTGAGGTCACCAATTCGCATCACGCAAAAAATAAAATGCGATACGGATAAACAAAACATAATTCTTGGTAACTACGTTAGTTTATTGCTAGAATAACAGATTATGCAATTCGCACTTCAAACTAACTTCGATATGTAGACACAGAAACACAAGTAGGGAAACGCTACTACCTACATGAAAAGGAAATGCAACCTCCGGCGTGTACTCGGGCCTGTCCAGAGTTGGAAAATGAGTGATGTGAATAAAACTTGAGCATTTGCTTAGATCAGCTGCTAGCAGGTACAAGGTGTTAAACAAAAGGTCCAGGCTCCAGCAAATGATCGTTTTCAGGTAAATAACCTGTTGATAATACTAGGTAGTTTTTGCTTATGACAATACTAGGAGGATAGCATCTGCCGCTTGAAATTACCCATTCGTTATCAAAACGCACGGTGATAGTTGCTATGTATAACCGTTCCCGACAACTGTTACGGGAAATGTTCAATAGAACAGAGTGCGAGTGGCACCCACTAGCACCACCCCTTCTTGATCTCATTCGTTCTTCAGCTGCCAGTTGAAACGGTGAGTCAACCTCCTCGTCTGTATATAGCAATCTAATTCATTTAAAGTATTATTACCTAACACCCATTCCTAACCCTTGCTGTCCCACTCAAGTTCAGAAATCCCCTGTGGTACTTCTTAGCTTCGATTGAAGTGTATTAAATATGGGTACATCAAGTCTACAGCTTTGTCAGAAACCCTCTTTAGTTACCTTTCTTTTGGAGCACCATATAGAAATCTGTAAATAAAATTATCCAAGTGATTATAAATTCTGTGTACCACTCATTAACCTTTTTCCCTAATTAATTAATAAAATAGGTAGGTATATATATTACATTGGATAACGGGTAGAAATCTAATCATAACAATCATTAGATTGCCACACATTCAACCTTGGGGAAGGCAAAATTGCATGCACATCCCACCTTGCTGCTTGAGAATGGAACCGACGATAATTTTTGAATCCTGCTGTCGTGGACGGAGCCAGGACATAAAGCGTCGATCGACACTCGCGAATTTCTCATCGGCGTCAGAGGTTGCTTGTATATTTAGGCTGCAATACTCTTTCCGATTGACGAATCCATCGTCAAATTGAGATAGTGTCTTTATATCCACATGAGTAAGTACTATCTATAGCTCCAAAGGCCACGCCGATGGAAAGTTGAACTTCTGAGCCCATCGTTCTCGAGATTCAGCCAGTGCTCCAGGACTTGATGGGAACCGCATATCGAATCACTGCCCTGAAGTTGTATGCATATTGAAAATCGAGACTTTGCCCGTTTGCCACGGATCGGGACTTTAAGATTTCTTAAAAATCTTAACAGAAAAATGTTGAGTAAGGAACACTCTAGGAGGGACCAAACACAAAATTTTGAAATTCCAGTTTTGAATTCCATGAAAAAAAGATATTTTGCCCGTTTGCTACGCATTCGAGAATCAAAATTTCGTAGATTTCTCGACAGCGTTACATTCCTAGAGTGCTACCCTGGGAGGGACCTGAGTCGGACTTTCAAAATTCCAAATTTAAATTCACGAAAATCTCAAATTTTGCCAAGTTTTTATGGGATGATGTAGACATTTTTTTTTTTTTTTTTTTTTTTTTTTTTTTTTGTCTAAGATGTTGATTCTGATGATGAATTGATCAACTTGGGAGGGATGAATCATGAAAGTCTGGCAATGATTCTCGACATTCTTGTCGAAAACGTTTGAGATCGTTCGATGGATCCCCAGGATTTTGGTAATCCTACGTGTGGACCTGGGCCCCCTAAAAATCTTAGTAACAATAACATTTTATTTCTATTTGAAACGCCTCTTTTTTAGGCCAAGTCCTTCTGAGGAACTTAGAGGTTAACCAGGAGATGTTGGCTTCCTCGAAACGAACAAGTTGCCTGAAATCATTTCTGAAACTGGAATGCCGATCCACTATACACTTTCCTCTGACGCGGTGGGCAAATTCGGCCTTACCTAGCCACACTTCGCTGTGGCACATTGTGGTTGCATCGCATGTCCAATTATTTATCGATGATTTTCAGTAGAAGGAAAATTTTCAGCTTCCAGTTTTCAGAAAAATGCGAGAGCTCAAAACCTTTTTTTTCTTTTTTTTTCAAGTAGGTAGGTATATATTTGTTTTTCACATGAAAACTATTAAGTAGTGATGGATAGTTTTTAGAGGTCAATAATCGTTTTCAAGCCTGAATAGTGAAATTTAAATCTGATACTGCCATGGTATAGACAATACTGCCATGGGACAGACTCAATAAAGTTCAAATCTACAAAAATCAATTAGAAAGTCGTTTATATTCAATAGATTTGTACAAAATCATCAATCAGTTAATCATTATTGTGTTCATTAGTCTCATACGCTGCATTGAGCAGGTATTACTGCTTCACCAAGGATCATATCGCCTTCTTTCACTCTTCCTTTTCTCAGCTAAACGTTTCCGCTCTTTCAGCTCTGCAGCCGTGAATTTCTTTACAGGCGCTATTTTGTGTTCCTGGAAAACACGATTAATTCAATCCAATAAAAAATTAAGGTTGACCTCAAAGTAAAGTTTTGTCATTTCTGACTATGTGTGTTTCCACATAAATATGAATTTCTCTCAATTTAAAAGTATAATTGACCCCAAGCAATGTGACCAACCATAACTGGTCATAGCAAGATGAAGAAGGAGGACTCCCCCCATTTAAAAATACTTAGCAAACCACCTCTTACAAATTATGCTCTGATGAGGCCATTTATAGCGAAAGCGCTCAGCAAAACAACAATAAATTACTTACTAAGAGATGCCTGAAATATCTCGCCCTCAACCAACCCAACCTATTAAGGATAAGGCGATAAACCCTAACCACAACTACATCGTACTTGTCCCCCTCCCCTCGCTTTCTTCTTTTCATGATCTCATTTGACAAGGCTGTTATTATAGGGAAACAAGTTAGTGTTTTCTAAATTCCTGGCCAACACCTCCAAAGATATGCCAGCAGTACAATAAAACTTTAAGGTAGAGCACAAAATTATTTTCAACCAAATAATCCAAAGAAGTGTTTGTGATGATCTATCAGAAAAGATAAAGATCATAAGGTGCAGTTTTGAGAAACGGTTTTGGCTGCTCCATTAAAAATGTTCAGTACAGTGGAATTATATTCTGTCCCATGCATGAATGACTCATCCATGGAATTGAATGGCATTGGCCCATGGTACTGAATTCATGAATTTTTAACCCTATTAACAATCAGTTACCTAAGCCAACTAAATAATGTAAATCGTGATTGTTATCAGCATGAAAACTTCTTTAAGAAACACAAAAATAAGATTTTTAATGTAAACCAAAATCACAGAAACATTTTTTTTTTTTTTTTTTTTTCCCTACGCCATTTTAGGTCTGCGGCTCTTCCGCCATGTGACCTCGCGCAGCCCAATTTAGTTTCGCGATTTTCATTATTTTCAGAAACTTTGAAGCATGGTACTGACCTGAATAAAAATACTCGCCAACCTGCTGCTCTCGATCACCCTTGGGCAAGCACTGGCGCAAACGCTGTTCCAAAAAGAGGCGGCAGCCTGATACGCCATTGGTGCCTTTACAAAACGGCACCTAAAAAAGTTCACATTTCCACGAGACGTTCTCGAACAATCAATTTGAGACACGAGATTCTAGACCCTGACCAACTAATCTAAATTCTTACTAAGGGATTGACTACTTGATGTTATTTATTTTTGAGATGCGAGCGTAGCGAGCATCCAGACCACTAATCTAAGCAGAAAACTGATCTGTGTAAAATCTCATGGCGACTGGAGCGCTGGGAATGCCACGCAGTGGGTAGTCGAACTAAAGAGCAAGTCAGGGTCTAAAGTCTCGTGTCTCAACTTGATTGTTCGCGAACGTCTCGTCATATTTCCCGAGATGCTAGAATGTGGGTTGTCAAGTCGATAGACCCATGGTACTGAATGTTTATCTGATTTCAAAGTTTATGTCTTTCTGTAGTAACACAATATAGTAACACATTATTTAATGTGTTTACAAAATTAGTAACTGTATATAAACAATCGATGGGAGTATCCAAAACTTAATTCAACGGATTTTCTTGTTTTTTTTCTTCATCGATTTATGTTTTTTGGCCTAGGTTTGAAAGTTGAGTATTGTAAATCATAACTGGATTCACCCACGGGACTGAAATATTTCATGTTAACATGAAAAATTTGACATTTCGCTTATGTTTACCGCCTAGATGATGTAGGATGACCGAGGAAAAACAGGTTCATTCCAGCACTCAAACCATTGTGGTACCTATCGCACCGATTTCGTGAAATTTTCCCTTCTACTGAGAAAATCACCCTTATAGAGCTTTGATTACAGTGGTTCACCATTTGTAACTATACTACAGGTATCAACCCAGAGTAATCCCGTTACAAAGTCCAGTATCTTGAGTTGAATAGGAACAAAATTAGCTACAGAGCGATGTAGTGGTACCTAGTGAACTCTCCTCTTACCTTTAGTTTGTCCCGTCAGTCAGGAACCATTTAAATTTAAATACTCGTGGTAGCTGATGTTAAGTTTTTACTGCAGTTATCGGTCCCGCATCAACATTGACGCGAAGTTTGCCCCCATTACTCGTTTGTCCCGTACCCGTGATTTTTCTCGATACCTACTACTGGTCTGCCCCGTAACATGTGGCTTGTCCCGTTACCTGTAATTTATCCCATTACCCTCAGTTTACCCAGTTACCCCCATGGTTTGTCTGGTCATTCAGAAACCTGCAGTTATGTTTACGGTAACATACCTACAAAGTTGCAGTATGTACCGATTTACCTACTTACAATACCTATACTTAATAAGCAGGGGTGCCCACAGGGGGGGGGGGGTCACGACGCAAACTGCGTCGTTAAAATTTTGGGGGGGGGGGGGGGGGGGGGGTTAGAAAAATGAGTATTTTTTTAATTTTCTTATGAACAAGTAATAAGATTTATACTAACAAATTAATTACTTACATTTGTAAAACAAGAAATACAACATTCTTTATCACATCAGTGTATCATTTACATTACCTATTTAATAAATATTTTAGTTTGGGGGGGAGGGGTCGGGAGTTGGGGGGGGGGGGGGCTCGAGTCGTTGCGCTTGGGGGGGGGGGGGGACCCCTGTAATAAGTAAAGGTTTTAATTTTTAATTAATCTTTCACTTTCCATTAAACGTAACTTCACTCGTTTACTTGGCAGTAACTACGATAGGTACCTACTTGGTGGTTGGGTTTTATTTCAATCAGGTGTTAGAAAAAGATCGGTACCGCTTAATATTCACACGATTTTAAAGTTGTGGAGGGGGAAACTGGCTTTTCCTTAGCCAATCCATAAAAAAGTAGCCAAAGTCATCTTTACAACCAGCTGATCATTTGCCAGAAAACCGATTTTCGAATCGGTACAACCGTTCCCGACCAAGGGAAATAGGGATTCATTTTTGTAATATAGATGTAAGATGTTTATTGTAGGAAGAAGTAACTTACATTGTAAAATTAATTACCTCTAAATGGAACCCAAGGACCAATAAATGGGCAGGTATGTACTGTCAGCGAGTAGAGCGCTAGTACTATTTAACGGGTTATGCTACCCGCAATACTTTCCTGCACTGCAGAAGACAGATTCTCAACGCACGGGAGCTGCTACACCCAGGCTCACACCGGGTTGCCAGGTGTCCGGTTTTGGCCCGGACTGTCCGGTTTTTATCTAAGCTGCCCGGGCGAAATTTGAAAGTCAATCTGGACGCCAAATGGCCGGTTTTCGCAGAAGCGGTAGCAAATGTCCCAACGCGTCTTCAATGATGGGAAATTTCGACAACAAACTGTTACCGTAAATAACTAGCTGGATTCCCAACCTCATTAGGTACCAACTATATTACTTTCATACTTTAATTTTTTTATGACTTGTCTAAATTATATACAGAAATGAATACGATTTGATGGTAGGCATCTACGATATTTTTGCACACAAAAGGGCATGAACATCGTCCACCGACGTACTGCCATTACACCTAAGCCAACTACGTCAAAGTTGTGTTACTTTTAGGTGATCTTAATGTCCAAAATCATGATCATGTGAATCCAAAATGAAAATGAGGAGATTTTCAGCTCCTGCCTCTTCTCTTTTCGCCGCGACGCGCTTAAGAAATTTCAAATACCCTAACTTCTTAGAGAGTTACTAGTAGATCCTTAAAACACAATACGTCGTGCGGTATTGACAATCCGGCGCCATAACTCTGACGCAATGAGTTACAGTGACGCATCCTTCCGTACAGATACGTTAACGGATCGCAATCCGGAAAAAATGTAATCGTCTAAAATAACCCTTCCATGGACTCAAATAACCTCCTAGGGATAATTTCCTCCTTCCATGGATTTAGCGTTACAACTAGATCCGTTGGGTCTTTTTTTTTTTTTTTTTTTTTTTTCAATCACTGTGATAATTAAAAGTTCTCTTCGAAAAAATGGATAGATTTTTGATTAAGAAAGGAAGATATGACGCTGATGAATGAATGATGGATCAAGAAACGGGGTCTGATTCAACAACTGCGATTACTTCTTGTTCACCAATTGTGACGCAGCCGACGAATGTGACATCGAAGCCCCCTACCACGAGTATGAAAAGTGGAGGTAAGAATAGACAATATCTTGATTCGTATCTGACAGTCGGGTTTACCTGGTGTGGGCCTCCAGACAAACCGATTCCTAAGAGTGTTGTCTGTGGTGAAACATTGAGCAATGCAGCAATGGTCCCAAGTAAATTGAAACGCCACCTTTCTAGTAAACATTCTCACTTGGAGGACAAGGATGCTGTTTATTTCAAGGGGCTTCTTTCTTGCAATAATAAACAAGCTGCTTAGTTCACAAGAAAAGTCAAGGTTTCAGATAGAGCTCTCAAGGCTTCGTAGGAAGAAATGAAAGCACACACCATTGGAGAAAATTTGGTTAAACCTGCTTGCAAAGAAATGGTACGCATAATGCTTGGAAATGAAGCAGCTTTTGAAATTGGGAAGGTACCCATCTCGGCTGAAACTGTCGCTCGTCGTATTGCTGAGATGTCGTTCGACATAAAAGACAGAACCTCTGAAATCATGAATACCTCGCCGTTCGCGCTCCAAGTTGACGAATCAACAGATTCCACTGGAAAATGCCACTTGATAGGGTTTGCCCGTTTCATTGATGGAGATAAAATTGTCAGCCAGTTTTTTTTTGTTGAAGGAAATGAAAACGACAACCACGGAAAAAGATATTTTCGAGACCATCGATTCATTTTTTGCTACCAACGATATACCGTCGAGTAACTGTGTTGGTATATGCACAGATGGAGCTCCAAGTATGATCGGCTCTATCAAGGTATTCGTAACCTTGGCAAAATCAAAAAACCCCAACATGGTTACAACTCACTGTTTTATTCATAGGGAAGCCCTCATGACAAAAACCTTAAGTCGGGAATTCGAAGTTGTTTTGAGCGATGCAGTCAAAATTGTGAACTACATAAAAGCAAAACCACTGAAAAATAGGATTTTCAAACAGATTTGTGAATCTATGGGCGCAGAGTTCACAGGGTTGTTGTTCCACACTGAGATGGTTATCGAGAGGAAAGGTACTCACACGTCTTTATGAGCTCAAAGAAGAAGTTCTGCTCTTTCTCATGCGAGAAAATCATGACGATTTTTGTGATCTCTTGACAGACGACGACTGGAGGACGAGACTAGCCTACCTGGCTGACATTTTTCAGCACCTCAACGCTCTCAATTCTGGTCTACAAGGTCCTTCTGACAGTATTCTATCGTCCACAGACAAACTTTCTGCGTTTGGAGAGAAAAATCGGTATGTGGCTGAAGAATTTGGAACAAGGGCGCACCTATATGTTTCCACTGTTTTCTGGTGAGGAAAACTCGTACCCTCCTATTTTACAAGGCATTGCAAACCACCTAATGAACTTGAAACTGGCTCTCGACAAATAATACTTCCCGGACTTGGACATCAAAAAGTATGACTGGATTCGAAATCCGTTTTCCACCATGGTGCTAAAAACGTCCTAAAAATCCGTCCTTTTTCTTTTCCCTACTAGATCCAACTTTATGAAACTTGGGTTAAAAATCATGTTCGAGGTCTAGGTGGTCCTAACCGAACCAAGCGTCAAATTTGAGTTTTTCCTAGGAGAATAAAATCAGAAGACGATATCTCACTCTTCCCAACCCGCTAATGTGTGATCAAAACCACTTTTGCTCGGTGTTCGCCGAATAGCACATTTAATATAAAATCAAGGGAATAAGTCCGATAGGAAAACTAAAATCACTGTATTGAGTTTCACGCCATTGTGTGGTGTGGGTGGGAATGGGGTGCAAGTAGGAGCCCTGGGGGCGCGGTTTATAAATCAGATATGAATAAATCAAAAGACCCCAAGACGAAACTGAACACCGGTAGCTCGAGAGTGGGATCAAGGCCTTGAGCCGAAGCCTTTATGGTAATTATCGGCATAAACTTCTCACCTCTCCCTTCACGCCTGGTCGTAGACGTGACCGCAGCGATTCCAGGGATCATTTCACCGAACTGCGCATCGGGTGGGAATAGGTAGGTAGTATCGGCCCTGATCGTTATATTCCTGATAGTTATATTCCGGAGGGTTCACCCTTTATTTTCGTTATCACTCCATTGGGCAGCTTCATTTTGCCCTCGATGTGAGGAGCGTCGGCAACACCCCACTCCCGTCCAGTGCTGTCACATATCTGGGGATAATCACTGGTTGAAATATCACCCGCTCCGTCCTCTCTTTTTGTGGGATTAGTTTCAAACCCCGTGCGTCGATGGGCTTGGGATCCAGCCTAACCTTCCACGTTACATAAACAATTTTATCATTACCTCCCTGCTTAGTACTACAAAACTCTAAAAATGTGAACATTTTCACTGAGAAATTCTTCCACACTTCTTCCATAATATATGATCGATGCAAGAAGTCAAGAAATTGTTTATGCTCCCAAATCTCCCAAAACTGTAAAAGTTTGGCGTTCATTTTTAAGTCCAGTATAGCGTTATATTCGTCCAAAAGATGATAGACGGGAATAATTAATAATACTAAACTGTTTATATTCCTGGCAGTATTTAAAAACCCTTGCATACGAGTCTGCAACACATTGGAAATTTTATGTCTTTAGTTGCAGACTCGTATGTGTTGAAGACTCGTATGCAAGCTCTATGAGCCACTCAGCTGATCCGGACCCTGGGCATCGTCAAGTAATTGTCCTAAAGAGCGTACATACGAAATTACAGCTTCCTAGAGTGTAAAGCATAGAAATTAGCTTCAAGAGCCACTCATCTGATCCGGACACAGAGCATTGTCAAGTAAATGTCCGAAAGAGACTACATACGAAATTACAGCTTTCTAGAATGTAAAGCATAGAAATTAGCTTTAAGAGCCACTCATCTGATCCGGGCCCTGGACATCATCAAGTGAGTGTCCTAAAGAGGCTATATATGAATTGACAGCTTCCTAGAGTGTAAAGTATAGAAATTACCTATTAAAGTGATTTAACCAACGCTTCACAAATCAAACCGTTCTCGCAATATTCGGATCACTTGCTATGAATCAAATCATCGAAACACCAGCTCAATGTAATCATCAGAAATTGGCAAAAGGTTGCAATCATGTTCACAATATCAATTATTGAGAATGATCACCAGAGTGTACACAATTAACGCTTTTTTCGTTTATATGCCAAAGTAAAGACATAAAATGTCAACACCTGCCAAAAAAGTGTTATGTGTCGTGGAATTATCAGGCATAGTGCCAACCAAATGATTCCTCCTCTTTCGCCAAGCTAATAATATACAATACAACAGCTCAACCATTAGAAAACCGGCGAACTCATAAAAGATGATAAATAAAGGTATAAACGCAAAAATACTCCAGTAAGAAACAAGTATACTATAGGTAAAATCAGCTAAATTACTCAGAGGTGAACTACCTACAGCGTGAATATCACACAACTCAGCGACCAACTGATTAGTAAATTCATCACAGGTTGCAAACAGGTACTAAAAACGAACAGGTAAAAAGTTTTATCATTACCTCCAAACATTGCAGTAACCACCAAAGCCGCAAATTATTACACAAAGGCTTATTATTCCTGCATTAGATAGCCCTTCAACGCAGATCACAAATAACAAAAAAAAAACCTAACCGTAACCTATCAAACTGAGTCAAAAGTGGATTGTCGAAGTATAACTGGACGATGTCACCTACCAAAAGAAAATATATGTATAAACTAAAGAATGAAGAATTAATGTATGAATGCATCTTTCACTTGAAAGTAACTGTGAAAGATTCAAAGAAAACTTAGTCGCCAATAAGATTCGAACCTCTGTCGCCCGCGCGGCAGGCATGTACCTAGTTTTCCACTGGACTACCAAGACACGAATGAAAGAAAACCATCTGACGTAAATAGGTTTGGACTCGATATATTCTCTTTATTATGAGAAACGAACGTGAAGTAAAACAGATGGTCTCATTCGATTTATTTAACCTCTTTGTCTATGACTCAAACAAAAAATACTCTTTTATTTCGAAAGTTTCGAGATATCAAATTTTCAATATTTACTAGGGTAAAAATGCCGATATGACCCTAGGCTGATGTAAAATTTTTTAGCTAAATTTCATAAAGTATTCTGCTCAAAGCAGACCAGTCTCTCGTAACATGCAAATATATTTCTGGACATGATTTGACGAGAAAAACTAGCATTACTTAACTTGGAATAAACATAACTTACATGAACTCCAATATACCTAACTGCTCGCATTATAATTTAGAGCAACTTCAGACAAGACATCGAAATCTCCAAATTTCGAAAATGGCCTTATCTTGGTTTAGGTAGATTAGGAGTGATGGTAATTAATTAAATCTGGAAAATAATGCACATTTACCTACATTATGCCGCCCCGAGCGGCCCCCGTTCGGAATGCGACCTTCACACTTATACGCAATGCCAGTAGATTGTTTACCTAAATATTGATAACGTTTTCAGAGTTTTAAGCAGCGTAGAAATAGGGGAAATTAATAAAATCCGTTCTACTACTTTATGCCGCCCCCAGCTGCCCCAAGCGCAGTGCTAAATTGAAATGCATACACAGTACTTGAGGATAGTTTAGCTAAATATTGATACAGTGTCCAGGGTTTTATTCGGTGAAGGAGTTGGGGAAATTATTCATATCTGGAAAATAATAGCTAACCACATTTTGCCGCCCCCAATTCACCCAGTTCACTCAATGACGGTTCATATATCTCCGTTAATGTTGGTGAGAACTGGCAACGCTTGTGGAAGACGTACCTAGATATTGAGATCGTTGCAAGAGGTTTACGCAGCACAGGAATGAGGGAAATTAATTAAATCTGAAAATAATGCAGATCCTACACTATGCCGCCACCAATGGCCCCCGTTTGGAGTGCCACCATGAAACTTGTATGCACAATACCGGTAGATTGTTTACCTAAATATTGATAACGCTGCCAGAGTATTAGGCAGCGTAGATGTACTGGAATGGAATGGTTCCTGGCTCAAAAACTCCGATATCGCCGGAAGCACTGACTGCTACGACCAGAAATCCCTCTGCTTCGAAATCCCTTTCAAATGGGCAGCATTTTCCGCTGTCATTCAACAATAAAAAAATGTTTTAGATTATAGGTGTTTGTAAGGTCTTATGCTTTTAGTTTTTAATGTATTTACTCATATCAAGTTTCCAATTTTTTTCAAAGACGTATTTGTTAGCCTGTTGGTGATTACTAAATAAATACTTTACATTATTCAACAACTCTACTTTTACAATAATTCTACTGTAAAAAGTATAGGTACTAACCTAACGAGAACACTTTGCGCGTAGGTAGTACGTCGGGCGGAATCGGGATTAGAGTCACTACTGAGGTCTACTTCCTTCTCTCTGAGCTTACTTTTAATTTATAAACATCATCAGAGCTCAGAAGGGGTAAACCTACGGTTATTCCATGAGGGTCATCCATCAACAATTCTGAAAACCTCCGCTATGTACCTATATAGTAAAATCGTGACCTAGCGGAGAACTGTTGAAATCGCAACATTTTGACCGTTTAGGATTCAGATAACCTAGTTCTACCTAGCTATCAAGATAATATAACTTACAGAGTACCTATTACAAATTATTTTATTGAAGGGGGAATTTAACTATTTTGCAAAAACAAATTAAGACTCTGTGACGTATTTTAGGCTATTGGTTATGGATTGTTGTTGGTTATTGGAGTTGGAATGTCTCGAGAGAGGCGCTCTTCGGCGCTTTATAGGCCATGTGCCGGGGGGGGGGGGGGGGGTCGCAGAAATGGCGGGGCAAGGGCGCAGAAAATAGAGAACTGGGCTCAGCGAGGCTTCAAAGGCATCTCCGTCGCAGGGGTGTCATTGTGGAGAACAAAAGGCCGCAGAGCCAGTGTAATGATAGCTTCTTGAGATGAAGGATTTGAGGAATGATAACTCTGAGAAGTCAGAAGTAGATGTGGTTATATTTCCTCTTGGCTCTTTTATAAATGTTGGCCTGGTGAGGGGGGACACCTTCCCAGGCCAGATAAGGGTAACACGATTCCACGGCCCTGGGTGTATACTACAAAACGTAATACAACAACTGAGCTTAGCCCATCAAGTTAATTTACTTTAATACTATTATTGAACAGTGTTAGAGCTTATAGGCAATGACAACTACTCTAAAAAAAATCACTTTCACACATTTGTCACATTATCACTTCACAAGGTCGAGAGGCTTTGTTCTATCAAAAATCCAATAGTTCAAAAAAATAAAATTTCCTATTTGAAAGGTATGGCGTCACAAGTTCTTATCATGCATTCTAATAGGTCTGGGCTAATGGAACTCAACACCGTTATAAATTATTTACGACCTTACGTCAATGAATGCTGAGGTACCTATGTGGAAAAACGACTATTAATAACAATTTTTTACCAGTTCGCTTCAACAGATAACGAGTGAACTTGCTATTCCGTCTGGCTTCGGACACGAGAAATAGAGTTAGCATGAAAGTAAGTAAACTTTTGGATATTTATTACTATAAACAAGTCAACGGAGTCTCAGTTTCAATCTTTCAACAAGAATTTCTTACCACCTTTATATAAAATAAAAAATAATTTCTCTTATTACCAGGAATACCTACATATAGGTAGGATGCTTACAAAAAGAATCAGTTTAAACTATTTTGCCTCTTTTTGCCTTAAGTTAGGTCATGTGTTTTTTCGTAGAAGAAGAAAACACGATTTCATAACTTGTTTGCAACTTATCTTCGCAAAACAGACAGATGTGTGTTTTCAAATACCTACGAAACAAAGTAGGTACCTGCCGAGCTTTGCTAGGTTTCATTTAATGCATATTGGCATCAGTGGCGTAGCTAAGTCATTTCTCATGGAGGGGCAACAGTCAAGGATTTCATTTTATTTTACAGTTTTAGTAGCTATTCATTTATAGTACTTGTTGAATATACGAAGACTGTATAATAAACTGTCAAGCGTTCATACCTATAAGTAGATACACAATGATTTTTCGTAATGATTTGAAATCACGTATGCTTGCATATTCACTATGGATTATTAAAGCATACCTAATACTATTTAGAAAAAATATTATCCAATTAACCAATAATCAGAACATTGAAAACTACAATAAATACGAGTACCAAAGGATGAACTGATGAGCAATAAGGCTTATATACCTATTTAGTTATGTTGTCGTTTCTCCCTTACAAGTTTATCCTCAATTGTACTCGTTGATCTGGACGATATCTCACAATTGTATTATATAAGTACCTGGTTTAAAAAATGGGGCATGCAACCGAGAATGACAAATAACAAAATGTAAACAAAACAAACTGAAACCAGCAATATGCTAGGTTAGTATAGAAATACCTAGTGCTACAATATAATATATTATTGTTTTAAACTTTTCTATTAATCTATTTCAATCACCACTAAAAACTTCTTCTTTTTTTTTTCTTTACGAGTATTTTAACTGTTATTTAATTCGTGAATGCTATAGTACAGACGATATGCCAACAATCAAAAATTAATAAAAGAATACGGGAAACAACCAAGCTTGATCAAGAAGGCAGTGAAAAGTAGGTGAAATTCGTAGGGGAATTCGATAGATACTGAGCAATGGATATTTTTCTAGGGAAAATTCGCATATGGGCTAGCTCCAGAAGGTAGTAGGGAACAACTTGATTTCAGTTTGCAGTATCCACATTTCCGTTTCGTTGACTACGTGATTTTACTCCTCTCCGAGGGGCTGTAAAATATCCACGCAATTTCGCCCTTATACAAACGAATCTAATAAGAATTTCTTTATTTCTAAGAGCGTCTAATGTTGCTAGGCAACCGGATTCGTATAATAATAGTAGTAGGTAATTGTGTTTTACTAATTACATTCTCCAATTGAAGGTGTTAGGTACTGAAGTTAGAAGCGTTAGTAAGTTTGATTGTATCCATACCACGAACTTCTGCGTCCTCTGTAATTCATGGAGGGGCTTTGCCCACCCTGCCCCTCTTCGAACTACGCCACTGATTGGCATCTAGTGAACAATAATTTGTTCTAATTCCCGCCTGACTTAGTAATCTCAGAATTCAAAATAAACCGTCCTACATTTTGGAAAACGATCGAAAACCCTTTTTTAACGTATGAAAGCTTTATTTGTGACTCATCATGCGGCATAGATTTGTTCAGAGTTAAATATCCTTCATGATTAACTTTTTTTGGAAAGTTGGGAATTGAGCGATATCTTACAAACTACGGCTGATCCTGGAAAAAGAGTTTCAGAATCGAGTTCAGCACCCTCGAAAGCCCCCAAAACCAGTGTTTTTTCTTATACAACGAGGACATTTAATTTTGTCTAGCTAGATTGGTTGGCTTTGAACACGACGTTGCTGCTGTCTGGTAGACGTAAAGCTTATGGGTTCATGCGTTTATGAAGCCGCTGCTCGAGTTTAGCCGCAAAGTTTTTAATAATATCACTGACTGTTTCTCTCCTGAGATCCTAATGGAGGTTGTAATTTCGTATGCACCAAGGAGCGTTGACGATACTCCTTAGCACCTTGTTCTGAAATGTTTGTATGATCTTGCTGTTGGTCTTTTTCGTACAGCCCCAGAGCTGGATGCCATGAGTCCACAAAATTTGCTTGTATGTGAGCAATTTGATGTGTATGAATAGTTCGGGATGCCTGCAGAGAAACCAATACAATTTTTGAACTTGATATTTAGTTGATCTTTTTTTTCTGATTTTTTAATGACATGCTCATTCCAATTCAGTTCTGTATCAAGATTCATTCCAAGATACTTTCCTGAGTTGGCGTAAAGTATCTCTTGTCCGTTCAGTATGACTGGTATCTTAGTTATGTTTTTGTTTGTAAAGTTGATATGGGCAGATTTTTACCGATTTAGCTTGAGACGCCATTTTTTGGTCCATGTACGTACATGATCAACTTTTAACTTATTGGTTGTTTTCTCTATTGTATCACCAACCGATAATATGGTAGTATCATCAGCAAAGGACGCTATTGTCGAGACATCATTGAAAGGTTGCGCGTATACAAGAGATAGAGCAAGGGTCCGAGCACGCCACCTTGGGGGATACCTGCCCTTATTTGTTTGCGTCTGTTACGTAAGGTACGATTTCAAAATTAATTGCTGTGCCCGATCTCTCTCAAGCTTGTACTCAAGCCCTTTATGCCAACAGTCAAAAGCTTGGGAAACGTCCAGAAGGTGGCTTCGCAGACTTGTTCCTTTTCCATGTAATTTTCAATTATATCTGTTATTCGATGCACTTGGTCAATGGTGGAGTGGTTTTCCCGAAAACCAAATTGGCGGTTAGGGATTAGTTCTTTCTCTTCAAATATACCTAACTTTCGACCTTCGTATAAGTAATCTCCCAAAAAGTTTCGAGATTACTGGTAGCAAAGACATCGGCCAGAAAGACTTTTTGTCCTTAGGATCTTTCCCCAGTTTTAAAGTCGTGGTAACTTTCACTACTTTCCAGCATCGTGGTACATATTTCAACCTCAGTCCTGCATTAATAAGATATAAAAGCATTCTCATACCTTTCTCAGGGATTTGCTTAATTACAATACCAGTAATGAGGTCATATCCTGGTGCTTTGTTCGTTTTAAGATCACGAATTTCATTCACACGAACCATTCACACACATTTGTTTCAATCACTGGCCATATGGATGATGGAGAACTTCCAGTCCTCACCTCCTCCACGGATATAGGTATCATACAACCAGTTACTCTCAACGATTTAAATAAGAATAAGTGAATTAGTTGAAGGATAACGGAAAATTAGTGAGTGAGTCCTTTTGTCCAGGATACCTACTTTAAATTGAAGCCAACCCTCACGCTCCCCGAAATTATAAGACTGAATTAGTTCCTTAAGTTTTGCCAGTTACAACGATAACGGACGTACAGATACTAGGTACGAAACCGAAATTGCTTAGGACAGCATAAAATACAATATAAATATACGAGTGGAAATTTAGACATAACAATTAGAAAACTTAACAAAAAAGCCTTTCAGTCCTCAAACTGATTTTGTATTGTTCTCCGACGTTCCTCCCCAGGAACTGTCTTCAAGAAGATGAAAAAATATAGTTCAGTAGAACCGCGACTAGTTCGTGTTCTATATATATATATATATATATATATATATATATATATATATATATATATATATATATATATATATATATATATATATATATATGGAAAAAAAATGTTGAAATCCGGGAACAGTTTTACAATGCCACAAAACTGATTTCAATGGGGAACATTTTCAAAAATTTTTGGAGACATTGCAATAGCTTCATTCTACAAAAATGCGCTAAAATTTAAGAATTGAAAGGTCTTTATTCTAAAATGTCGTAATAATGATAACTGTTCATATAAAGAACTAGTTTGATATATGAATTAGGTATGTTATCACTTGGCCTTAGTGTGGAAACCAAATCCTCATGGATTAACCCTCGGGCTAATTGTCGTTTTCTTCTCTCTAATTAACTCTAATTACACTGTTCCCATATCCCAGTTCATTCGGTCGAACCTTTTAGACAACAGTTTATCCTCCGCCCACCATAAGGTAAGAAACTCACAACTTTTTGTTTTATTTTATTTCTATCATCGAGTTTTCGTAGAAAATTAAGCAATTGCAATGGCTCCAAAAATTGTAAAATGAAATATTTTTAAAATTTTCTTCGAGGAAGTCCGCTTTAGTCATCTGGAACGATTAATAGATTTAAACGCATGTATAAAACATAGGTATAGGTATAGGTAGGTCATTCCAGACAATAACTTTCCTTGGGAAAAAATTCTTTATTTCGCAACAACAAAAATAAAATAAAATCATTCCACAGAGAGTGAGTATGGTGGAGAGTACTTTTAAGCACAATAAATTGATCAAATTTCGAGAAATTCGATGCAAGAAAAACTAAAATACGGCTAAAAGTCATAAAATTTATATTTTTTAGCAGAATATTACTTTAGTCTGGGCAAATTTTCGTACCTTTTTACAGTATTTTATTATGCTACATTGTTTTAAAATTTAAACGCTCCGAATGCAAAGAGATTCTTAATTATCAATTTAATGGCAGAGAAAAAACTTATTTTTTTGAGATTTGAGATTTTTTTATTTTTTAGCGAAAATTGATTTTAGTAAATTTTTTTTCATAATTGTGTGCATACTTTTTTCAATGTTCCACTTTATTGTTGATAAACTTCTTTTGCCAAAATTCCACTTCAAATTTTAAACATAACGTTATAAAGTACCTGTGGTGAAATCCACCCCCTCTTGTCAACAGCCCTTTTCAGGGCTACCAAAAAGAGGTAGATACAACACAAAAATATTTACAAGACGTCGAATTATAACTCCGTCAAACAAAATATTTCACCAGAGAGAAAATACTAAATTCTCTCCCAAAAGTGAAATATTAAAGAATAACACGCAAGGCGACCTCCCCAAACATTTACTGGGCGAGAGAGATGCGACAAACATCTCGAAACAAGTCGCCTTGAATGAGAAACCTCAAACAGAAAAACTCAAGGTCGTTCAGCCACCCCCGGGGACCCCGTCAAAGCGACGGACGCAGGGAAACCACCTCGGAAGACCAACTCAGCTATCATATGCACAGATACTGAGAAAACACTGTGCGAACCAATGAGATTGCACAGTCGAATTTATGAAATTAAGCGAGCCAATCCGAAGCTAGTTTGATCGTACCAAATTATTTGACGAAACTAATTTGCATACTAACCATAAAGTGGCCACCACTTTTTGGTTATAAATACCTCGCTCAGAGCCTGGCATTTCATTCCACTCTCCGCTCTCGACGACGACACACTCTGAAGTACGAAGAATTCTACACGCTCTACGCTGACGAACCTTCTGCCTTACGAAGTCATCTCAAGAACGGCTTCCTACTGCTTTCTACAAGGCCTACCTTCTCTCCACACAGATCTCGCATTGGCATCTACGCGTCCAGTGATTATTCATCCTGCTCATTGCCCAACGTAGTTCATCTGTCAGGACGCCACCCGGTACATCTATCGATATTCTCTTTAGATCGTACGCCCGAGGGACGTTCCGAGCCGTGTCGCCCGGGTTACGTAGCCTTAAGCTCGTAACCGACCGCTGTGGGCACGCCGGTAAATTACTCAGCTCCTCCGCTCTAATTTACCGTCTAAGGAAGCCTTTTTCAAGGCTACGAGGTAGGACCCTGCCATCCGAGCATTGGAAAGACGCTCTGGCAAGCGAGTCCACCTCCAAAACCCTCTATTTCTCACACATAGAGGCATCGAAACGAGCTAAAACTCGATCATTTCGATGGAACGTCGGCCTTCCTACTTCCCCTTGCAAGGGGAGGAGGACGACGGCGAAGCCGGGCCGAGTAGCCCACGTAGTGCGCCCTACCGGCCACACGGCGAATCCGCTGAACCCAGCGACAGCGCAAGGCGCGACCCTCACGTCCGGATCGCCTTCTCGCCCGACGTATTCGTTCGAGAAACTTTCGAACAAGCCTCGCATATACAAAAGATCAAGGAAACCTTTCAGACTCGCTCTGAAGCCGATCATTACGATTCGACCAAGCTGTCCGAATACCCACGATATTCGACGCAGGCTTATTCGGCCGATCCGAGTGTCAAATACACTCCAAATGCACAAAAAGCGAAGGATACTTTTCAGTACCTCAACCAAGCTCAACATATTCCCCTTTCAGATATAAATCTAAGGCCGGAATATTACAAAACGGCTCAGTACCAAACTGATCGAACCCAGCACTTGCTACGCGAGCCTAGCGCTCCACGCGGCTGCGACACGGACTATCTCCCCTTTCAGTCCGCCAAACCAGTTGACCTTGGCGGCTCCGCCCGCATTCCTCGCGGGGGTGACCCGGAGACCAACCCGCATAACCGGGATATAAATGTCCGACTTGGCCTACCTACGCCAAGTAAAACCTATATAAATCCACTACAAATGGTGACCCCGCCTTTGAACAGGCTCAACACGGAGCATTTCGTTCCCTCTTATGAAGCTAGTGGATTTCAGGGAACCACTGCGGGCGTGCGACCCCCGCCGGGCCTCTACGCCCCACATCTCACGCAACATCCCTCTACACACAGTGGCTTTCAAGCACTTTTAGAGGAGATGGGAGATTATCAAAAACCAGTCTTCCAAAAGAAGAATATCGATCGTGCACTCGCCGAGTTCGATCAATACTGCGTGCGAAAACACCTGAGAACGCAGAACGAATGCTTCTCAGCTATATACAAGTGGGTACCAGAAGAAATGAGGGAAGCTATCGACTCAGCTTACCTCACGGCACCCCACGCACCCTACGAAGAGGCCAAACAGCGCCTCCAGCGAGAATATGGGTTGTCCTTACAGGACAGGCTCCTCGCACTCGAGGACCCCGCATCTCTCGCCAAAAAACCCAGCACCAAGTACCACGAAATGTACTCGAAAGCTGTTGGGTACTTTTCGGAAGCTCTGATCACTCAAAAGTGGATCGAGACTCTCCCCATCGAAGCACGAGGTATGGTCGCAGCTCAGCCTACCACGACCTCCCGTCTCGACCTAGCTGATACGCTACACGCGTACAGAACAGAGAATACCTCTCTGAACATACGAGGAGTAGAATCTACTCCGAAACCCATAAATACTGGTTTCAAAAAGGCCCTCTCGAAACAAGCTGAGTTCAAACCTCAACCAGTGGAGAGTAAGCCTCACAAACCGACGGCCTATGTCTGCCGAAACCACGCACGTTTCGGTAACGAAACTCGCAAATGTGCAGACCCAGAACACTGCACTTGGAAGACGAACACTGCTTCCAAAACTAACAGAAAGGCTGCGACTATAAGCCAGCCTAAAACCCGGGTTTCTACCGAAAGTACTCAGCGATCGGTACAAGAAAGTACCGTTCCAACTTCCGACACAGAGAATTCGGAAAACGAATAACTGCCAGTGTATCTGAGCCTATACGCCGGCAGTCTACTGAGTATAAAAGGCTCTTTTTCAAGTGCAAACTAAATGGCACTGAATTTCTCATTGACACGGGAGCAGAAGTGAACATTCTGCCCCACAATGTCACAAAAAAATTGGGCTTGAAAATTCTCAAGTCCAACGTTAAGCTCACAGCAGCTAACGGAGCCCCTATAGACACACTAGGGCGAGCTGACACAACAATTAACATCGGCCTCGGGGACATGACCACCGAGTTTATGATCACGAAAGTTGATCTAGCGATCCTAGGTATCCCATTCCTCGAGTCTTGGGATATCGGAATACGGGTCAAACACAAGTACATTTATAAAGATAAAATAAAGTGCTATGCCGATCAAAACATAGCTGCAGTCATGAACAAAAAGTTCACTGACGAACAAATTGCAGCTAATATCCCTCATCGTGACACTACACCTCAACCAGAGGACGTGCAAATCACGGAGGACGAAAACATTCGCTCTATCATTAACAAATACAATGATAAAATGAGCAAAATTCATGGTAAATGGAAAAACAACGGGGTTTACCACCGTATAACCACGGAAGGAACACCTGTACACTTCCGAGCAAGACCCATGGCAGGCGAAAAACGGGCTCAAGTCAAAAGTACTTTTGACGAAATGCTTTCAGAAGGCATAATTGCACCATCGGATTCCGAATGGGCATCCCCGTTACACTGTGTGCCGAAAAAAGACGGGTCATGGAGAATCACCGGCGACTACCGTTTCCTCAACGCGAAAACGAAGAAAGACGCCTACCCTCCTCCTCACATTCGCTCTTTCCAAGCGAATTTACATGATACGCAAATCTATTCGACAATAGATTTAAAATCAGCGTATTATCATATTCCGATGCACCCAGATGACGCTCATAAAACTGCGATTATTACACCTTTCGGTCTTTACGAGTTTAAGAAAATGAGCATGGGTTTGGCCGGAGCGGCTCAAACATGGCAAAGATACATGGACAGCATTATGCGAAAATTTGATTTCGCATTTGTATACCTAGATGACATCCTGGTGGCTTCTAAAAATTATAACGAACACATGAACCACCTCAGACAAATTTTTGACAAACTAGGGGAACACGGACTTCGAGTAGGTTTTGATAAATGCATTTTTTCAAAACCTACCGTCGATTTCCTAGGTTTCACTATCTCGAAGGAAGGGATAATTCCTAAACGAGATAAAATTGAAGCCATAGAACAATTTCCTAGGCCAGTAGACGTACGAAGTCTACGCAGATTCCTAGGTATGTGTGGTTTCTACCGAGCATGCTCAAGCAAATTCGCTCACACGGCACAACCTCTGTATGACTCCATTCAGTCAAACAAAAAAAATGACAGAACACCTATCGAATGGACATCAGAGAGAGAAAAAGCTTTCAACAGCTTAAAGCAAGCAATGATCAAAGCAACATTGCATAACATTGCTCACCCACACCCTACGGCGGAGTGGAGATTAGTCTGTGACGCGTCCGACACACACATCGGAGCGGCACTAGAACAAGAAATTACAGACAAACATGGCTCGAAATCGTACCAACCATTGGGATTTTTCAGTAAAGAAATTCCAGAACAATGGAAGAACAAAGCATCGTTCGACAAGGAAATGTTCGCCGTTTACCAAGCGTGCATTCACTGGCACAACGACTTGGACGGCAGATCTTTCCATATTTGTTCAGATCACAAGCCTCTGCTAGGCACGATGCTTAAGAAGAATGCACATTTTTCTAAAATGAGACTAAGATGGCTAACGTACATCTCTCAAATGACGAGTGACATTCGTCATATTTCCGGAGAGAGCAACGTCGTCGCCGACGCACTCTCCAGACCCTTCGATCCGGTTGAAATTCAAACGAAATCGATTTCAACCCAGACGGACGAGGGTCCACCCATAGCTGAAATTTCGAAAATTACGGCTGCAATAGAATGCAATCTTCTACTGCACATTTCAAATTCACAAATTCGCTCTCCCCCTACCGCGGAGGACAAATTGAAACTCACACGAGTTGAATTCTCTCAAGGAGAAATTTGGTGTAACCTAGACCTAGGACACCCTAGACCTTATATTCCAAACGAAATAAGGGAAGAAATAATAAGCCAAATTCACAATTTGGGACACCCAGGTATACACTCTACAGTGTATAAAGTTAAACAACGATATTTTTGGCACGGACTACGTGCAGATGTCTCAAACTGGGTCCGAGCGTGCGAAACTTGCCAACGAGCAAAAATCACGCGCTCCGTGAAGCTCCCTTACTCCGAATTTGAAACGGCAAACAAATTTTCACACGTACACGTGGATATTACCGGACCCTTACCTTTAGCAAAAGGAGGGAAACGTTACATTTTGATGATGGTTGATAGAGCAACGGGTTGGCTAGAGGCAGTCCCTCTTAACAACATCGAAACAACCACAATCACAAATGCCTTTATCAATATTTGGGTAGCTTCAAAGGGCGTACCTAAATACATCACAAGTGATCAGGGCACCCAATTTGAATCAGATCTGTTCAATTCCATTATGGAACGTCTCGGAGTAAAACATACTCACACGTTACCATACAAACCATCAACAAACGGTATGGTAGAACGCAGAAATAGATCTTTGAAAGAGGCTCTCAAAGCTCAAAACGAAAATTGGCTCGATGCACTTCCCAAAGTTCTACTCGCCATGCGTACGGCAGTAGACCCGGCGACCGAAACTACGCCTTTCCAAAAAGTTTACGGGATTGACGTACCACTCCCAGGAGACATTTTCGTAACTTCTACGAACCTTTCGGAACCTCTTTTCTTCCGGCCTACGCATATTAAACATAATAATACGAAATATGCCGTAAACATGCCCAAAAATTTGGATACATGTACTCATGTCTATATCAGAGTGCCCACACAGCTCACCTCTCTGCAATGTCCTTACACGGGACCATTCAAAGTGGTTAAAAGAGATAAGTTTTCGGTTACAGTGCAAATTGGCGAACATACTAAAAAAGTTCCCAAACAGCAAATCAAGCCAGCTTATACTCTACACTCAGAAGAAGCTGTATCACAAGGACAATCTGTGTCACAAAATCAGACAGAAAGTAAGGAGAAAACTCCCCGAAAATCTGCCAGAAGGCACGTCCCCTCTACCAAATTCGACGAGAGGTGGGTAACGGCGCTCGAATCACCCCAACCGGCGTCGTCGTTATTAACACGACGTCTTGGGAGGGCCCCTGTGGTGAAATCCACCCCCTCTTGTCAACAGCCCTTTTCAGGGCTACCAAAAAGAGGTAGATACAACACAAAAATATTTACAAGACGTCGAATTATAACTCCGTCAAACAAAATATTTCACCAGAGAGAAAATACTAAATTCTCTCCCAAAAGTGAAATATTAAAGAATAACACGCAAGGCGACCTCCCCAAACATTTACTGGGCGAGAGAGATGCGACAAACATCTCGAAACAAGTCGCCTTGAATGAGAAACCTCAAACAGGAAAACTCAAGGTCGTTCAGCCACCCCCGGGGACCCCGTCAAAGCGACGGACGCAGGGAAACCACCTCGGAAGACCAACTCAGCTATCATATGCACAGATACTGAGAAAACACTGTGCGAACCAATGAGATTGCACAGTCGAATTTATGAAATTAAGCGAGCCAATCCGAAGCTAGTTTGATCGTACCAAATTATTTGACGAAACTAATTTGCATACTAACCATAAAGTGGCCACCACTTTTTGGTTATAAATACCTCGCTCAGAGCCTGGCATTTCATTCCACTCTCCGCTCTCGACGACGACACACTCTGAAGTACGAAGAATTCTACACGCTCTACGCTGACGAACCTTCTGCCTTACGAAGTCATCTCAAGAACGGTTTCCTACTGCTTTCTACAAGCCAGTCCTTCTCTCCACGCAGATCTCGCATTGGCATCTACGAGTCCAGTGATTATTCATCCTGCTCATTGCCCAACGTAGTTCATCTGTCAGGACGCCACCCGGTGCAGCTATCGATATCCTCTTTAGCTCGCACGCCCGAGGGACGTTCCGAGCCGTGTCGCCCGGGTTACGTAGCCTTAAGCTCGTAACCGACCGCTGTGGGCACGCCGGTAAATTACTCAGCTCCTCCGCTCTAATTTACCGTCTAAGGAAGCCTTTTTCAAGGCTACGAGGTAGGACCCTGCCATCCGAGCATTGGAAAGACGCTCTGGCAAGCGAGTCCACCTCCAAAACCCTCTATTTCTCACACATAGAGGCATCGAAACGAGCTAAAACTCGATCATTTCGATGGAACGTCGGCCTTCCTACTTCCCCTTGCAAGGGGAGGAGGACGACGGCGAAGCCGGGCCGAGTAGCCCACGTAGTGCGCCCTACCGGCCACACGGCGAATCCGCTGAACCCAGCGACAGCGCAAGGCGCGACCCTCACGTCCGGATCGCCTTCTCGCCCGACGTATTCGTTCGAGAAACTTTCGAACAAGCCTCGCATATACAAAAGATCAAGGAAACCTTTCAGACTCGCTCTGAAGCCGATCATTACGATTCGACCAAGCTGTCCGAATACCCACGATATTCGACGCAGGCTTATTCGGCCGATCCGAGTGTCAAATACACTCCAAATGCACAAAAAGCGAAGGATACTTTTCAGTACCTCAACCAAGCTCAACATATTCCCCTTTCAGATATAAATCTAAGGCCGGAATATTACAAAACGGCTCAGTACCAAACTGATCGAACCCAGCACTTGCTACGCGAGCCTAGCGCTCCACGCGGCTGCGACACGGACTATCTCCCCTTTCAGTCCGCCAAACCAGTTGACCTTGGCGGCTCCGCCCGCATTCCTCGCGGGGGTGACCCGGAGACCAACCCGCATAACCGGGATATAAATGTCCGACTTGGCCTACCTACGCCAAGTAAAACCTATATAAATCCACTACAGTACCTATAAGAAGTATTATGAAAGAAAAAAGTGTATTAGGTAAACTATATAAAGTATATAAGTTTTTTAGTGATACTTTTGAAGAACATTTTTTGTAATTTGAGCAATTTAATGTAGATACTCAAAAAGTACTGGCCAATGAACTCACCCTTCCATCAGGAAATCTTGATTCTTTGGCACGAAACGGAGTTTTTATCTTAATTCTAAGGAGAGTTATCGTTGTTGATGTATTTTCAAAGTATTTATATTGACTACCAACTTGTACATTTATGAATATACAACCGTTCTATGCATTCTTAAATTCTTGAGGCAAGACGGAATTGATGATACTCTTACGTAGGTATCTATCGATTATTGATAAATGGGTCACGCTGAAAATTGATGTTTTCCAGTCCGTCCAGACTTAAATTGCCAGTTATGGTAATTTTTAGGACGTCCTTCAGAAGCTAGGTCATACAGGCAAGGCTTTTCATTTAACCCGTTCAACGCTCCTCAACTTTGCTCTCACCATTCCCTCGCCTACACGAATTACTTACAATAATTACTTACGAATTATTGACGATTAAAAAAATTTTTTTTTTAATTTTTTGGGCAAAATTGAGAAGTGAGGTAAGTACTTTCCTGAGACACTTACCACAACCGCAGTGGACAAAGGGGGGTAGCCAAGGGAGGGGGATATTAGGAGAGGGGCCCCCGAGACTGTCTCGGAGGGCGCCTGGTAAAAAACGCATTTTTCCGAGACAGTCTCGGGCGGCGCGTTGAATGGGTTAAGAAGAAAGTATGTCAGGATTTTCAAACTTCATCAAGAGAGGGGGTGAATGGAGGGGGTAATATTGATAAATCATGATGTTTTAACTATTCTCGTCCGATTTTCGTGATTTTTTTTTTTTTTTTTGTCCAACTTTGAATTTGGTCTAGTTTCGGAAAATGTAACAGGAGTTTCAAATGTCATCAAGGAAGGGGGTGAATGGAGGGGTTAATACTGAGAAATCGTGATGTTTTAACTATTCTCGTCCGATTTTCGCGATTCTTTTTTTGTTCGTTCAACTTTGAATTGGTCTAGATTAGGAATATGTAACAGAAGTTCTAAGTTTCATGATGGAAGGAGGAGAATGGAGGGGGTGAAGGGGTTAAATGGTGGGTGGAGGGGGGGGGGGGGTGCTGCTCCGATAAATCATTATACTTTTGTTGTTGATATCTTATTCTAATTCTCACCAAAATTATATACAATCCATTCATAGGGACGTCCCTGTAATGCATGCATTACTTACCAATGTTTCTTATTACTATATCTTCCGCCCATATTCCCATCTGCAGTCACCGAAACTTCTTAACTGTGCTGTTTTGGGTATTGCTGTATAATATTGGTATATATATATTTTTTTAATTTGAATTATTTATTTATTTTTTAACTCATTTGTTTTGTTATTGTTTGGGATTTTGTTGTTGTATACTTGAGTTATTAATTTCATCCTTCCCTCCCCCACCCACCTGCACCCGCTAGATCCACCCTTTTCTGGAACCCCTCCCCCCCTCCTCCATTTAACTCCTCAACCCCTCTTCTACCCCGCGTCGTGATGACAAGATCGTCCAGACAGCGGAGACAGTCTGTTGAAAACGCGTCAAGCGAAATATTCAGAAGTGAGTGTTAATCTTTGTTTGTTTCCCTTTCTAATCTATTAGTATATATATATCATTGCCTTCATCACCGGTCTTTTAATGTAATGAGTGCATGAACATATAATAACAAAGTACCTATCCTGGACTTTCACGTATTCCAGGTATCGTGAAGTTGTTCACACCGAAAATCATCTATTACCAAAGAATTACAAAAATGTCACAATTGTTCGTCATATTACGATCACGGTCATTAATGATTAATCCAGTCAACAATATTCGGAAAGTACCTACTCGTACTCACCGAGATCTTTCAGTTGAACAAAGGGATATGACAAATAAGAATAAAATTAAATATCAAAACCAGACACTATGAAATACGAGAGCGTAATAACTTATTACAAATACGTATTTCGTGTAGGTACTCACAGTTGAAATGACCAACATTTGTAAGTTTGGGACTCACAAAATATGAAACTTATAACGGAGCAAGCCGCTCTGATTTCATTCGCAGTGTACCTACCTACTACATTCAAAAGTAAGGTTGGCTACCATTATTTCTCATTAGATAGGTGTTTAGTATACATAGCATTTCCAGATTAAATTCAGCATTCTCCAGTTTGAATCCAACGTTATCCAAATGAGTTCAACATTTCCAATAGAATTCAACATTATATGCCATTTTAAAAAATCTAAAAAAAGAACCGCATAATGAATTTGTTGATAAATTGTCCTTTTTTGGGATAATATTGATCATTTGCCAAAATTTTCGATTTTTCAGATCGTTCTTAAGGTTAGAACGTTATTTCGTTCTTAAGGTTAAAGTTATTTAGTGTACCTTACTATTGAGTGTAGGTAAACTGCGAACGAAAATGTAGATTTTCCAAATCAAATTCAATCTCTTCCAAATAGGAATCAACATTTTCCAAATTGAACCAATATTATTTTGCAAATTGAACCCAATATCATTTTCCAAATTGAACCCAACAATTTCCAAATCGAACCCAACATTTTCCAAATTGAACCCAACATTTTCCAAACGAATTTAACAGTTTCCAAATTGAATTTCAACTATTTCCGAATAAAAATTCAACATTTTATAAACTTTATGACCTATTCTCAAGATCATAAATTAAAAAAAGGTCCTTAAACGTTCACACATCGGTAGCTTTTGACATTTCATGTCTTTACTTTGGCACATATACGAAAAAAGCGTTAAAAAAAAAACGTTAAATAAAAGCGTTAAATAAGAGCGTTAAAAAAAAGCGTTGCGGTTGGTTTTCTGATGATTTCCGCTTACAACCGAGTCGTTGCTAGGGAAATGGTACTTCGTCGTTTTTCATCCCACAAAATTCGTTGACCATTCGTTCGAAAGCTCTCGATTTATCCAACCATATTATGTTAACGATTGCGAAGTGCGTGGCCAACAAGCTGAGTTATGAGCAAGGTTATTTGAATAATTGTGTACACTCAGGTGATCATTCTCAATAATTGATATTGTGAACATGATTGCAACCGCTTGTTAATTTCTGATGATTTCATTGAGCTGGTGTTTCGATGATTTGATTCATAGCAGGTGATCCGAATATTGCGAGAACGGTTTGATTTGAGAAGAGGTGGTTAAATCATTTTAATAGGTAATTTCTATGCTTTACACTCTAGAAATCTGTAATTTCGTATGTAGCCTCTTTAAGACATTTACATGACGATGCCCAGGGTCCGGATCAGCTGAGTGGCTCTTAGAGCTTGCATTCGAGTCCGCAACACATAGGTACGAGTCTGCACCTAACGACATAAAATGACCCAATGTGTCGCAGACTCGTATACAAGCGTTTCTTTTTATTTCAAATTGTATTGCTAAATTTGGAAAATATTCTTCATTTTCCGGAAACATATACCTTGCAACAGTTTATTATTATTTTCCTTAAACAGAATTTGAACACCGTCAAAACACTAAATGAATATTGAATCATACAAAAAACATTGTGAGAAATAAAGTTCTCTGTTTTTCAATGTAGAGGTTGGATTGCAGTTGCGGCTGTTAGAAGAAGGAAGGTGTGCATCACGAAATTGACCGATTTTCGACCCAATCAGGGGCATTCACAGAAACTCGGTCGGATCAGAAACTGGTCAAAAACGGGCATCTAGTACTTGGATTACGTATCTGGTGGTGGGGAGGGGGGGGGGGGATTTTTATCTATTTCCTCAATTTCCTAGTAGGGGAGTTAGTCCCGAGTGACCTTCATTGCGAGACTTGTTTCCCTTCTGTGAGAGAAATACGTGACCAATCCGAGTTCTTTGTCGCTAAATTAAGGTTGGTATAAGCTCCTTGCCTATCTCATCTATTCATGGATGGCATTGTTTTAGAACAATGCGTGACTTTGAAAAATCGATTCGGATATCTATCTAGAAAATGTTAAAATTCAATCGGGAAATTGTCAAATTTAATTTGGAAAATGTTGAATCTATCTATATCTATAAAAGAGGATGTATGTATGTATGTATGTATGTATGTTGCCTATAGACTCCGAAACCGCTCGACAGATTGTAATGAAACTTTCAGGTATTATTAGGCATGATTCAAGGATTGTTCCTGTAAAGTTTGGTGCAAATCCGTTCAAAGGGCTCTGACCCAGAGGGCATAAAAGGGTGCAGTGTCAGGTTTTAGAAATTTATTTAACTACCCAAGCCAAGACCGAAGGCAGAGTGAGGCCGAGGGTGAGGCCAAAGGATGAGGAGGAGGATTAGGGATGATGATGAGGAGGAGGATGAGGGAGGAGGAGGAGGGAGGAAGATCAGGGAGGAGGAGGAGGGAGGAGGAGGAGGGAGGAGGAGGAGGATGAGGGAGGGGAGGAGGGAGGAGGAGGATGAGGGGGAGGGAGGAGGAGGAGGGAGGAGGAGGAGGAGGGAGGAGGAGGAGGAGAAGGGAGGAGGAGGATACTATTGAACGTCTGCATAAAATGACAACGAATCCAGGGTCATTGTAGACACCAAAGGCAGAAACCAAAGGCTAAGCTTCCGTCCATCAAATCACCTCTTAATAACAGTTTAAAATTACGATCAATAAACAAATTTAATTTGGGCGCAGCAACGCTCGCGGGGGGAACGCTAGTATCTATAAAAGAGGATGTATGTATGTATGTATGTTGCCTATAGACTCCGAAACCGCTCGACAGATTGTAATGAAACTTTCAGGTATTATTAGGCATGATTCAAGGATTGTTCCTGTAAAGTTTGGTGCAAATCCGTTCAAAGGGCTCTGACCCAGAGGGCATAAAAGGGTGCAGTGTCAGGTTTTAGAAATTTATTGTTTACAAAATTAACTACCCAAGCCAAGACCGAAGGAGGAGGAGGAGGAGGGAGGAGGAGGAGGGAGGAGGATGAGGGAGGAAGAGGAGGGAGGAGGATGAGGGACGAAGAGGAGGGAGGAGGAGTGAGAGAGGAGGAGGATGAGGAGGAGGGAGGAGGATGAGGGACGAAGAGGAGGGAGGAGGAGTGAGAGAGGAGGAGGATGAGGAGGAGGGAGGAGGATGAGGGACGAAGAGGAGGGAGGAGGAGGAGGAGTGAGGGAGGAGGAGGAGGATGAGGAGGAGGGAGAAACCAAAGGCAGAATCCAAAGGCTAAGCTTCCGTCCATCCAATCACCTCTTAATAACAGTTTAAAATTACGATCAATAAACAAATTTAATTTGGGCGCAGCAACGCGCGGGGGGAACGCTAGTTCGTTTATAAACGTTGAATTCAATTTGGAAAATGTTGGGTTCAATTTGGATAATGTTGAGCCCTATATGGAAAATGTCGAATTTTGTTTGGAAAATCTACTTTTTTCAGATCTTAGGAACGATCTGAAAAATTGAAAATGGTGGCAGATGATCAATAATACCCCAAAAAAGGATACTTTATCAAAAAATTCATTATTAGGTTCTTTTTTCGATTTTTTAAAATTACATTATGTTGAATTCTATTTGGAAATGTTTAATTCCGTTTGGAAAATGTCGAATTCGTTTGGAAAATGTTGGATTCAATTTGAAAATGTTGGATTTAATCTGGAAAATCTTGAATTTAATCTGGAAAGTGGAAATGCCATATATATACTTGTACATATGACAAAGCGGTACACTCTAGGATTGGTTTCAGAATGCCTCAAAACATATTTCAATAAATCAGGGAAATTTTCGAAAATTTTGATTTTAAAAATTTTGGAGCCATTGCAACAGCTTAATTTTTTTTTTTTTTTTTTTGAAAATTCGCTAATTGAAATGAAAATTGCTTCAAGACCTCATAAGTTCCTACCCTTCAAGGTTTTCTAACAACCGAGAACTTCTTTCTTCTTCCAGAAGTATGACATCTCCTTCCCCAAATCAATTCGTTTTTGACGTTGATGGAGGAGCAGATGACATTTTCGCTTTATCTTTGGCGTTGCTCAATCCAACGTTAGTTAGCGTGATTGCCATCACAACAGTATTTGGAAACACCGATATCTCCAGCTGCACGAATAATGTTCTAAGGACCCTACAAGTTTTCAACAGAACTAATGATGTAAGTTAGTAATATATATTTCTATCATTCTACACTGATATAATAACTTATTAAATTAATAGTTTCATGACGGCGTTTATCTATTTATTTCTAAAATCCCTGTGTATTAAGAGTATGGTAGAATATTCAGAAACACAAGTTTCTTCGGCTAACAATAGCTAATACTTTTGGTTTATTACTTTTAATAATGAACATTTCTAATCCACCAAGAAATGATAAGTAATGCATTTTACGATAGAGTACGAGGTTTATGTGTGTCTTTTATGTGTTATGTGTGTTATAGATTGAGTAGGGAATTTTCATTGTTATTTTTTATTTTCTCAAAAAAAAGATCTGAGCTAGAGCTTTCCAAAAAGGTGCTATATGATGGGTATTTGACCAGTGTTTCAGCTCTTGAGATTAATTTACACGATGATTTCACGACCCCCGCCTGTAAGGGGTGTGATATACTTTTGCACTTACACAACATTTTTGTACCTTTTTCTTCTTTGGTACCTACCTAGGTTATTCACTATTGCAACTAATTTTTCTTTTGTGAGATAAAATAACTCGTTGATGTCTCAAACACAACTGGTTTATTGGAAATTAAATTTAACTGAAATCATAAAACACCTGTGTGATTAATAATTTGTAGTAATACGTAACATCACAAATTATTAATCACACATAATTGAAGCTAATTAATATGAAGAGTTTCGCAACTCTGCGACAGTCCTGGGAAATAAACTCGAAAGTTCTTCAATTTTAACTTTCATGTTCATCTGGAAGTTCAAGTGGGTACAACTGCGATATAGACCTTACCAGGTGGGTTCCATCCGGAAGACAAAGACCCGCTACTCTAAGGGTCAAATTCATAGACAAAGCCTGAATGTGTGTGTTCACTCGCACTCACCTAAATAGAGGGTCACCCTCCACTCACCAATTCGAATTCATAAGTGGGGTGGTTTCTAGGTCAAATAAAAAGCAACACCATATTAGAAATAATAAACCAAAAAAATATATAACTATTGAAAACGGTATTTTTGCTAAATTTAACAAACTAAGTTAACTCCAGTTAAACTATTCTGCTTTCATGTTTATACATGTTAATTATGTTCTAAATGAGGTTCCTGTGTACGTCGGTAGTGGCAAAGGAATGGTGTACCCCACTTCAAGTGATAATTTCTTTGGTTATGATGGTCTTGGGGACAATCAATGGAATGAATCATTGAAAATTACTCCTGAAACCACTCACGCGGCCATATTTTTAGCTGACTTAGTCAGTCAACGTCCAGGTAACTACAATGATAATTTGGATTTTTTGAATTACTAGTAATCATTATAAAATTAACTGCACACATTTTACGAACTAAATCACTCGTGACGAAGTTTTGGAAACTCATTTCAAAACGGAAGTTAGTGAAAAAACGTTGTGTATTTCGACGAAAAATAAAGAGTTCCAAATGTTAAATTGATTTCGACGGTTAGGCCATCATCAGTGACAGACAATAACTGAAGACACAATAGAAAGGACACTGCTGTTATAGTCACAGGTGAAGGGAAATTGAACCCCATTGGTCAAGAAAAAGGAAAGGGGCAGGAGGTACAACCAATTAAGTGCATGCAAAGTGAAGGGGGATTATAGCTAATCAGATAAAGTGAAAGAAGGGGAGGAATTACTGGTTTCAACAGTTTGAAGGGATAATTCCAAGCTTTACAGAAATGGACTTATCAGTGGTGAAATATATTGAGGGATATCCTCATTTAAACATTTACCAGATCTGTCACTTTTGATCATTTCGAATTTTTCAAGTACATTCAACATACTTCCCTTTGGACAAAAATGAAGAAATTCTACAAACTGTCTATCTGTCAAATCAAAATTGTAACTATGATTGGATTCCTTAAGATGTTTCGCAAATGTAGACTTACTCTTATTTTCCTTGAAATCCTCCTGATGCTCGTCTATTCTTTCCCTGAATTTCCTACCAGTTTGACCGCAATATTCGTAGCCACAAGAGCATTTTAGTTTATAAACCCCACTTTTATCCTGAACATTGATTTTGTCCTTAACGGATCCTAGTATTGCTTAGTTGTAAAACCTACTTTGTAACCTCTCGATGATAGAATTCTGCCGATTTTATCAGAAATTTTCCCATAATAAGGGGAAGGGAGATCTCGTTGATACCATATGGGATAAGGTTCTTAGGGATAAAGAGTAGGGAAAAAGTTTCCAATCTTGCTAGGGAAGATGTGAATTTTGAAGAAAAGCAATGGATAAGTATACCTTATTATGGTAACTATTGTAGACAACGTTTTTTCACTAACTTCCGTTTTGCACACATTTTTATCAATTACAGCAACTTTTTTTCAATTAATGTGCACACAACACATTATTTTCGGCTACATTTAATTTTGTTTCTGATAATAATATTTATGCATACTGTATAATTATACAGCTGCAATGTTCACACTAAAACATTGGAATTTCAGGGGAAATAAGTCTTGTTGCGACCGGGCCGTTGACAAATCTTGCTCTTGCGCAACACCTGAACCCTTCCTTTCTGCGAGATCTTAAGCAATTGTACGTGATGGGTGGTGCTTACCAAGGTGAGGCTCATACTTATTTCAGTTACAATTATTTAATAACTTAATCTTACGTGTTAATATGGTTGAAATATTTGGTTTCCAGGAATAGGAAACGTTCGACCAGGCGTTGAATTCAACTTTTTTTTAGACCCATTAGCAGCGGAATTTATATTGTCAGAGTCACATAACAGCACTGTGATAACGTTACTGCCCCTCGAGACAACGCCTCGACTACCCATGGTTAGTACGCGAACATTTTTCTTGTACAAATACACATTTTAGGGAACAGTTTCTGTTAACGAGGGAAAATCCAAAAGGAGCTACCTATAGGACGACTAGGGGGCAATTTAAGAGATGAAATTTAGCATTTAGGTACCTACCAATACTTCACTAGCAGGTACATCGCACGGACAATAGTTAATAAACTCGATTTCGCAATGTTGAAATAAATTCCATTGGAACTATATCACCTAATAATTCCAACATTGGCATTATATCAGCTGATATTTACAAGGCAATTTTTATGTGTTCCAGTATTACTAGCTAGCGATCTTTGATGAAATTTTAATCGTCTAGTCCAGATCCGCTAGCAGCGCGTGATTTCTCTATCTTCGCGCGCATAGAAATTCGAAGGTTTTTTTTTTTAATCGATGTTCAAGCCCTTAGGGAAAGTGAACTATTCAACGTACAGCGTTGCGGGTGTTTTTAATCGATTCTTAGGGATTGATTTATCATTGACAAGCAAAATATTATTACTGTTCAGTTACTTAGAAAGTTTTCGAGATCTCGATTTTTTAATATTCACCCTTTTGGGTTGATAAAAATTCCTGCCTTCGCTTCTAGGACCATCTAGACCCCCAAATGTGATTTTTAACACAAGTTTCATGCAGTTTGGTCTAGTATTTTCGGAGAAAACCCGCGGACGGCGGGCGGACTTTTTTTTTTTTTTAACACAAATTTTTTATCTGAACACAGATAGGTAAGTATAGTGTTTGGATTTTACGCATCTTGAAACGTAAACCAAAATTTTTATCTGAACACTATCAAAAGTGCCTATTTTTTTTAAAGAAAATTCAGAGAGAAAGTTTCTCGACGGATTCTTCTGTTGGGAGAGGGGTGTGTGTGTGTGTGTGTTTGTGTGAGGGGTGTGTGTGTGTGTGTGTTTGTGTGCTGAATCCGAATCTAAAGTTTTCAACAAAAAAATGACGGCTTCGCAACAAAAATCGCAAAAACCCGTAAAAATTTTGGACTTTTTTCACAAAATTGCTTATAATTTGAAAAGTATGCATCCTAGCGAATCGCACACCACTTATCAAATGAGAGCAAACAACAAGTCCTTCAAAATCCACTGGTCACATCCACAGAGCGCTGAAAAAGAGCGACTTAACCAAAAACGAGAGAAACTTGGTCCTGATTAGCTCCAGACGCTTTCTCAACGTGTGTCCTCCATAAATGTGTGTTTCATTTGTGTTCTTTGGTGTTACGCGATTGAAAGTTCGTCGGAGAAAATTTGGATAGATTAATATTATTCAAGTTGAGGGGGACTATGTCCATCTGTACATATCCACCTATTGGTAAAAATTGGAAAAATATGTTCGTAATTGGAAAAACAAACCCAGTCAGTACGTACCTACAAAAGACATTAAAAAAAACCAATTTGCATTCGTTGTTAGTTTCAATTCAAACTCAAGTTCAAATTGATTCGCAATTCAGTTGCTTAAAACCTGGATCCCTATGTTATTCAGTAATTCGAAACACTTAGTGTAATTAATTAATTGGCTAATAATCAAACTATAAACCATCAACCCTCAACGGTTTGCGTTCAAGTTTAAGCGTAACATATCGTACAAAAAATCAAAAAGTTTACCTATATCCATTCATTTGATTTTTCAGGCATGGAGACTAAATGAATTAGGGACGATTCAGTCGCCATACATTGAGTTTCTTAATAAAGCTGAAAGGAAAATCCTTACAAGACAGACTTGGAGTCCAAATGACCAGCTTATGATGTCCGTTGCGATGTGTAACAACATCATGACGGACACTTTGGATGCTGATGGAAGCGTCTTAACGGAAGGAGGAGATGCGAAAGGATTATTACGCATTGACTACAAGTCGAGTAGCTTCAATTTGAAAATCATCACCCAAGTGGATCAAGCTTCATTCCAGAATTTTATACTCACTTCATTTAGGTAATCAATCAATATAAAAACCTGAATGGTAATTCCGTATTATCAGTGATCCTACCGACGCACCATGAAGATATGTCCCCTGTTCCCATCCTCTTATAAATAAACGTTTACTATGGGTAACTACTCGTAATATATATATATGTAAATGTAGGTATCCATAGGTATCCAACTGATATCTAATCATATATTCGGTCACTTGTAATACAAATACATTTTTTTAAGTATAAACGAAGACCAACTAAAACATTAGAGAGTTTTTGGCGATCTCAACGTCACCCGTTACCGTAGTCTTGAGGGAGCAAACGAAGATGCTTAACCAAATGTAACCGGGAGAACGGTTGCCTTAATTTTGATGTCACGTTAACGGTGGTTGGGTAACGCGATATTTTCCCCCCAGCTGTCTTGTTATCTACTGGTTGACTAATCAATTTCTTCATTTCGATATGAAACGCCGATTTTCAATCCTGAATTCGAATTCCATGTTAGTTTCAATACAAATACGGGCTAATTTCTCATTTTTAGTTTTCAATTCGTAAACAGGGGATGGATAGTAAGCCTCAACCTCAAGTGTGGAACAACGCGGTTTAGTTGCATTTATAGGCCATTAGTCGTTACGAACTTCATGTTTTTGGATTTTCCGTTGGGCAAATTATCAACAAGTATGAAAAAGTATTTATCTCTATGACAATGAAACAGGATTTTACCTGACAAAATCATCAGTGAAGGCAGCACTTCACGCAATGTTCACGAGAAAATAGCTGAGAGTTCAGGTAAACTAAGAACAATACTGCGAAGAAGTAGTGTCTTAAAACTCAGTTTTCTCATTTAAAACATGTGAAATAATAATAGAAACAAGGCTCTAACCGACCAAATAGAGCCTGAGCGCAAAAGAACGGAACTTTTTGATCGAGTTGAAGGCTAGTAAAGCTGGACAGCGGAGGCGGACTTCAGATGGCACATTCGGTTTCTACGCGACTTGAAACGCAAAATAACCAAGTTTGAGGGGTGTTCAAAAACCTACCCGCTACATCAACAAAATTAGTTGGTGATGAGGCATTTGAAAAGAAAAACTATTAGGTATATTTACTTCAGCATTATTCGAGTAATTTTGAGGTGACCAGTAGTGTGACATTTACAGGAAGGTAGGGCTGGTGTCGTCTCCCTTTAGGTCCCCTAACGGGTGACGTTAAATGAGCCATTCTAAAGAACGACGTTGCTAAAGTCCCTTCAAGGTCACGTACTCTTGGGTACCATTGAGTGACCTTAAGGGCACGTTAGTGGTCACCAAAAACTCTCTATTGAGAGGAATAACTTTTTGCTTCCTCACAACCGAAAGTAGAGAAGCTTTGTTTCGTGATTGAAGTTGAAAAAATGTTTGTCTTCAAAATCAAAATTTCCACTTGCTTTTTTCGTTTCAAAGCTCGCTAATTAATTTTGGTTCAGTGTCTGTCTGTCTATGGCATATCCTTGTCACGGTCAAAACTATACCAAGTTTCAGTCTGATTCCAATTAAATTTTCAGGGATTGTGCGGGTTAGCTCCTAGACAGTCAACTATCATTTTTAGTACCGTTTAATCAACAGTAGTCTGTGCGCATGCGCAAACGTGAATTTCTCATAACGTCGATTCCTCATCATCTGTTGGTCCGATTTCGTTCAAACTCGGTAGGTAATTGGATATATGTTTTAGTGAAAAGTCCTATAAATTATATCGCGATTGATAGAGTAATAACCATTGCGCATGCGCAAAACTAATAGGTATCGATTGACACAGGAGTCCAATTGAATGATTTTGATGACATTTTCAGGGATTGTGCGTGATAACTTCTAGACGGTCCCCTATACGTTTCATTGTCATCACATCAATATTATTCTCTACGCATGCGCAAACGTTAATTTGTTATAACTTCGATTTCTTATCATCTATAGGTCCGATATCGTTCTAACTTGGGGAATGGATGGGTAAATGTTCCAGGATAATTCCCTATGAATTATATCGCGATTGGTGGATTAATAACTATAAGTTGCGCATGTGCAAAACTAAACTTGATCGACACAGACAATAGTCCGAGACTAATGGACCGATTTTTTCGAAATTTTCAAGGATTGTGCGGTTTAGCTCTTAGACCTTCCCCTATAAATTTCATTGCTGTTGGTTTAATAGTAGTCTGTGCGCATGCGCAAACATTATTTTTTATAAGGTCGACTTTTCAATCATTTTGACTCGTACTTTGTTATTCAACTAATTCTATAAATACATGTTACAATATGTGAGGAAGCTATACTGCCCACCCAACTTGGCAGAGGTTTTTTCCCAGTCGATTACGAAAGAGAAGGTAGAAGTGTGGTAGGTAGGTAGTAATGTACCTATGTATGTAATGACGACCGGGTAAGTAAAATTATCTATTAAACTGACCGTGCTGGTGCACCTAAATTCAGACATCGAGTCATGAACATGAGTAATCGAACGGGATATAAAATTTAGAGAATTTAGCAACAAATTGAACGAAAGGGCCCCAAAAAATGCCCAATTAGCTCATCTCATTTTTCAATTCTGCCAGTTATACTTTTAGACAAAATCTTACAGAATCATATTAAAACCGTCATAAGCATATTATGAGCCTTTGTGTGTGTTTTTGTATAAATCGGTAGGTATGTACCTGTTCGATACGTAGGTATGTTTAACTACCTCCTTCTCGAACAGGTACCTACATACCTACCGATTTATACACATAGACACATACAATGGCGCTCTTTTGAGGAAGGTCATTTTGTAGGTAAATCTTCATTTTGCATCCTGAGTTTACTTTTGAGAATCCTAAAAAAAATTGATAATTTTGAGCAAAATAAGCGTGTTTAAATTTCGCAAGATGGCAAATTAACAAGTTGTTTTTTCCAGAAATTGGAAAATTGTACCTTTTTTTCTCTCTCTCTCTTAGTCCAAATATTTCAAGTTTCAAAATGTTCATACTGTCCATTAATCAATAAATTGTATTTTAGTTGAGGTTTTCCGAATGTCACAAGGGTATGAGTTCTAAACTGTGCGAGTAAAGCTGTAAAAATATAGCAATTGAGAAGAAGTCTCCGAGGACACCGAAAAATCGCCAGATCATCAATAGTTGAAAATCGGAAAGTGGGGATTTGAAAATTAGCGAGTCGGAAATTCTCCGTTAGAAAAAAATTACCAGAGCTGGTGGGGAATCGAAATCTAAAAAAAACTAGAAAATAGACGTTGAAATAGGTAGGTAAGTATTTAGAAATAGGGTTACCTAGGTCATTTGACGAATCGTAAAAAAAAATTCCTTTTCAAAACGAATTAGAGTTGGAAAAGTTCCCAATCCTTACCCCTTTAAAAATTAACAATTTAGACATTTTCCAAATTGGCGAATTGAGAAAGCCGATTGAGACAGAGGAGGAAGGAAAGAAGCAAAAAATTGCTGGACGGAAAAGTAGAAGTTGACAAATTGGCAAGTTGGAAACTGAGCAGTTGAAAAATCAGACAAAGACTCGGCTTTGCCCCCCTGGACCCCCCGGTTGCTTTCCGCTTTGAGCCTTCGGCTAAAATGCTAAAACATGGAACATGCTTTCTTCCCGCTAATTCGTAAATTTAAATAAATTTTTTACATAAATGTTTTACTAATCGAAATTAGAACAGAGTAGCTACCTAGGTAGGTAATTTTCTGTTATGGTGCGCGTCTACAATTTATTATTACTATAACCAAGATTAACTTCTCAACCAAGTGACAACAAAACAAGCGGCATTGTTTACTATATCCATTTATAACGTAAATAAATATAAAACTACGACATGAATAGAAGAACAAGTACGAAAGAAATGCGGGATAACTCGAGAGCTTTCCGAGTGGAGAACGATTTTTGTCCGGTGAAAAGTAAAGAAGTTTCATTTCCCCAGCAACGGCTTGATTGTACGTGAAAATAAAAAGAAACAGTTAGGCCTCATATTTTCTAAAGAGGGTATTCAAGCTAATCCAAAGAGGAACATTCAATACAAAGTCATAAACGCTTGCATACGAGTCAGCAACACATTGGGACATTTTATGCCTTTAGTTGCAGACTCGTATGCAAGCTCTAAGAGCCACTCAGCTGATCCGGACCCTGAGCATCGTCAAGTAAATGTCCTAAAGAGGCTGCATACGAAATTACAGCTTCCTAGAGTGTAAAGTATAGAAATTAGCTTTAAGAGCCACTCATCTGATGTAAAGTATAGAAATTACCTATTAAAATGATTTTAACCTCCTCTTCTCAAATCAAACCGTTCTCGCAATACTATTCGGATCACCTACTATGAATCAAATCATCGAAACACCAGCTCAATAAAATCATCAGACATTAACGAGCGGTTTCAATCATGTTCACGATATCAATTATTGAGAATGATCACCTGTGTGTAAACAATTATTGAAATAACCATGCTTATAACTCAGCTTGTTGCCCACGCACTTCGCAGTTAGTGTATATAATATGGTTGGATTAATCGAGAGCTTTCGAACGAATAGTCAACGAATTTTGTGGGATGAAAAACGACGAAGTTCCATTTCCCTAGCAACGGCTCGGTTGTAAGGGGAAATCATCAGAAAACCAACCGTAACGCTTTTTTTTTTTTTTTTTTTTAACGCTTCTATTTAACGCTTTCTGTTAACGCTTTTTTCGTTTATGTGCCAAAGTAAAGACATTAAATGTCAAAAAATCGATGTTGGTTTTTACCGCGAATGTTGTTTACAGTTCTTTTAAATCAGGGGTATATCTCAGCTTCGTCCATATTTACAGCGGTTTTGGCAGTATATAATTTACGCATAAATGTAGGGCTTTTCAACGAGTGGCGAACGATTTTCGTGGGATGAAAATTTACGGCGGTACATTTCCCTAGAAACGGGTCGGTTGCAAGTGAAAATCATTACAAAATCCCGCGCTACTTTCGTTCAACGGTTTCGTCACGTTTTTTCCCAGTTAGGTGATGGCTAAAGCATGTTCCATGCTAAAATTCCAACTGGTAAAAAAATATAGGAGTAGAAAATTTAGTGGAAAGAGAATCAGAAAGCAAAAAATTAGCTGGTGATGAATAAGTAGTGAGTTCGGATATCTTCCAAAATAACTCGTTTTTAAAAATTTGCGGTTTTTTTCCGATTTTCCCAACTGGCCGAAAAAGTTGGCTTTGGGCGACGGCCCTGCTGAAGTAGGTGGGTAGACACACCTTCCTACCAACATCTAACTAGGCTACTGGCTACGTGGAATCATTAATCATTCCGTAATAGAGACAATAGTGGTAGTTAGTAATGAGTGAGCAAACTTATTCGCGAAGCAAGCATTTAGATTGTATCTTAGTAGTTTGACAGTAGGTATCATTATGTTTTTAATACCTAATTAAATTTGAACTTTAATTTCAGTGCAGGTGTTTCCAGCAACCAGATAAAAGGACAAATCATAATCATGAATGCCATTATATGTTGTATATCCCATCAAGTAATAAACCTGATTTAGCCATTGCAAGGTAGCATTAAGTAATATTTTACATTTATTGTGCCGAAAATTCTTTAAGAAGTATTCTTCGTCACCAAAAATCTATTCAAGCACCTATCACCACTCACAACTATTAAGTAGATACCTACCTACCTAAGTAAACTCATTGAATTTGAATAAGTAGGTACTACCTGATTATATTATATTCAGCTTTGCATGATATGTTGATTGATAAAGTGTGATTTCATATTCCCATGGTTTACACCAGTACGTTGGTGACTTTCGTGAGAAGGAATTTCCAATTTTCGGTTTATTTTTTTCAACAATAAATCATTGTAATCAACCAATTACGTAGGTACCTACCTTTTTAGTACCTACATTTTTGCAGCTTTTTTCCAAAACTGCTGGACCAAAGTATATTAAATGTGGCTGAAAAATCATACATCAGCCAGGGATGTGCCAGTGATTTCGGCATTACTTTCGATCAACCTCAAGGGATGGAATTCAATAGGTACCTATTAAAATAATCGAGATCTCGACAACGGTTGATATAAAAGGGTAGGTAGGTACCTACCTACCTGGTTTTTTCGTTCGATTTAGATTGAGCTCAGTTCTATAAACCATCGAATATAGGTTCCTTCCATTCGGAGCATTGTTCAACCAACCGTTGCACTCCAGAAGGGTGTTGGAAAGTGAAAAAATCGGCAATATGATGAATCGCGAAGCGTCTTTGGTATGCAGTTTTCCTATTCGGTTGTCTATTAAGTTGAAATTATCTATACTTACATGGGTGAAGATGGATGGACCAGTTATCTGCGCAGAAGAGCTAGGTATCTGACAAGAAATAATAGGTACACCTTTGAGCATGAAACTTGCACCATCATTGTTACAAGAATCTGATTCTCTAGGTGGGATCACGTTCTATATATGATGACACGTTTACTGAAACTATAGCACATTTACAGATGACACAGATAGATACACACTTTGATCGAAGAAGAGGGGTTTAGATACAATAATATTACAGTAAGTAGTACATACTTACTATATGAGTAACTACTTCACTATAGGAGTTATTGGACTCAATGCCAAGTGGTGTTAATTAATGACAGTTTCACTTGTCCTGGGTTGCACTAGTGGTGGGTTTCTCATCCATCCGGAATATTGCGGCAGTGCGTCAAAAATTTCAGCCTTCGGACTGGCTAGCACCAGTCGGAGGAGTGAGCTGAATCGTGCAGGATCCGTACCTACTCTTGTGGCGTTGGGCGGACTGTCCACATCTGAAAAATTATGCAGGACTAAATTTTTTGACCAAGCATCTTTTTAACAACCCAAAGTAATTAATGTAAATAATTTTTAGGATGTTTAAAATGTCAACAATGAAGAAGAGGGGAGTCCAACGATTCTAAATCGTATTTTTAAAATTCGAAAACGATAGTTCGTTTTGGAAATGGGGTGCAAGACTCAGGTAGGTACACCCGTCGCTGTGATCAGCTTTAGGAACGTGGATCATCTGGTGACTTTACAGTACCTACGCTTGGAAACTCCCAACTGCAATTTTCAGGTTAAAACTCCACACAAAAAAGTTTCAATTAAAAAAAAAGTACTTAGAAAAAGTTTTTTTTTTAACTATTACACTTTGTTGCATAAAAAAATACATTATAGTTGCGCGAGAAAATGACATTATAAAGCATTAACATGAAACTTGAAAGAGGTGTCCACTGATAAGTCCTAAATCTTTTCCTACCCAGAAGTGTGTCGTCTACAGTCCATCAAGGAAATCTGTTGGTAGTTGTGGTGAAAACCACCCCCTCTTTTCAACAGCCCTTTTCAGGGCTACCAAAAAGAGGTAGGCACAACACAAAAATATTTATAAGACGTCGAGTTATAACTCCGTCAAACAAAATATTTCACCAGAGAGAAAATACTAAATTCTCTCTCAAAAGTGAAATATTAACTAATAACACACAAGGCGACCTCCCTAAACATTTACTGGGCGAGAGAGATGCGACAAGCATCTCGAAACAAGTCGCCTTGAATGAGAAATCTCAAACAGAAAAACTCAAGGTCGTCCAGCCACCCCCGGGGACCCCGTCGCAGCGACGGACGTGGGGAAACCACCCCGAAAGACCAGCTCAGCTATCATACTCGCAGATACTGAGAAAACAATGTGCGAACCAATGAGATTACACAGTCGAATTAATGAAATTAAGCGGACCAACCAGGAGGCGGCAGGAGGCGGCCACCTCCCTATAAATACCCCGCCGGGAGCCCTCCGAAATTCATTCCACTCTCCGCTCTCGACGACGACACCTCGAAGTACGAAGAATTCTACACGCTCTACGCTGACGAACCTTCTGCATTCCGAGTTCATCTCAAGAACGGCTTCCTACTGCTTTCTACAAGGCCTACCTTCTCTCCACACAGATCTCGCATTGGCATCTACGAGTCCAGTGATTATTCATCCTGCTCATTGCCCAACGTAGTTCATCTGTCAGGACGCCACCCGGTACATCTATCGATATTCTCTTTAGATCGTACGCCCGAGGGACGTTCCGAGCCGTGTCGCCCGGGTTTCGTAGCAATAAGCTCGTAACCGACCGCTGTGGGCACGCCGGTAAATTACTCTGCTCATCCGCTCTAATTTACCGTCCAAGGAAGTCTTTTTCAAGACTACGAGGTAGGACCCTGACATACGAGCATTGGAAAGACGCTCTGTCAAGCGAGTCCACCTCCCAAACCCTCTATTTTTATACATAGAGGCATCGAAACGAGCTAAAAACTCGGTTATTTCGATGGAACGTCGGCCGGCTTATTTCCTCATGCAAGGGGAGGCAGACGACGGCGAAGCCGGGCCGCGTAGCCCCCGTAGCGCTCCTTACAGGCTACCCGGCGAATCCGCTGAACCCAGCGACGGCGCAAGGCTCGATCCTCACGCCGGGATCGCCTTCTCACCCGACGTATTCGTTAAAGAAACGTTCGATCAAGCCTCGCCTATACAAAAGATCGAGGATACCTTTCAGACTCGCTCTGAAGCCGATCATTACGATTCGACCAAGCTGTCCGAGTACCCACGATATTCGACGCAGGCCTACCCGGCCGATCCGAGTGTTAAATACACTCCAAATGTGCAAAAAGCGAAGGATACTTTTCAGTACCTCAACCAAGCTCAACATATTCCCCCTACAGATATAAATCTTAGGCCGGAATATTACAAAACGGCTCAGTACCAAACTGATCGAACCCAGCACCCACTATGCGAGCCCAGGGCTCCACGCGGCTGCGACACGAACTATCTCTCAGTTCATCCCGCCAAGCCAGCTGACCTTGGCGGATCCGCTCACATTCCTTACGGGAATAACCGGGGGACTAACCCGCATAATCAGAATATAAATGTCCCACTTGGCCTACCTACGCCAAGTAAAACAATTTAAATCCACTACAAATGGTGACCCCGCCTTTGAACAGGCTTAACACGGAGCATTTCGTTCCCTCTTATGAAGCTAGTGGATTTCAGGGAACCACTGCGGGCGTGCGACCCCCGCCGGGCCTCTACGCCCCACATCTCACGCAACATCCCTCTACACAAAGTGGCTTTCGAGCACTTTTAGAGGAGATGGGAGATTATCAAAAACCAATCTTCCAAAAGAAGAATATCGATCGTGCACTCGCCGAGTTCGATCAATACTGCGTGCGAAAACACCTGAGAACGCAGAACGAATGTTTCTCAGCTATATACAAGTGGGTACCAGAAGAAATGAGGGAAGCTATCGACTCAGCTTACCTCACGGCACCCCACGCACCCTACGAAGAGGCCAAACAGCGCCTACAGCGAGAATATGGGTTGTCCTTACAGGACAGGCTCCTCGCACTCGAGGACCCCGCATCTCTCGCCAAAAAACCCAGCACCAAGTACCACGAAATGTACTCTAAAGCTGTTGGGTACTTTTCAGAAGCTCTGATCACTCAAAAGTGGATCGAGACTCTACCCATCGAAGCACGAGGTATGGTCGCAGCTCAGCCTACCACGACCGCCCGGCTCGACCTAGCTGATACGCTACACGCGTACAAAACAGAGAATACCTCTCTAAACATACGGGGAGTAGAATCTACTCCGAAACCCATGAATACTGGTTTCAAAAAGGCCCTCTCAAAGCAAGCTGAGTTCAAACCTCAACCAGTAGAGAGTAGGCCTCACAAACCGACGGCCTATGTCTGTCGAAACCACGCACGTTTCGGTAACGAAACTCGCAAATGTGCAGACCCAGAACACTGCACTTGGAAGACAAACACTGCTTCCAAAACTAGCAAAAAGGCAGCGACTATAAGCCAGCCTAAAACCTGGGTTTCAAACGAAAATGCTCAGAGATCGGTACAAGAAAGTACCGTTCCAACCTCCGACGTAGAGAGTTCGGAAAACGAATAACTGCCAGTGTATCTGAGCCTATACACCGGCAGTCTACTGAGTATAAAAGGCTTTTTTTCAAGTGCAAACTAAATGGCACTGAATTTCTCATCGACACGGGAGCAGAAGTGAACATTCTGCCCCACAATGTCACAAAAAAATTGGGCTTAAAAATTCGTAAGTCCAACGTTAAGCTCACAGCAGCTAACGGAGCCCCCATAGACACACTAGGGCGGGCTGACACAACAATTAACATCGGCCTCGGTGACATGACCACCGATTTTATGATCACGAAAGTTGATCTAGCGATCCTAGGTATACCATTCCTCGAGTCTTGGGATATCGGAATACGGGTCAAACACAAGTACATTTACAAAGATAAAATAAAGAGCTATGCCGATCAAAAAATAGCTGCAGTCATGAACAAAAAATTCACTGACGAACAAATAGCAGCTACTATCCCTCACCGTGACAATAACCCTCAACCAGAGGACGTGCAAATCACGGAGGACGAAAACATTCGCTCTATCATTGACAAATACAATGATAAAATGAGCAAACTTCAAGGAAAGTGGAAAAACAACGGGGTTTACCACCGTATAACCACGGAAGGAACACCAGTACACTTCCGAGCAAGACCCATGGCGGGCGAAAAACGGGCTCAAGTCAAAAGTACTTTTGACAAAATGCTTTCAGAAGGCATAATTGCACCATCAGATTCCGAATGGGCATCCCCGTTACACTGTGTGCCAAAAAAAGACGGGTCATGGAGAATCACCGGCGACTACCGTTTCCTGAACGCGAAAACGAAGAAAGACGCCTACCCTCCTCCTCACATTCGCTCTTTCCAAGCGAATTTACATGATACACGAATCTATTCGACAATAGATTTAAAATCGGCATATTATCATATTCCGATGCACCCAGATGACGCTCATAAAACTGCAATTATTACACCTTTCGGTCTTTATGAGTTTAAGAAAATGAGCATGGGTTTGGCCGGAGCGGCTCAAACATGGCAAAGATACATGGACAGCATCATGCGAAAATTTGATTTCGCATTTGTATACCTAGATGACATCCTGGTGGCTTCTAAAAATTATGAGGAACACATGAACCACCTCAAACAAATTTTTGACAAGCTAGGGGAACACGGACTTCGAGTAGGTTTTGATAAATGCATTTTTTCAAAACCTACCGTCGATTTCCTAGGTTTCACTATCTCGAAAGAAGGGATAATTCCTAAACGAGATAAAATAGAAGCCATAGAACAATTTCCTAGGCCAATAGACGTACGAAGTCTACGCAGATTCCTAGGTATGTGTGGTTTCTACCGAGCATGCTCAAGCAAATTCGCTCACACGGCACAACCTCTGTATGACTCCATTCAGTCAAACAAAAAAAATGACAGAACACCTATCGAATGGACATCAGAGAGAGAAAAAGCTTTCAACAGCTTAAAACAAGCAATGATCAAAGCAACATTGCATAACATTGCTCACCCACACCCTACAGCAGAGTGGAGATTAGTCTGCGACGCATCCGACACACACATCGGAGCGGCACTAGAACAGGAAATTACGGACAAACATGGCTCGAAATCTTACCAACCATTGGGATTTTTCAGTAAAGAAATTCCGGAACAATGGAAGAACAAAGCATCATTCGACAAAGAAATGTTCGCCGTTTACCAAGCTTGCATTCACTGGCACAATGACTTGGACGGCAGATCTTTTCATATTTGTTCTGATCACAAGCCTCTGCTAGGCACGATGCTTAAGAAAAATGCACATTTTTCTAAAATGAGATTAAGATGGCTAACATACATCTCTCAAATGACGAGTGACATTCGTCATATTCCCGGAGAGAGCAACGTCGTCGCCGACGCACTCTCCAGACCTTTCGATCCGGTTGAAATTCAAACAAAATCGATTTCAACCCAGACGGACGAGGGTCCACCCATAGCCGAAATTTCGCAAATTACGGCTGCAATAGAGTGCAATCTTCTACTGCACATTTCAAATTCACAAATTCGTTCTCCTCCTAACGCAGAGGACAAATTGAAACTCACACGAGTCGAATTCCCTCAAGGAGAAATTTGGTGTAACCTAGACCTAGGACACCCTAGACCTTATATTCCAAACGAAATAAGGCAAGAAATAATCAGCCAAATTCACAATTTGGGACACCCAGGTATACACTCTACAGTGTATAAAGTTAAACAAAGATATTTTTGGCACGGACTCCGTGCAGATGTCTCCAACTGGGTCCGAGCGTGCGAAACTTGCCAACGAGCAAAAATCACGCGCTCCGTGAAGCTCCCTTACTCCGAATTTGAAACGGCTAACAAATTTTCACACGTACACGTTGATATTACCGGACCCTTACCTTTAGCTAAAGGAGGGAAACGTTACATTTTAATGATGGTTGATAGAGCAACGGGTTGGCTAGAGGCAGTCCCTCTTAACAACATCGAAACAACCACGATCACAAACGCCTTTATCAATATTTGGGTAGCTTCAAAGGGCGTACCTAAATACATCACAAGTGATCAGGGCACTCAATTCGAATCAGATCTATTCAATTCCATTATGGAACGTCTCGGAGTAAAACATACTCACACGTTACCATACAAACCATCAACAAACGGAATGGTAGAACGCAGAAATAGATCTTTGAAAGAGGCTCTCAAAGCACAAAACGAAAATTGGCTCGACGCACTTCCGAAAGTTCTACTCGCCATGCGTACGGCAGTAGACCCAGCAACGGAAACTACACCTTTCCAAAAAGTTTACGGAATTGACGTACCACTCCCAGGAGACATTTTCGTAACTTCTACAAACCTTTCGGAACCTCTTTTCTTCCGGCCTACGCATATTAAACATAATAATACGAAATATGCCGTAAACATGCCCAAAAATTTGGATACATGTACTCATGTCTATATCAGAGTGCCCACACAGCTCACCTCTCTGCAATGTCCTTACACGGGACCATTCAAAGTGGTTAAAAGAGATAAGTTTTCGGTTACAGTGCAAATTGGCGAACATACGAAAAAAGTTCCCAAACAGCAAATAAAACCAGCTTATACTCTACACTCGGACGAAGCTGTGTCACGAAGCCAAAATCAGGCAGAAAGTAAGGAGAAAACTCCCCGAAAATCCGCCAGATTCGGAAAACTCCCCTCTACCAAATTCGACGAGAAGTGGGTGACTGCACTCGAAACAAGCCACGCCCACTTTTCTCGGGTAGGAACAGTGGGAGATATAAATATGGAACACCCCACGACCGGAGATCATACCAATCTTGACCATGGCAGCCTCCGAACCTACAAATCAAGAACACATGCTGACAGAGGAAGTCGAGGAGTTCCTCCTCGCCGAGGAGAACCTCCCAGCTCCGCTCGGCCCGCTCCCGCCTTCACCGAAGAGGGAGACACAGCAAGAACACAGCGCTCCCAGGGAGGTCGTGTGGAGAAGGCCTCAGCCTTTCAAGCCACCGGCTCCACCCGCCCAACCACTACCCACGGCTCCACCCGCTCACCAGCTCCCCGCGATACCACGCAAGTGGATCAGCTCGGGCGACGTGCCCGTGCCTCGGTGGGAAGAGATGAGCACAGCGGGGTGGACGGAGCCGGAACGAGCACCCCCGCAACAGCCCAGCCGCGGCCGCGGGCCAAACCCTCGCGGGTTTGGCTCCCGTCGGCAAAGCTCGGGCCGGCCACGGCCGCCCCGCGGCGCTCGTCGAAACCGACGAGGCCGGGGCGCACCACAGGCGCGGGACGCGAGGCCTGCACCTCCGCCTCCGCCCCAACTGGCGAGGTTCTCATACGGAGAATTCCGTGTGGACCTCCCAGTTCTCCCCCATCGGCGTCGTCGTTAATAACACGACGTCTTGGGGGGGCCCCTGTGGTGAAAACCACCCCCTCTTTTCAACAGCCCTTTTCAGGGCTACCAAAAAGAGGTAGGCACAACACAAAAATATTTATAAGACGTCGAGTTATAACTCCGTCAAACAAAATATTTCACCAGAGAGAAAATACTAAATTCTCTCTCAAAAGTGAAATATTAACTAATAACACACAAGGCGACCTCCCTAAACATTTACTGGGCGAGAGAGATGCGACAAGCATCTCGAAACAAGTCGCCTTGAATGAGAAATCTCAAACAGAAAAACTCAAGGTCGTCCAGCCACCCCCGGGGACCCCGTCGCAGCGAGGGACGTGGGGAAACCACCCCGAAAGACCAGCTCAGCTATCATACTCGCAGATACTGAGAAAACAATGTGCGAACCAATGAGATTACACAGTCGAATTAATGAAATTAAGCGGACCAACCAGGAGGCGGCAGGAGGCGGCCACCTCCCTATAAATACCCCGCCGGGAGCCCTCCGAAATTCATTCCACTCTCCGCTCTCGACGACGACACCTCGAAGTACGAAGAATTCTACACGCTCTACGCTGACGAACCTTCTGCATTCCGAGTTCATCTCAAGAACGGCTTCCTACTGCTTTCTACAAGGCCTACCTTCTCTCCACACAGATCTCGCATTGGCATCTACGAGTCCAGTGATTATTCATCCTGCTCATTGCCCAACGTAGTTCATCTGTCAGGACGCCACCCGGTACATCTATCGATATTCTCTTTAGATCGTACGCCCGAGGGACGTTCCGAGCCGTGTCGCCCGGGTTTCGTAGCAATAAGCTCGTAACCGACCGCTGTGGGCACGCCGGTAAATTACTCTGCTCATCCGCTCTAATTTACCGTCCAAGGAAGTCTTTTTCAAGACTACGAGGTAGGACCCTGACATACGAGCATTGGAAAGACGCTCTGTCAAGCGAGTCCACCTCCCAAACCCTCTATTTTTATACATAGAGGCATCGAAACGAGCTAAAAACTCGGTTATTTCGATGGAACGTCGGCCGGCTTATTTCCTCATGCAAGGGGAGGCAGACGACGGCGAAGCCGGGCCGCGTAGCCCCCGTAGCGCTCCTTACAGGCTACCCGGCGAATCCGCTGAACCCAGCGACGGCGCAAGGCTCGATCCTCACGCCGGGATCGCCTTCTCACCCGACGTATTCGTTAAAGAAACGTTCGATCAAGCCTCGCCTATACAAAAGATCGGGGATACCTGTCAGACTCGCTCTGAAGCCGATCATTACGATTCGACCAAGCTGTCCGAGTACCCACGATATTCGACGCAGGCCTACCCGGCCGATCCGAGTGTTAAATACACTCCAAATGTGCAAAAAGCGAAGGATACTTTTCAGTACCTCAACCAAGCTCAACATATTCCCCCTACAGATATAAATCTTAGGCCGGAATATTACAAAACGGCTCAGTACCAAACTGATCGAACCCAGCACCCACTATGCGAGCCCAGTGCTCCACGCGGCTGCGACACGAACTACCTCTCAGTTCAGTCCGCCAAGCAAGTTGACCTTGGCGGATCCGCTCACATTCCTTACGGGAATAACCGGGGGACTAACCCGCATAATCAGAATATAAATGTCCCACTTGGCCTACCTACGCCAAGTAAAACATATTTAAATCCACTACAGTCGTTTTCGCTTGAGCCGGCGTCTTGATCTGCACAGTGGAAGGTTAGTGGCCAATTCGTTCAGCAAGGGGTTAGAGTGGGAGGTCATTTCTTCGAGGAATCTGGTAAATTTGTTCTGTATATCCTATTTGACTGGGAAAATATTCAGGTCGGAGTGTAGTACTGAATTCCGAACAAACCACGGGGCACCAGTTATAATCCGGAGAACTCTATTTTGGAACGTCTGAATTCGTTTAACTTGGGAATGACTAGCTGATACCAAGAATTCTCCTCCGTACAGCCACATAGGTCGCAAAATGATGAGGTAGATCTAGCCGTTTTAGGTGGAGTGGCACTCTTGAGGACGGTTGAAGAAGATATTTCACTTGTTTTAGTCAGCACCACAGGCGTTGTAAATTGATTTGAGATGTAAGTATCCCATATCAATTTTCTATCGAGATTGAGTCCAAGATACTTCACCCAGTGTTCTTCTGGAACAGGTACTCCACGCACCGAGACAAAGTGGTAATTGATTTTTCGTTTGTAGGTGAAGCAAACCAGTGAAGATTTTGTGGGATTCGCTTTTACCCGCCATTTGTCACACCATTTGTCAACTGCATGAGTGAATCTTGGAGCTTTTCACTAGTCCTATCATCAGGGCCTTTTACAAGAGCTGCCATATAAAAAGTGTATTTAAGTTATAGTTAGATGGTGCTGAATTTCCCTCCCAGATGGTCAAAGTGGGTGTGTGTGTGTGTGATTTGAGGTCACACACATATCAGGAATGTTCTCCTTGCGATCATTCAGCTGATGCCGCTGATGGAATAAAATAGAATAGGTTAAATTGGCGGGACTTTTATGTGTTGGAATTTTACACTTTTGACCCCAGATTCAGCGCACTTAAAAACCCTCCATGTTCCAATTTTCAGCTCAAAAGACCGTTTAGTTTGGGCAATAAACGGAAAATCAGGATATAGGATGTAGGAAATACGAAGATCAGGGTATCGGAAATAGGATGTATGTAGGATGTATCACACGTGATGTAGAAGTCCAACGGTACTGAAGGTTCCCCTCAGGCAAGCGGATAAATAATGCAGGCAGTGCAAGTAAATTTGAAGAACCATACTTATACAGGTCAGATACCTCTCATGTAGGTACCACCTTTTTTAAAATCTCACCCTCAGATCTTTACATTTAGCAAATAAAAAATAATCATGTAAATTCCCATTGTAGGTAGGTACCTACAGCTCAAATGACCAATTACTAGGAAGTCTCGTTTTCCATGTTGTGCCACTACACTGACTGATGGTAACGATAATTACCGACCTATATCAATCTAGAAACTAAAAACATAGCAACTTTTTTTTAGGGAACTGGAAGATAAATATATTATGCTTATCGTGGATCAGAAAAGAAACTGTGTCATCTGTTTGTCATTATGGGGTAAAAATTTCAGTGCAGGGTGAGTCATGCAATCTTTCTATTGAGCGAATTTTTGTTAATCATCGTATTGTATAATGTTAAATTGTTTTGAAATTCGAGCTTTTTGAGTGTAAAGAAATTGTTAACTATTAACTAGACAGCAAAAAATTGTTCTAAATAATAATCAGCTATTCAAAACGAGATTTTTAGTTTTTTTTTTTTTTTTTGCAATTTATATCAATTGTTAGTCAATTAAATTAAATTTAAGTACCTACATTTTTCAGCACAATTCTGTGCATAAAGTTTTTAATGTTCTATTTCATGATTAATAAACTATATTTGAACAGTATTCTGCTTAAGTCTGGAATGATACACAAACACGTATATATAACTCTAGAATTCGTTTTAGAATGCCTCAAAACGGATTTCAATGAAGCAATTTTTCGAAAATAATTTTGATTTTAAAATTTTGGAGCCATTGGTATATCATTCGCTAAAAGGGGCGCCGAACTAAAAAAAGGTCAAGGTAGAGCGCAGCATGTAAACAGGACCTTACCAATTTGCACTTCTTTTGTTGTCTGTTAGGGCAGTTGTGACGGACACAAGTTGTTTTTGTTTTTTGCCGATTTTTTTGTTTGTTATGTGTGTTGTTTTATTATAATAATTTATTAATTAATGTTATTCACATTTTTGAGCAGTATTGATGAGATTGATGGTGCAGAGAACGAATTGTAGAACGAAAAGGCCACCAGTCAACCTCCATCTCCCTTAGGTCCTTCGCCCCTTAGCGTTCCTACCGAACTCCATGCCACCTCCATGCTCTAAGTGCATGGATCGTGAAAGATCCATATGTTCACTGAGAAGGAATCAAGAGCCATGTTATCATATTTTATCAATCCCGAGTAGATCAATCTCCAGCCGTCCAGACTGGTATTGGGTGAAATCACCTTGAAAGTCATAAATTCGTGATTTGTTGTATTATTTATATTTAGATAGAAACTTCCTTCTCTACGTCTCTAGTTCCGTCTCGAAAAGTCAAATTGTTTCTAATTGTTCGCGTTTTGTTATGTGAAGCTAATTTGATTTAATCCCGTTGCCATGCTGCTGTTTTCTCTTTGAAAGTGGATCATCCTACCTACCTACGTTTTAGTTTTAGATCGTCACAAACTGAACATGTTCCCCTCAACAGACCAACATCTTTGAAGAGGTTATCACACGTATCTACGACTCACAGGACGTACATCCTCCACCAAATTCGAGTTATTAGATTCTAAACTATTTGGACGTGGTGCATCTGATTACAGCCGACGACCTGGATCACTCAAGACATCTAGTTGTACATTTTTGTTTTTTAAGTTATTTCTACGATGTCCGTCAGGCAGCAGAGTTGTCAGGTATGTTTCACTCGCCTTGAATACATGGTCCAACAGATTGTGCTTGGGTTAACCACTTCCGTGGTTAGCAGTGTTTCAGCTTTCAATAATTGGTGTCGATGTACGTACGAAAGTACGTTAAGGACACGTAATTTCAATCTCAGACTGTTCACACACACAGCTAACAGTGCAACATTCATAATCTGAGTTGATATTTAAGTCTCTGGAGATTATTTGCTTTCGTGGATTAGATAGGTACCTACGTACTTTAGGTGTTATACCTAATGTTGGGAATATCAACCCACACGAACTACTTTTTTAAATTTACCTATCCAGTGGTGGCTTTATTTGTTATGTGGATCACTAGGTAACAAATAAAAAGTAATCTAGTTATAATAATTTCCCCAACTTTAAGTACCTAATCTAGTTATTGTTAATTTCCCCGAATTGACCGTATAAGATTTTTCCTAGCTTGAGGGCACAACCTACTTATTAAAAAAAAGAAAGTAAGAGAGGGAGGAAGCTGCACAAGAACTCAAATCTGCTGCTGTTCCTAAAACATAATTTTTTGTTCCTAACAACGTAATGGATGTTTATTATCCCTGCAACGCCCATAAGGTATTCCTCTCTTCATTTCTGGGTGATTAGACCCTAAATAGATGAAAAATAGCTCAAACAATATAATTCCTCAAATTCATCAAAATGTATCGGACTGTCACCTGTAGGTGGCTCGGGGCACCAGCGCAAAGTGAATGAAATTTAAGTACATTTTTAGCATAGTTTTGTGCTTGAAAGTTATATGTTTTATTGATACCTATGTTATGCTTACTATTAATGGTAGCACGAATAAGAGGGTCACCCTTGGTTTGATAAGACATGGGAATTTTCCTTTTAAAATGACATGTGTGCATTGTACTACAATACGTCACGTACTTTTGTGTCTGACGTTGTAATTTCTCTCAGCTTCATCTCGGGGAGATCATTATGAAGGGTAACATTAGGCACATTCTTAGTATGTAGGCTGAATCCCAAGGTATCACATAAATCTTTAGGTATCCATCGGCGCATAAAGGATGCTGTTACGAAGCACACGCCTGCCATGTAACCTACACTACACTGCCAGACCATTTCGTATTAAATTGGTCAAATTCCAAAAAATGTGCTGAAAAAATCACTACAAATGGCTAAAAACAGCTAAAAAACGTTAAATTTATAATTTTTAGCAGAATATTTCTCAAATTGAGTTAATCAAATTTAAAATGAAACATTAATCAATTTATATACAAAATTATGCTGAAAAATGTACTTAAATTTCATGAAAGTTTGCTACAAAATCGATAAAAACTGCAAAAAAAGATAAAATTCCTAAATCTTTTTTTGAATGGCAGATTACAATTTTGAATACGTTTTTTATCCTAGAAATAATTGCTGAGAATTCCTTTGCACTCAAAAACCTCACATTTCAAACCACTTTAACATAATATAGTACGATAACTTATGAAAATTCGCTCACATGATCATGCTGCATGCTACTATATCTAATTCAAAAGAATGTACTAAAAAAAATTCCAGTCATGCAGCATGACCCCATGAGCGAATTTTTGAAGATGTTTAATGCAAATATTACCGATTTTTACAACTAGCGAACGGCATTATTTCGATTTTTGACTGATTTTTCAACTTTGAAATTTTTGAAAACTTGATACATATTCTTATAGGAAATTTTACGCTGATTCCGAATATACCACATGTTAGTATGCTGAAAAAATTATTTCGCACGACAAATCGCAATAAACAGGCTATTTTTAAATTTTCGACTACATTTTTGAAAATTTCAACCCGAAGATGTAATCCGATCAAGCTGGCCAACGAACTTGAACTTTCGTTTTGTGCCCTTAACATTTTAAAATTTGTTTGAAGTTTCTAGCACAATTCTACGGACAGTTATCGTCTGGAATGACACATACATAAACCATTTTTTCATTTCATTTTTTTTTTTTTTTTCATACATACATACATACATACATACATAAAAAAATGCGTTAAACTTCAGAATATGATTCAGAATAGCCTAAAACGGATTTCTGCATAAAATTTTTTCAAAAATTCACATTCTACACATTTTGAGGCGAGAGCAATAGCTTAATTTTCTTCAAAAATTCGCTTAAATCACTAAAAATGGCTAAAAATGGCTAAAACCCGTGAAATTTATATTTTTGAGAAAATACTGCTCAAATTAAGTTTATTAACTATAAAATAGAACATTTAGAAATGTATGTACAAAATCATGTGAAAAATGTGTTTGAAATTCAATAAAATTTGATAAAAAATCGATAAAAACAGCCAAAAAAGCTAAAAGTTTAAAACCTCTGTTTGAATAGGAAATTAGAATACGTTCTTTGCCATAAAAGTAATAGTTAACAATTTCCTTGCACTCAAAAAGCTCCAATTTCCAAACTATTTTACTTTATGCAATACGATATTTTCAAAACTATGTATTTTAAATGTAGTACGGTAATTAACGAAAATTCGCTCATACGATCATGCTGCATGACTGGAACTTTTCAACACAATTTTTTTCTATGAATTGCGAAATTAGCTTCTTCGAATATCTCCTGAAATCCCACATTCAGATTCCTTCCTTTTAAATCCCCGACCATCAGAATGCCCCCCCCCCCCCCCCCCCCCCCCATGTATGTATAGCAATTTTCAAATTGAATTCGTCCTTTTACAAAATGAATTCGTCCTTCATAAAGAGGGACCGAATCTTGAAGGTATCTTAGTAACGGCGGTGTCTGGGGCTCGGGAAAACGGTGGCGGTCGGAATGCAGTCTTTATGCAAGTGCGCGAAAATCTTCTCTCCTACCATCTACGCACATCAGACACAAATTACTGTAGGCACCAACTTTGTAATGCATATGCTTTCCCTCATGCCTAGAGCAGCGTCAGGGCAGCAGTGTTGGCATAATATTATCGTCGGATACGAATACGATTGTAATTGCGATAATTATTCGTTGATTCTGTGTCAACTGCGATTATATTCGTATTCGTCGGTCGGCGATTACACGAATACAACCCATAAAAACGCTGCAAATTATTTCACAAAGGTTTATTATTTTTTCAATTGAGTATGATCGTAGTTTTAGTTGGCTTGCGTAAGTCATACGGCCAGACTCCTCCTATTTCGAGTTGCCACAACCTATACTTCTATAATTATATACGCATGTTTATATTTCTCGATTTGAGCTCCTATCTATTCAAATAGTTATTGCCTTAATAATATCATTATCTAAGTACGTACGAAAAGTTGAGAGGATATGTTATTAAATATGCGTAGGAAAAGCATTGGTATTAACACTAAAATATGACGTAGAAAAAAACATCATGCCTCGAAGGAACGCTGTACCCACCTCATGGTGCCGCGGTGTATTATATGGGTATAACACGTAAAAGTAATAAATATCCATTCTCCTACACCCCTCTGCTACGCCCCAGACACCACAAGGTGCCGCGGCGCCTCCTCTCACTCCACCCCCCTCACCACCCACCGTGACCCCCTGCCAAGCATGCCAGGCGTGCGTGCGTGCGTAAGTCTCACTCAAATCCTCGAAAAAGACACTTTTTCGCCCGTTTTTGGCCCATAGCATCTATGCGAGTAAAGCGATCGGGATGGTTAAACGTTAGGACCAACTAGACCCCAAATGGAGTCTATGTGCGAAAGAACGGGTTTTTTAAGTCAATTCTTAGGCCTTTTATGGACATTTCAAATTTGGATTCTACGCACCTTGAAACGTAAAGTGACAAAGTTTGAGGGGGAGGTTATAAAAATTTTTTGCTATACGATCACATAGGCTTATTATTGGAAATAATAAACCAAAATGCGTCACGGTCATCAATTTCAATAGGGCGTCCCTCCTAAAATATGCGAAGCCTTGCTAATATTACCTAGCTTCAGAGGGACGTACCTACTGAAATAGATTTGAGACAAATAGGCTGGGCTCCAATCGTTGAATTCGCTTTAAGGACGTCCCTCTGAAGCTAGATAATATTAGCAAGGCTTCGCATATTATAGGAGGGACGCCCTATTGAAATTGATGACCGTGACGCATTTTTATGGGTTGTGTTCGTGTAATCGCCGACAGACGAATACGATTACACGAATACGAATATAATCCAGTTGACTCAGAATCAACGAATAATTATCGCAATTACAATCGTATTCGTATTTGACGATAAGATTATGCCCAACACTGTACGCAGAACACCTGTCTATACTATTAAACGAATCATTAGGTAGGTATCCAATGTGTATGCATAAGTGTTGACGCCCACTGAAAAGAAATGAATAAAATTAAATGACACACCTAAAATTTCTTTGCACGTGCTGTAATGATGCAGTGCCGTGAATTGGCAAAACAGCGGCATTACCTTAAAGTTTTCAAGATCTCGATTTTTCAGTATTTCATCCCTTGATTTACTTACTACCCTTTATGGTCGATCAAAATTGATGCCGATGTTACTGGCACATCTGCCACAGCGTACGATGGACGGATATATATATATATATATATATATATATTAATTGCTATGCAATTCTTAGGCCGACCCCCAATAATTTTTTTAAAATGTCCACTTTTTTTGTGTAACGTTTTTTGTCCCGAGATGGGAAGCGAGAGGTCGTGGGTTCGAATCCCGGCCAGGCCTGAAAAAAATTTTTTTTTTTTTTTTCTCGTGAGACGAAGGTTGTGGGTTCGAATCCCGGCCAGGCCTGAAATTTTTTTTTTTTTTTTTTTTTTCTCGTGAGACGAATTGCATAGCAAATTATCCTCGTTTTCTACACAGTAGAAAAGAGAAAAGATCCGGCGAGGCGCAAAGAGCCGAGTATAGAGTAGGGGGGTCCAGGGGGGCGAAGGCCCCTGGCGGGGTCAAGGGGCGGAGCCCCTTGTGAGGCCCGAAGGGCCGAGTTATATATATATATATATATATATTTTTTTTTTTTTTTTTCGAAACTCTAATTTTTATTTTGAAAAAGGCAATCGCCTTTAATATCAATAACAATTGTGAGTTTCATTCGTTATTTGTGTTTTAATTTTCACTGCACATCTGTGCCAAAAGATATATATATATATATTTTTTTTTTAAAGATTCTATCAATTTTGAAATGTAAACCAACAAATATTGAGGGGGGTTACTTTTTTACATATTTTTTTTTCTTGGTTAATTCCAAAGGTTCATTATCGAAAATAATAAACTAAAACTCTAAAATTCATGGCTTTGTATGAATTTCTTGCAAACTTTTTGCAAACTATGCAAACCAATGGAATAAATTATTATTCTTCGAGAAAGGAAAAGGTGTCTGCATATCATTATCTGGTTGCCTTCAAGATTTGGACCCTCTTTTTGAAGGAAGAATTCATTTTGTAAAAGGACGAATTCATTTTGTAAAAGTATGAATTCATTTTATAAAAGGACGAATTCATCTTGAAAAAGGACGAATTCAATTTGAAAATGCTATATTCACAGGCTGGCCCCCAACTGGGAAAGTCAGGGAAAACCTGGCATTGTCAGGGAATTCTTCGCGTAGGGAAAAGTCAGGAAATTTAGCAAAAACCAACAAATGCCAGGGATTTTTTAAAATGAAAACTTTGTGTAATAATTTACAGTGTTAGCGAATTTTTGAAGAAAATTAAGCTATTGCTCTCGCCTCAAAATTTGTAGAATGTGAATTTTTGAAAAAAATTTATGCAGAAATCCGTTTCAGGCTATTCTGAATCATATTCTGAAGTTTAGCGCATTTTTTTAATGTATGTATGTACTATATATGTATGTGTCATTCCAGACGATAACTGTCCGTAGAATTGTGCTAGAAACATCAAACAAATTTTAAAATGTTAAGGACAGAAAACGGAAGTTCAAGTTCGTTGCCCAGCATGATCGGATTACATCTTCGAGTTGAAATTTTCAAAAATGTAGTCAATTTCAAAATAGCCTGTTTTTTGCGATTTGTTGTGCGAAATAATATGTTCAGCATACTAACATGTGGTATATTCGGAATCAGCGTAAAATTTCCTATAAGAATATGTATCAAGTTTTCAAAAATTTCAAAGTTGAAAAATCAGTCAAAAATCGAAATAATGCCGTTCGCTAGTTGTAAAAATCGGTAATATCTCCATGAAACATTGTCCAAATTCAAATTGAACTACCCTTATGGAAGTATCCCTCTATAACCTATCCTAGAACCATGCTGTTTAAAACGTAGGTAGTAGGTGCTTGTGTAATCACTATAATGTATAATGTGTAAAAATAAAATGTAATCACTACTTATGAGTTTACTCTGTGAAATATTCCGTCCTCCGATTCTCTCGGTCGCTCTCTTTAATGTTTTACGCTCAACTGTTTTAGGACTTGATGTAGCTTTAATACTGACTGTGGCTTAGAAAATATCAGCCATGAAATTATGAAGAAGTTCTATTTATGTACGTACTAGCACGCAGACCCAAGGCCTTGCTCCGCTCGGCCGTCAGTAACGTTAATCTCAAGGCCTCTCCCCATCGAAATCTATGAATATTTACCTACATTTGTCTTTAAATCTACAAGATTAGTTTAATAATAATAAAGTATGAGTACCTCCTAATTATTTTTAATAATTTGATCACATGTTTGTCTATCAAAATCATAAACTACACTACACGATCAATAGCGACTGAAATGTCGAAGATTTCTTCGAAAATTCGCTCATGGGGTCATGCTGCATGACTGGACTTTTTTTTTAGGTATATTCTAACTCCTAAACAATCAAACTTCAATTGCTTACTTTATCATACTACGCATTATTTCATTTGGTAAGTTATGCGAATGACAAAAATAATTATCAAGTGGTGGTTAAACTGTTCGAAGAGTAAGAGTGAGAGAGGATACGTATTTGGCTCCTCTGTTTACTACAACACCTAGAAGTAAACCACATGTAAGAAAAACGCTGCAAATTATTTCACAAAGGTTTATTATTTTTTCAATTGAGTTTGATCGTAGTTTTAGTTGGCTTGCGTACGTCTTAAGGCCCGTCCAGACTCCTCGGCGTGTCCTATTTCGAGTTGCCACAACCTATACTTCTATAATTATATACGCATGTTTATATTTCTCGATTTGAGCTCAAATAGTTATTGCCTTAATAATATCATTATCTAAGTACGTACGAAAAGTCGAGAGGATATGTTATTAAATATGCGTAGGAAAAGCATTGGTATTAACACACAAATATGACCTTAAAAAAAAAAACATATATTCATGCCTCGAAGGAACGCTGTACCCACCTCATGGTGCCGCGGTGTATTATATGGGTATAACACGTAAAAGTAATGAATATCCATTCTCCTACACCCCTCTGCTACGCCCCTGGTCACCCCAGACACCACAAGGTGCCGCGGCGCCTCCTCTCACTCCACCCCCCGCTCACCCCCCTCACCACCCACCGTGACCCCCTGCCAAGCGTGCCAGGCGTGCGTCTAACACTCAAAGCCTCGAAAAAGACACTTTTTCGCCCGTTTTTGGCCCATAGCATCTATGCGAGTAAAGCGATCGGGATGGTTAAACGTTAGGACCAACTAGACCCCAAATGGAGTCTATGTGCGAAAGAACGGGTTTTTTAAGTAAATTTCTAGGCCTTTTATGGACCGGGCGGCGAACGGCGGACGGACATTTCAAATTTGGATTCTACGCACCTTGAAACGTAAAGTGACAAAGTTTGAGGGGGGGTTATAAAAATTTTTTGCTAGCGTGTGTCTAACACGTCTAACACTCAAACCTCGAAAAAGACACTTTTTCGCCCGTTTTTGGCCCATAGCATCTATGCGAGTAAAGCGATCGGGATGGTTAAACGTTAGGACCAACTAGACCCCAAATGGAGTCTATGTGCGAAAGAACGGGTTTTCAAGTAAATTCTTAGGCCTTTTATGGCCCGAACGGCGGACGGACATTTCAAATTTGGATTCTACGCACCTTGAAACGTAAAGTGACAAAGTTTGAGGGGGGGTCATAAAAATTTTTTGCTATATGATCACATAGGCTTATTAATCTAAATAATAAACCAAAAATCAACAGAGTATTGAACTAGGAGAAAACCCAGCAGTGGATTCATCCCAACAACTAGTTTGTATAGGTACGTAAGCTACGACTTCTAGGAGGGTTAAGGTGAGGGAAAGTGGCCCGTTGAAATGTGGAGCCTTGTATAATAACTTACGGTTACCAACAAACGATTTTTGTGGGACGGAAAATCAGGAAGTTATATTCTATCTGGCAACAATTTAGTTGTAGGTGAAAATAAGCGTGACATTTTTTGCTGTTTGACAAACGTTTGGAATTAACCTCAGAGCTAAGAAATATCCATGTCATAAATATTTTTTTCTTAATTTTAAATTAATAAAATTCGAGCTTCAACAAATCGCTTAAGACTACAAATTGAGAGACCGTAAAATATTAAATAAAAAAGTCCAGTCATGCAGCATGACCCCATGAGCGAATTTTTGAAGAAATCTTCGATTATTTCGATTTTTGACTGATTTTTCAACTTTGAAATTTTTGAAAACTTGATACATATTCTTATAGGAAATTTTACGCTGATTCCGAATATACCACATGTTAGTATGCTGAAAAAATTATTTCGCACAACAAATCGCAAAAAACAGGCTATTTTGAAATTTTTGAAAATTTCAACCCGAAGATGTAATCCGATCATGCTGGCCAACGAACTTGAACTTTCGTTTTGTGTCCTTAACATTTTAAAATTTTTTTGAAGTTTCTAGCACAATTCTACGGACAGTTATCGTCTGGAATGACACATACTTTTTTTTTTTTTTTTTTCTTTTAAAGAAACCTCCCCTCAAAGACGGAGGGGGCACGCCATTAAGAAAAAAAAGAAAAAAACTAAATTAAAAAGTGGGGAGGACGCCCAGGTTTACCCTACACCGGCTCTAGGGATAAGGGAAGTTGAGGAAGATGGAGGAGGGAGAGAGGGATGAAAGGAAGTGCCTCTGTAAAATGACCACCAATTAATGTAAGAGCCCCGAAGGACGCGGGTGGTGATACCACGGAGCACTCCTGCCGAGATGCTCAACTTGAGAAGCTCCCTGGCACTTTTCCCGCACCACACCCCGCGCCATGACACGGTCGCGGCCATGACCTTGATGTTATTAGGCGCCACACCCTTTAGCTCAGATATCGCTTGTCGCAGATCATTTCTATCATATTTACTTTTCTTAGCCCGCCAGGTCTGCTCCATGTCCACGCTGCCACTGACAACCTGGACATCCAGGATTATGGCAGACCCATCGGGCTTGATCGCAACAATATCTGGCTTCTTGCCCCGGTCACTCGGCATGTGGTATAGTCTCTCCCTATCGACATCCCAACCGCTAGATGACAAAGCACCTGCTATCTGCTTGGCAACCGCATCGTGACGTAAAATGCGGCCATCGTGAGTACGAGGACACTGCTGCACCACATGATAAAGATTCTCATTTTTACCCCGACATGCACGGCAAAGGGTGTCTACTGTCCCACGACTACTCCTCGAACGCCTCACCGAGGTGGCTAACGCAGCCACCCGGACGGCGTGAAAATGGCGATAGTCGCGGGCCCCAATGCCCTCTGAAGCCCATTCCACCCACTGGGTAAAAATGGGGGATTCAGAGCACTGTCGGAGTTCTTTACCATCTACTGACTCATGCAGTGCAGCAGCGAACTCAGCAGACGAGCTGGGTTTTGGAGCATTTGAAAATACATATATGTATGTATTTTGTAATATACATGTATATACATACATATATATATACATACATACATACATACATTTAAAAAAAAGCTTTAAACTTCAGAATATGATTCAGAATATCCTGAAACGGATTTCTGCATACTTGCGGATTACTGCTGGGTTTTGGAGCAGTTGAAAATACATATATGTATGTATTTTGTAATATATATGTATATACATACATACATACATACATAAAAAAATGCGTTAAACTTCAGAATATGATTCAGAATAGCCTGAAACGGATTTCTGCATAAAATTTTTTTTAAAAATCACATTCTACAAATTTTGAGGCGAGAGCAATAGCTTAATTTTCTTCAAAAATTCGCTAAAAGACATCCAGCATTCTAAATAATGGTCTGCTGTTCAAAAAATGATTTCGGATTTATAGCTTTTTCTAAAGTTATTATTGATTTTTTTGCACATATTAATGAAATTCAAGGACATTTTTCAGTACGAAATCGTGCATTCATTTGTGAATGTTCTAATTTAGGTGTAGTTGATCAACTTTATTTGAGTAATATTCAGCTAAAAATGTCAAGTTAACGATTTTTGACCGAATTGGCCATTCGGTGCTTTTTACTAAGTTTTTAAGGTTTTCAGTTAGGTACCTTAAGTATGTAGGCACTCAAAACCATTCCTTTCTTGGGAGTTAATGTCTAACTGCGATTTTTTAAAAATTGGTAATAAATTCACTGCAATTACTTTAAAAATTTATCTTTTTTCCCATACTTCACCTTCATTATTACCCCCAGTATGCTGGAGTAGGTTGGTTTTTTTTCTCTCTCTCTCTCTCTCTCTCTCTCTATCTCTTTTTTTCCCCTCTTAAATTGTACGATTTTTGTTTTAGAAGCATTAAAGGTGGCGCGTTATACCTACTTTAAAATGATGAGAAAAAAATATTTGACTGCTATTTTTTGTCAGGGAAAACTGAAGTTGGGTCAGGGAAATTTAAAATTTCCATTTGGGGACCACCCTGATTCAACTTAACTGAATAAATCATTTATTGTTTTATTGACGTTTATAGAGCTGCGGCTGTCGCTGCGATTGCAATGATCAAGGCGGCCTTCACCTCCACGTCGAAATAGAAAATCTCAAGCAGAAACTTCTAGAGAAGGAGAACCACATTCTAACTATGGAAACCAATTTTCTCAAGGAGGCGGACAAATTCCCGAACGGCGAGATGGCGGCTATCTCAGAAGAGCTTCTCACTTGGCAGGACAAATATTCGCGGTGAGTTGGGTTGCTAAATTAGGTGGGACCCGAGGCGTGATCTTCCCAGTCTTCGGGTCTTGATGTTTATCGTAGTTCCATTGAAAACAAGCGGAACTCGCCATTGTTATTCTTCCCTTGGTCTTGTTTTCACTTTAGTTTGTTATTTATTTGCCCTTTTTCTTTCGTTCATTGTCTTCTTCCTATGGTTTTACTTCCACTCGTCAAATATTATTCGGCAGTGTTTTATTGTTAGGTACACACGTTTCCCAGTTTTGACATGGAGTTTCCTCACATTTCTGTTACGATTCGGACCCATATACATCAGGGCCGCCACATCTCCAAGTCGGGCCCGGGACCAGATTCTGGCCACGGGCCTACCCCCCCCCCCCCCCCCCTTTTTTTTTTTTTTTTTTTTTTTTTTTTTTTTTTTTTTTTTTTTTTTTTTGTTGTTGCGCCACTTTTACTAGAGATGGCTATGATAATTGTTTAAAAAATAAAAAAACTATGAAACCTTCTCTAACCAAACGAAAAATCATTTATACTTCCTACCAAGGTTCAGTGTTCGAATAAGAACACTTGAGGGGCTGAACTCTTACTACTTCACTACGTTTTATTCAACATTTAATCAAGAGTAAAGTGTAACTTAAGAATTGAAAATTCAAGTATTCATATTCTAGTAATTACCAACCAATTACAAAACCATAAAAATGCCATCAATTACCTTGAAACAAAAATTCTATATCCAATCTGTCATAGGATTTTTATTTTAACTACTTTAAATACAATTGTTTGTGAATAGAGGGCGTATTCAGAGAAGTTCCAATTTACTCATTCCTCAATTGGACGATTGTGGCAGAAATTATTATTGTCTAAATTTAATTTAATCATTAATCTACACGTACAATTAACTTTATTTTAATGTTATGGACGGATTAAAAAGGAAAGTCTCTGTATAGAAGATGGCTGAAGGAATTAATTGAAACAATGATTATGTTTGAAAGAATACATTTATTAATTTTGGAAAATAAAAATCTACAAAAATATAATTGTTTTATTACAGTTTATCTACTTGTAATGAAGCTATGACCGTAATAGGCTATAATTTCATGTTTTATAAAATGAAACATTTTAAAACTAATAAAGTGAAGTGAAGAAAAGTGTATTTGCATTTGAAAAATACAAGACAAAACACTTAAAACTTTCGTGCCTTTTTAAGTGAAAATTCTTTAATAACCTTATAAAAGTCAACTTTGGATGCTAACTTGTGCTTAATGCTGAGAATGGCAAGGGAATTCAACCTTTCTTGGCCCATGGAACCAAGCCAGGCCATTGGGCCTTTCTTGGGCCCTCTCTCCCAAGTCTTCAGTCGAGTGCCTACTGGTAAAGAAGGTAAAGGGTAAAGAGTAATATTTTGGGCCATCGCAATCATCGCAACTGTTTAAGAGAAACAGTCTGGTGTAGTAAATCAAATATAATCTGATCAGGGCCCGTCAAGTGTAATACACTCTGTTTTATGTAGGCCTAAAAATTCTAAAATACTTTATTTACTAAATACAGGACCGGACCGGGCCCCCCCTGGGCCCGGGCCCGGGGCAACAGTACCCACTTCCCCCCCCCCCCCCCATGTGGCGGCCCTGATATACATCATAGGTATGCTTATGTTATATTGATGGGCAATTTCTCTTAAATTATTTTATTTCTTGAAGTAAACTTTCCAAAACGATACAATATGAAGGGTGTCGCATGATTGAAAGTGGCAAACAGCTGTGTTAAGACTACTGAATGACATCAAAGGCGAACGACCTTTCCTCCTCGTCCGCCTGTGGGGATAACCTCAGTAGGCACCGTCTACGTATGCTGTCAATTCGTTTTCTTTTCTTTCATTTTTTTTCTGAAATTTGAGAATGTGTGGCGCACATCATGTATTACATTCAGATTTATACTAACAACTTTAAATTACTATCAAGGTATCAATATTTAAATTTATTGGATTTGTATTTCTATAGGTTATATGAAGCTCACAAAAGGGTTCAGAAGGTCAATCAAAACTTGGAGGATAAGCTTTTGAGGATTGTGGACAAATGTGAAACTGAAAAGAACGCTTTGACAACAGAGGTTGCCAATTTAACTAGAAGACTAGTTGACGAAAAATTTAATGTCACCCGATTGCAGGAAGAAAACGTAAGTTCTCTTTACTGTATAATTTCAGCTCATTAACTTTTGGGTTTCGAATGCAAATCGCAAGTCTTGCAGGAGCTAAGTTACATACATCTGTATATATTCATTTCTTGTTCTGTGTTTAAACTGAATCTTGTAGGTTGATGTAGTGTGGAAACCTATTCCATTATCAACGATGATTATGGACTAATAAGGTGATCATTCCTATCACATGTTTTTAAATTGAACAATAATTTCCTCTATAGATTAGGAACAGAGATTTAACATTTGAAATTGAAAAATAAACTGATCACGTTATAATAATTATTTATGAGCAGGCCGGTTGTCATTGCCACATAATCGTAAACAGTCATAAGCTGATGTTGTTCATAATTATGCTACTGATGGTTCGATCTCAAAAATTGGCCGAACGTAATTAATTTAGTAGTTTTAGCGAATTTCCAAAGAAAAAATGAGCTATTTAGATGGCTTCAAAATTTTAAAAGTGTGTAGGATACAAATCCGATTCATACATCAAAGAACACAATCCTAGATTTTAATGTTATATATATAGGGTGCATTTCCATACAATAACTCCCTTAACATACGTCGTAAAAAATTCGTCCCAACGCAGAAAAATCCGTGTTGGCAAAAGACAGGTCGAGTTCGTTGGCCAACCCGATCGCTCCAGAATTTCAGGTTCAAATTTGCAATTTAGTGGCTTAACAAATGCTTTTAAAAAATCGGTTTTTAGTTCGTCTCTCAGAAGCTATGTCTTATAGGCGAGGCTTCGATAATAAGAGGGATGCCTATTGGAATTGATCCTGGGCGGTAGGGGAGAGAGAAAAAAAATAACCACATACAAGTCCATGTCAGACCAATCTAGGACCGAATCCGTGAAAAAACCGGTGTGTGTGTGTGTGTGTGCGCGCGCGCGCCTGCGTGTGTGTGTGTGTGTGTGTGTGTGTGTGTGTGTGTGTGTGACAAATTTTGTCGACGCTGTCCAGGCCACAATTGAGGAGCTGACATGGAAAACGAGTTAAGTCCAAAAATCGAAAGAACGCCAACGGCCTTAGGTCCTCCCGTCCTTGCTAGATCGCACCCTGAATAAATGTGTGACCTTTACATGGAGAAGAGATTATGTCCAAAAAAATCTGATAAGAGTTCAGAGGGAGTTCCTATGAAATTTGATTTTTGGACTTAACTCGTTTTCCATGTCAACTCCTCAATTGTTTGGCCGTACCCAAATTCGTAATTCCCGCCTAGAAGGAAAGTGGAATTCCCACAGAACTTAGTTCCCTGAACCACCGAGTTAGCGCTAGCGTAGCTTCGAATCAATCTTCACCCCCTTTATACTTTGAATGGAACAATGAAAGCTTATATTTCCCAATACTAATCTCGAATATCCCTGATCGATAAAGTGATCTGAACTCCCGTAAAATTGTGAAAGTTGATACAGTTAATCTCAATAATGCTGAGTAATTCATATCTTGTTACCACTGCATTGCAAGCAGCGCTCGCTGACGTCCTGCAGACAAAGAAAAAAGTTGTATATTCTTTCAGTCTAAAATTTGTTCTCTCCGAGTTATACTGTTCGTCATTGGACATCCCTTGTTATTATCACAATAAAATAATTGTGTTCAGGATCCCATCAAACTGTGTTTTCCGTTTTCCGTGATTATTCAACAATTCTCAACCGATTTTAGTGATTCTCAGTTTGTTCAATTCCAATTTCATTCTAGTTGTGCAACAAACCTAGGAAATTTCGGGTTTGCTGTCGAGGTGGGGGTGGAGGGGATAATTACCGATTTTGTCAAGCGCTAGCCAAGCTACAAATCTCTACCGATTTTCGTGATTCTTATTTTGTTTCATTATGAATTCGATATAGTTTCGGGAAGTATGTCAGAATTTTCAAACTTTAAAATGGAGGAGGGTGAATGGAGGGGGTGATATTGATAAATCATGACATTTTAACCATTTTTGTAATTTTTTTTTTTTTTTTTTTCTACTTAGAATTTGGTCTAGTTTTAGAAAATGTGATAGGAGTTTCAAATTTCATGATGGTAGGGGGTCAATGGAGGGGGTAATAATTGATAAATCATGATGTTTTAACTATTCTCGTCCGATTTTTGTGATTATTTTTTTGTTCAACTTTGAATTTGGCATAGATTTGGAATATGTAACTGGAGTTTTAAATTGCATGATGGAAGGGTGTGAATGGAGGGATAATAACGATAATTCGTGATATTTTTATTATATTCTATGTCCATCAGACTTTTCGTTACAGTTTTTATTGTTTTTTCGATCCAGATTTTAGTCCAGTTTCGCAACCTCGGAAGTTTCAAATTTACCGTCGGTGAAGGGTTTAAATGGTGGGGGGGGGGGGGGGGAGATTCCAGAGAAACCATTATACTTTTTTTGTTTTTTCTCATTTTAAATCTCACCAAAATTATATACCTACAATCCATTCATAGGGACGTCCCTGTAATGCATGCATTACTTACTAATATGTTTTGACAATGGGGCATATAGGGTGTCACGGACGAAGTATTTTTCAGTGCTTTGTCGATTGCCTTCCAAATCTCTAAGATTCATAAGTAAGAAAAATCGATTTTTAGGTAAAAAATTTCCATAATGGTCTAAAATTTTGTTGTTTTTGAGTTCGGCTGCGTGTCCTAAAATTGTCTTTCTGATCTCATCCCGAGGCTGTCCCCTCAGTTTTATTCAGGACATGGTTGGCTTCAATAATCAGAATTCAAGTGCCTAATTTAATTGTATCCTCAAGTTTTCTTTGAAAATTTGCTTTATTAGCCATGCTGCATGACAGTACTTCTATTTTATTTGTTCGAAATCAGTCTACAACTTAATCTTTATCAACTATTTTGACTGACGTTGCGCGATCGGTATAGGTTTAGGTTCACTCAATTGATGGTCTGTAACCATCAGCGATAGTGGTTGCTCTACATTCATCTCCTAGTTATAATACTGATCCTGTTTATTTCCTTACAGGAAAGATATCGCAACGACGTTAACTTGGCCATCCAACTCTTACAGTGCAAGCCTTCCAACTTCGTATCTCAAAGATACGATTCGGTATGTACTTTGTTTTTCCTTACGTACCTAATAAATTGTGTAATACTTCATTTTAAGTACAGTCAAAATTGTTTAAATTTTCAATAATTGTGGGATTTAATTACAGTTACCGACCGACATGCAGCAAAAAGTAAGGATGTACGTTTCCAGCAAAAGAAGACAATCAGATGGAAACGGTAATGTCCAGCCCAAACCTGAAATGAAGACCATCAAGGTGCCTATCCCTACGTATCCGCCAACGGCAATGGTGTACTCCATAAACAAAGGAACAATCGGTATGTGTTCTATATGTAAAAGTTTCAGTCATGAGCGAATTTTCATAAATTATCGTACTATATTTGTTACATTGTTTTGAAAATTGAGGACTGAGTGAAAATAAATAGTTAATTATTAGTTTTATGGCAAAAACTCGTTCTAAATTGATCTACTATTTAAAAAGAAATTTTGTATTTTTAACTTAGCATTTGTCACGCATAGATCAAAGAAGACGATCTTTCCCTATCTCAAACCCCGTTTGCCACATGTTGTTTGCTCCATTTTCGCCTTCTATCATAACTGGTTCCACCACTACTTTACTCCATGCTAGATTCGCTAAAGCTTCGTTCTCAGTGTGCGTTCTGTCAGTTCGGAACGGTTCTGGGCAAGCACAGTCGAGTTTGGCGTCCACAGTATTTTGCGAACCCAGTTCTGAACGGTTCTGACAGTCCCCGATTTTTTTCGGAACTGTCAGAACTCAAATGCAAGGACGCAGTTAACGCATACGTATTTCACAATTTTTCGGAGCTCGTGGGGTAAACAGTACACTCTCTTTGGCTTTGGTTGCCGCGTGTTCCCAGTAATTTTCTCAGTAAAATTTCGCTTTGTTCTGTTGTTCGCTGTTCATCATTTGAATTTCTTCATCAAAATGTCAACTAGTAGCTCGTCAAGTTCGGAAAGCGATAGTTTCGATGATGGTGGTGAAGTTTCATGGTTTGTAGACAATGAGGACGAGATTGAAGTTGTAGTAAGATCTCATCTACATCCACGAAACTCGATTTTTTCGACGATATTGTGCCAAGGTTTGACGACGAATCGTTCTTTGTGTTTGGGGTGGTAAAATCTGGTATCTTTCTTTGTAGGCTCTCTTTTTCTCCATTATTTCTCCTACTCATGATACTTATTCATTATTCTCAAAATATTGAAGGAGGTTCCAGAGATTATGCAGTCCACCAATTTCTAGATAGCAATTTTTGAAGTTCTTCAGGCTGTTGCATTTGTGAGCACTGGATCTTCAATTTGCAACCCTCACTAGGTATAGAGAAGAGTTCATATTTAATTGGTGTAACTGGTCTTCCTAGAATTGCTGGAGTAAAGTGGTTGTATATGACAGCTGTAATTGGTTCATATATAGATACTTGCTTGTTGGCCAGCACCACCCTCTGTAGTTATTGCTACTTCCTTTGGAGTGATTTTGTGAATGCTGTATGGCTAGCCCGGGGACTTCCGGTGGAGGCACATTAAAGACGTAACACCCATCCATTTGTTCATCTTGCTCTTCACAAAGTTGTCCCTAACATCTAATGGTCCTATGACCCCCCCCCCTCCTGCATCTGGTTCCTTAACCCTCCATAGACCACGTTCTTAAGTAAACAGAACCGCCTCCAGCTCTCAGTACCCAAGAACGAAAACAAGCACATAAAACTATCAGACCTAGCAATTAGAATTAGGAGGTGACGCACATCATGGGGTCGTTGCCCTCTCTGTTGAATTTGAGCAAATGAACAACACTTCCTGATTTTGGGCATGCTGTGCCCTCGCACAGTTTACGAATAGTTAGGATAATTTAAGATGTGCCATTCATTAAGATAACTTGATGGTACCTCCCACAAAATGTTTATAATATTTTCATTTTTCACAATTTTACTATTAAACAGATTACATTGAAGTATTCACTCTTTGTTATTTCAAAACTAACTGAGAATTTGAGCTATATTTTGACTTTCATTCATAAGATTTTGGTTATCTAGTTTGATTTTTAGTTTTAGTTATAGATTTGCCAAGTTCTTTTCCTCCATTGCAAGTTTTCATTTTCTATCATAATAAGTTATGTATTGTTCTATCACTTTTTTTCCAGATAAAGATCCTACCACTGAAGAAAAGGTTAATCAACCTGTTGATATTGTATCTGCAGCCATTATGGCGAAAATTCTTGAAGAGCGGGAAAAGGAGCGGTCTCTAACGAGACACTGTGATACATGCTCCTGCGCCCGGCAACGGTGCTCCAAGGCCACTCAAACCAACATGGAACCTCCACCGCCTGATAAACCCGTAAACACGGTGGTAAATTCTAACAAAAGTGGTAAAGTTGGATCCAGTGCAATGGCTGTCCGAAATAGGATAAATGAAAAAGACAAAGACAAGCCCAATCACGTTGAAATTTCCATTGAAATGAATCCAGTTGTTGAGAAGCCCAAAACCATCCATTTCCAAGGAGCGTGGGAGAATGAGGCGGACGCCACGTCGCTTTTCAAGATCAAGAAGCCTCCCAACAACCACAACGTGGCAGAGGGGATACTGGTCAACATTGATTCCATGGAAAATTCGTCAATCAAGAGCGGTACAAGTGATAGCAGTTCGTTGAGTTGGCAGAGTAAAAAGAGCAACCCTGCCAACTCGAAACCGGAAGACCCAGACCTAATATCCTTTGACAAACCAGCAGCAGCTCCCGGTAAGCTTAGCGAAGGCGAACCCCGGATCAGTGGGCCGAGGCACTGTTCTGTTCGGATGCAGGTAGGTTCTAACAATATTTTACTCGACAACGTCGTTGACCCTTTCACACCCGTCTTGTACAAAAGCAAAACGTCAGACCCTCTCGTGCATTCTTCAAGGTCAAGATCTGGATCTAGCAATTCTAGTTCTGATGAACCTGTTACTTCAACTAAAAAATCAGCATTCCGAACTGAAACTGAAATATAGTCCAAAGATGTTACCTTCCTTCTAGCTTTGTAATAATAGGAAAACTACTCCTATCTTCAACTTTGAAGAAGTTGAAAAATAAGCCACCCATTACCGGTGTTGCTAGATTATTATTGCCTTGCGCCTGCAATGACAAATGAAGTTGTTCATGATTACCTACCCCTTGTAATGCCCACTCAAAGTGGATTCTATGTAGGTACTTCACAGCTTGTAGTTCCTAACATTTTCCCCAAAAAGCATATCAGTGGGTCCTCACCTTAATCTCTTTCAATCTGAAATATATTCTGTAGTACTTATTAGAAAATTGAAAATTCATTTCATAGGTACTTTGAAACTTTTTGAATTCGAGACTTGTGATACTCTCGTGTTGTGTTCTGTATCACTGCCATAGAATCATATCTCTGTAGCACTTCTTTAAATCTCAACAAACTGTAATGCTGTTAGGTATCTACATAGGTATTATGGATTACTTTATAATAAATTAAATGTCGACCAACAGCGGTATTGTGTTCGAAAGTTATTGCATAGGTCTAATGTACATAATATAATGTACAGTTGGAAAATTCGAGTCGAAGATCTGGTTTTGGAGGTCAACACATCTCACTAAAAATGTCATTTACCCTCGATTAGTCCTCCATTTGCTACTACTTCAACATCTTGATACTGAAGGAAAATATAGCTCCCTGTACAAGTTATGTGAAGTAGCACAAGTATCCCCCATACAAATACCTAATTCTTTTCATTGTAAAATGAAATAATGAATCATACACAAAGAAGAATTTCGGGGTTTATTAATTCACGAATAAAGCTTTTCAACCAGTCACTAACTTTCAAACCTATGTGAATTGTTAAGACTTTGAGGGTCCAAAGTAAGTTTTTTCTGTCTATATTGTTTGCCTAATGGCTAACTGCAATGTTTGTCACCTATGGCAAACATCCTGAATCAGGTAGGGTGTTGGCAGCCTCTGGTCAGAGAGAATTATGAAGTATGAAGCATATCTAGCTTTTAGTTTAAAACTGCAACACTGTGAGCCGGGGTGGTGATAGAAATCGTGCTTGTGGACTCCTTCTCTGTCCTCCCTCCCTTCCTTCGCTACAATTCACATTCAGCCCTGTGAGGACAGTATAGTGGATAAAGTGTTTTTAGTTTGGATGAAGTGTGTGGTTGAGTGAGGAAGCCATGAATAATTCACTATAATTCACTTCTCTATTCACTCCTGTTAACAATTTTGCAGTACTTTACAGTGAATGACCTCTACCTAAACCCCTTTCTTAAAACCTCCTTGATAAATTAACTTCATAACGTACTCACTAGGTATTCTATGAGCTTTGGAATGAGGTCTGTGAATGAAGTGGCTGGTCCTCACGCTCAATCTCCTGAGTACTATTGAGCTGGAGCCATGGTGGTGGGACAAAGCAGCACAGTATGGAAATCATGTAATGACAATAGGGGTATTCATGTGTGCTCAATCAACCTGTTGAATCAAAAAGATCGTGATCTGCAGGAATCATGGTGATCCCATGTCATCTCCGTTATACTAAACTTCATAAAATAGAAGAAAGTGTACAGCTACAACACGAAAGGCATCTTACTTGCAGGTTATATTTCAAAATAGAGGGATTCAGTTTCATTTTGAAATACTTAATCCAAATATATCTTTGTGAGCGAGTTGATTATGTGATTGCTCAAAAAGAGATAAATTAAGTGCAGGAGATGCGATAGTTAAGAAAACTCTTGTATAAATTAGTGCTAGAAGAATCGGGGAAGGAGGAAAACATATGGAAAGAATGTCTCCAGGATCTTAGTGCCTAGTTATGTGTAGGTATGGCATTGCTTTTATTCACGGAAAAAACTTATGCAACCTATCTTCTTTGTGGGCAAAACGTGAAAATCAGCTGTTGGCCTTCCACCATTTCGCACTAAGACATTTAACAACTGGACGTTAAGCTGACCCCAGACTCTGCTTTCCTTAACATATCGTATCGTCGTAAAGTATGGATTTTTACAACTTTTTTTCGAAGTTTAGCATGTTTAACACGTTACGACGTCGTTCTCTCCGACCATGAATACCCCTAATGAATTGAAGTCAATCACATAGGTCGCTGCGGCAGAGAGCCATGTGCTCCGCTCCATGCTGATCAAATGGACGCCCAGCTTATTAAAAAATTTATCACATGCAATACATAGTTTATATAAAGACCTTTCTAAGTCTCGGTAAACTCAGGCTGTGACCCATTTTCTCAACAACCATATGCTCTCTATAATTTCTGTTTTCTCTATATATTCTCTATGTATAATTTCCTTAAGCTTTTTTCCCCCAATGACTAATGATTGACACTTTTGCCAAATTTTCCGTGTTACGAGTACATGGCATGATTGCTTCATTAGTTGAAAATGAATATTGTTGCGTGGATCCTGTTATCCAAGTGTATCCTGTTGTTACCAAATGGCGAAAATGAAGATTGTTGCGTGAATCCTGTTGACATCAAGCTTTAGAGAATGCTCTTACTGCAAGCTTCCCCCTTACCTCTTTTACGTATATATATTTATATCTGAATTTTTCTATTGGTGTGAATCATATTTTCCCTTATCCTTATTGTCAATCTGGGGTTTCCTTTTGTCACTAAAACAATAATAACTCCCTTAATGTACTCCTAAATTCGAATCTGAGGACACCATTGGAAAGAGCGTTAAAATTTCCTTCTCTTTGGATACCAAATAAGTACTTTTTAAATCAGGTGCAATTAGCAAAAAATGAGGCCATCATTTTGAGAATTTCCCAACGTTCAACCTTTTTCCATCCGTGTTTCCACTCGTATTACATTTATTTTAGGAAGGGCGTTGACGGTAAAAACTTCCCTAAAATCTTAGCTTTTCCACGGTCTAATCAAATAATTTTTTACTCTGGAGTTTAGGGAAGATTGTTTTTACGCGCAAAAACCAGTTTTTTCTGGTAAAATTGTGGGTTTTGGGGCGAAAAATCACTTTTTTATGTTGAAGAGTTCTAAATGGAATTATTCCTCAATTTCTGTGTCAATTTTTTCCCCGAGAATCTTTTTTTCCAATCTTTGCAGTTTGCCATGGATAAAAGTAAGGGGGGTCAAGCCAGGATATCCTCTGGCCGGCGTTTTTGGTCCATAATGACCGATCCATCTTGTCGGGTAATCACTGAGTAACGGCTCTGTCATTGTGCGTAGGCATTCCATCCATCTGGAGCCTCACTGGGTCCCGGTTAACTATGGAACGTCATCCAGCAAATTCAAAAACGTTGCCGAATTTAGCAGTTTTGGAAGCATGATCTGTTGGCCTAGTATTCTCAGCCATACCTTACATCGGAATTGGTGTTGATAATTGCTCCTACCGAATCGTATGGGTTTTTGTAGGCCCAAATGTGAGAATTATGTAAGTTGACCAAAGCAGAACGTAAAAATTTCTGTTCTAGAACCAAAAATTTCAACCATGTATCATGTTTTCTCCTCGGTTGCAATCATGTTCACAATATCAATTATTGAGAATGATCACCTGTGTGTAAACAACTATTTATATAACCATGCTCATAACTCAGTTTGTTGGACACGCACTTCGCAGTAGTTAACATAATATTGTTGGATAAATCGAGAGCTTTCGAACGAATGGTCAACGAATTTTGTGGGATGAAAAACGACGAAGTACCATTTCCCTAGCAACGACTCGGTTGTAGGCGGAAATCACTGTAACACTATATGTTTCGTGCGCGGAAAAAAATTGACTCGCAAAAATTGCTACGACCACAGGGCTAAAACATGATACATGTTAAAACTTGCTTCGTCAGTCCTCAAAACACGATTAGGGGACCCATGGGTATTCCTACACATGTTTCAGGTACCTCTGACAAAAACGTAAGCATTTGGCTGCATCGGGTTGTAGGTGTCACACTTTTTGCGAGTGGAAGAGATCCATCCCATTTTCACGTAAAACTTGCTGGACACACATGCGAGACATGGTACCAAGCCAAAGGGATAGTCAGCGGGTGCTTGTGGTCGGGTCCTCCTCTACAGCTACAAAGACTATGGCCTCAGAATCAGTCGCACGATGATTGCCACTATTTTCTGTTCACACGGGCCTCGTGAAGACGACTAAAATACCTGTGGAAACTGCTCAGCTTACACTAGCAGCACTCCAGGAATTTCCATCGCACGATGCATCCATAAATGAGCACAATATTACAATAGCTCCTTGTTCGTGAAAATTTCTTGATCCACTTCAACTTCGACGTCTGAAGTTAAACTAATTGCAACGATGCTTTTCAGTTGAACGTTTCATTATTGGAAGACTAACAAACTTTGAACTTTCCTCAATCTTATACATAATTGAGGATCATCGATTTCTTCAAACGGTTCTAAACAAATTACCACCGATAAAAAACAATAATTTTCCTAATGATGTTGTCTCTCTTTAGTACTTACTATTCATCTTTCCATCACCATTTCATCAGTAAAATATGAAAACTAGTATTTTACACAGTTTGAGAAGGACACACCATTCGATTCAGCGTGAAAAATTATGTAAGAATTGAGGTCTAAAAACATTTAGAACCCATCAAAAATTTAAAACTTATTCATTTCAAAAAAATTATTTTATCAAGGGGAAAGGAAATGTTATGATCTTTTCCAATGGTGTCCTCAGATGTGAATTTGCAGTGTAAATTAATGGAGCTGTGATCGTTTTAGCGACAAATGTAAAAAAAATCTTTCTCCTCTTTCCTCAGACTATTGCCAAAAAATCAGTTACATCACTATTTTCTATCCATGCTCTATGTTATACAAACATCGAGTTGGAAATGTTGCATTAGGTTGGTACTTCTTATCACATGACATCACTTGAATTGTGCATTACTCTCCATCACTCATAGTGTCTTCCACTTATCCTATGACTCCCACATCAGGGTTCAATTTTAAATTTACCAGCCACATTTTGAAATTGCAGAAACCTTTAGACCCACATCGATCACAAACCAATAAGTACTATTTACTACTATCCCAAAGCTCTCTGATCACGGACTGCCAAGTTGGGTGAAGCGCATGGTTTTCCCATATTTGTAACATGATTGAAATGTGTTGAATGAGACGATTTGGAAAACATTGATTTATAAATCCTCTAGGAAAAGCATAGCTTGACGAAATTGTGATTTGTTAGAAGCTGAATATTTTGTGGGTATTACGTTTGCGCAAGTGCAAAGGGTATTTATTATTGATCTGATTGTGATGAAATTCATATGTAGTCATTAGACTTCAATCACTAGGTAAATATCCTCTAAATTTGAGCAAAATCGGACCATTATGAAATGTTTTGGCTTTTAATATTATTGATTTATTTTTATTGTTATTTTTTCTGTTCCAATAATGGTATGATAATTATCGATTTTCCTCGACTGATTAAGACTCAAGGTATGGCGTGGAATGGAAAAAATATTCGGAGAGGAATGAGCAAAAGACTATTTGATTGGCTCTCCTAGGCGACCATGACAGGAAACTGAATGTTTTACGTTTATAAAATAAGATTATGTTATTTTTTTCGTCTATACAGCTTTTTGTCCCATTATGACCGGCGTTTCCGGATTACGCTCTCCCTCCATCAGTTTTCCGGTCGTTCTGCTTCAAGATTCCGACACACAAGGCAGGACATTTATATACCTAATTTGTCTTATCGGTGGCAGTCGTCACATCCTATACCTCTCCACACATTAGGCAGGACTGGGGCAGGATCAGGGCAGGAACGTCCCGTGCCAGGACGCGTCGTTTTTTTTTTTTTTTGCTCCAAGAGCAATGGCGGCGTTTCCCGTCCATCACCTGGCCCCGGCCGTCACCTCTCAGTCCCACGGCTGGTGTGTGGACGGGCGTAGGACAGGACAGCTGCCATCGTTAAGATAAATTAGGTATATAAATGTCCCGTCCTATTCCTGCCTAGTGTGCAGGGAACTTCACTCGTATTCCATCCATTCCACCCCATGGGAATCAGGCTCCAGAAATTTAGTGCTTGTTGGAAACATGCATTTTCAACTTTATCCATTACCAGTACCCGAAGCTTTTGATGAAAGAACTATTTTGCTTGTGAAACATGTTTATTGTTCTATTTATGTGTATTAAAGACAATTTTATGAAAAATTATATCCAAATACATAGTTTTGGCGATAAGTTGTATTCCACAGTGTCCAATCAAGATTTTCAACTGAAAGACATTTACTAAAATACAGTGGAAAGTGTGGAAGTTGTTGAAGGCCAAACTGCTAGTACCAAAATTGCAAGGAAACTGCCATTCTGTAAAATTGGCTGAATTCCTATTGAAGTGCTATTTTGAAGTCCTATTGAACTTGCTTTTCCGACAAAAAATAGTTCAACTCTGCTCTTGCTGTGGCAACCAAATATTTTATATTGAGGATTACAGTAAGAAAATGTCTTATACGAAGTTGCTTGTGTTGTGATCGTTATAGCGGACTGATTATTTGAACTGCTGGAATAATTTGGAGATTATGGTTGCTTAATTTATTATATCCCTCAGATTTAGAGGAAACGTTCCATTCAATTTGTCTTCCATTTGTTGTGGTTATCTGATTTGTAACTCGTGAACTCTCAAGTTTTTCTTTCAAGCTTTTCTCTATCAAGTTCCAATATTTCCTAGGTTCACCAATTAGAAGTAACTCCTGTGGTAGAGACTGTCGAAATAACACTAACATTTCGGGATCTCCTATTGCAAAGTATTTGTTATAATGTTGTTATAATCTCTGAAAGGCAGGGATTCATCACAGTTAGTAAAAGGTAACATCATCCAATATTTAAGAGGTTTTCAAAGGATAATGACTAATAATTATATCCTATCACTGAGTGTTTGGTCCTTCTGCTTTTACAGAAATTGAGCGGTGCCAAAAATGCTTTTGTGCTGTTATATTTACAGTTGGATAAAAGATTAAGTCGCAGTGACTGAAAAAGTATGTGTTGTGATTAGTTCACAGGTTATACACGTTGGGTGACCAACTTAGAACTGTATTACCTACAGATCGTATTATAGGTACTACCTGCCTATTCGATTCATTGAATGTGGTCTGCCTTTGTATGTTGTATACATAATTTTATATACCTACTGTACTCATTTATCTCGTGTGGTGTTTGACGAATTTATAAGTATCATGTTGTTATAATTATGCATTAACTAACATCTTACTTCAATTCGTAGCCTTGTTTTCTTCTCTACCCTTCGTCTCATTTAAACGTAAGGGTCATGATGTTAATAATCCATTTATATTACCCCATTACCGTAATTACCTACCATTTCCAATTTTTACCCATGGAATTTTTGTGATATATAGGTTTATTACCCAATTTTTATGATCGAAAATTATTGTTGGAACGCCATTTTTGTTTTAGGTATGCAACTACCCTTTCAGGTTTTTTGTTAATTAGAGCAATTGTTTTAAATTGCCCTATTATGCTTTCATCTGAGTTACTATCATTATTAATTTATTGTTGTATTAGTGAGTAAAATATCACTAGACTTTGCTTGCAATAAAGATTGAAATATTTTATTTAACACGTAATTTTTCATTTTCATTATCCTTGTCTTTCATTTATTAACAATATTCGTATGTACTGTTAATAGGGCATGCTCGGAAATATAATAGAGAGCTTCTGGTTACTGCGGTTACAGTTCACAAGGTGCACAGGAACCATGATCAGCTGATCTGGCACCAGCCGAAAGTGAACTGGAGACCACTTGATTAACAATGCAAGATGGAGTCTTAGCACGTCCTTGTTACCATGTCCTCAACACAGTGCCCGAGGAAGGTTTCAGTGATAAGCGTGTAGTGTGTTCAGTACATACTCATATTCAATTAGGTATATCAACCATGCATTGAATTCAAGAAGGGAGGACTCGTAAATATAAGACATAATGGAGTCTGAGATGAGTGTGCAAAACTAGCTGGTATGGCCTGGGGAGGAACAACTCTGGAACCAGTACCTACTGCAGGAGTCTAGCGAGGAAAGCCCGGTGCTTGTGGCCGATAACAAAGTCCAGGGAGTTTGGGATAGGGCGATGCTGTCCTCTTTTTATGAGGACATGTTGGAGTCCTCATGCTGCTGTCCTCTTTTTATGAGGACATGCTGGAGTCCGAGATGAGTGTGCAAAACTAGCTGGTATGGCCTGGGGAGGAACAACTCTGGAACCAGTACCTACTGCAGGAGTCTAGCGAGGAAAGCCCGATGTTTGTGGCCGATATCAAAGTCCAGGGAGTTTGGGATTGGGCGATGCCAGTGTTTTTTGACACACGCATTATAAATGCTGACGCTGCCTTGTAACTTTCCCAAACGTGGAACTCAACGCACAGTCTGTTGCCGGACAATGAAAAATATGACAGAGCAGCTGAGCACCTTCGAGGCTCGTTCATGCAACGGTGCAGTCCATCGGGAGCATGGAATCTTTCTTAAAAGGATGACAAGTACACTAACTGAGAAGTCGTGCAAGGCTTACACCCAAGTGTTCGGGTGGGTTAAGGTACAAACCCAAGTGTCGATAATCAGGGCTGTGTCTCTTTGACTAAGCGGCACAAGAAAGGTAGTTCAATCGCTTGGGTAGGAGGATGAGCGGGAAATCCCTACATGGAAGAGTGAAGATGAGAGGGATTCGGAAACAATGAAAGAGAGAAAATCATGTGAAGAAAACCTCCCTGGTGGTTTCTGTGTTTCTGACTGATGTGTCCTAGAGCTCGAGATAAACCTGGAACGCATCGTCTAGTTCGTCTTTGCTCAATAAACTAGCATTATATAAGCCAACGAAATCTAATACAATAGATATTTACTTCCTCATTGCATTACATTACTTAAAGTTTCATGTTGTAAATAATATCCATAATTTCTGATGAACTAGAGTTGTAGGAAGGTATACCAATATTCGTAGTGAATAGACAGAGCTTTGTTTGACTAGATCGTTTTATTTGCTAATGAATTGACAATGAAGATGTGGAGTAGCTCTTACATACTAAATTGATTAAAGGTGAAAGAATTTCGACGATGAAACCCACGTTTTTCAATGCAAAATCTAATAAGTAATAATTGATCTTATGCTAGAGGTGAAATTCACAGTATACACTTACAAAAATGAAAAGGAACGACCCTAACAAGATACATCATGACACATATTGATTCAAATTACAAAAAACAAGAAACGTAAGAGTAATCATTGTTAGAATTAAACTGTTGGTTTTGTTGGAACTTCGGGAAGAAAATGGGTAAAAGAAGTCGGGTGGCAGTCTGATTTTGACAACAGGTGCTTTTGCAAACTTGTTGACAGCTTCTTGAGACACATCTAGGAAGTTGACTGATGTCACGATTTTCATTTTGCATCCATCTACTTTGCATATGACGTCTTTAGTACTCAAGGTTGCATAGAGGCCGATTATCTTCATTTGAGGATTCGTGAATGGTCCAAAGTATGAATACAATACACGGTATTGCACTCCACTGAGTTGTGTTGGACATGGTACTTGTACCTGTTGATCGACCAAAGACCTGTCTAGAAAAATCGGTACCCAGTCATCAGGATTGTCAGGGGATGGGTCACCGAACGCTGAAATCAGTGACAGTAACTGGCGAGGATCAGACCGATTTACCTTCATTTCTCCAAATATTATCTTCCATACCTTTATGGGGGAAAAAAATTAAGTTATTAACACACATTAGGAAGCTACTTCTAGCAAGGCAAAGATATGCAGGTATATAATAGAGAGTTCCTAGTAGATCCGTCAGTTTCAATACATTACCAATACATGTTTCAATACATTAACACACGTTAAAGTCACGTCAAGTTCTTAACGGATCTAGTTGTAACGATAAATCCATGGAAGGAGGAAATTATCCCTAGGAGGTTATTTGAGTCCATGGAAGAAGGTTATTTTAGACGATTACGTTTTTTCCGGATTGCAATCTGGTATCAATACCTACAGAAGGATGCGTCACCGTAACCCATTGCGTCTGAGTTAAAGCGCCGGATTGTCGATACTGCACGACGTATTGTGTTTTAAAGATCCGTCGGTCTCAATACGGTGTGTGGTAACAAGAAACATTTACAGCACCTTAAAGTCACGTCAAGTTCTTAACGGATCTAGTTGTAACGATAAATCCATGGAAGGAGGAAATTATCCCTAGGAGGATATTTGAGTCCATGGAAGAAGGTTATTTTAGACGATTACGTTTTTTCCGGATTGCAATCTGGTATCAATACCTACAGAAGGATGCGTCACCGTAACCCATTGCGTCTGAGTTAAAGCGCCGGATTGTCGATACTGCACGATGTATTGTGTTTTAAGGATCTACGAGGAATCCTTCGATAGAGAGTTCCTAGAGATCCGTCGGTCTCAATACGGTGTGTGGTAACAAGAAACATTTACAGCACTTTAAAGTCACGTCAAGTCCTTAACGGATCTAGTTGTAACGCTAAATCCATGGAAGGAGGTAATTATCCCTAGGAGGTTATTTGAGTCCATGGAAGAAGGTTATTTTATACGATTACGTTTTTTCCGGATCGCGATCCGTTAACCTATCCGTACGGAAGGATGAGTCACCGTAACACATTGCGTCAGAGTTACGGTGCCAGGTTGTCAATACCGCAAGATGTATTGTGTTTTACAGATCTACTAGGAACTCTCTATTAATTCACCAGCTCAAAATGTGAACTATAAAGTTAACTACTGTGATGAGAATGCTTTCTCTCCCCGTTCTTTAGAGCTGTCAATGGACAGAAACCTCCAAGCTACCATGAGAAGTGAGAAGAATTAGTTTTGCACTCATATTGGCCTAAGTTCTTGCAGGAACGATCCCATCCATTGATTTCCTGTAAGTAATGAGGCTATAAGTATAGTTTCTGTCTTCCCTATTTTAAAACTATCACCTGTTTGGTTTAGTGTGAACCGTAAGGCGGCCATGAAACTAGCAGTACTATAATAACCGCCCCGTTCTTGAAAAGTGCTACCTATATCTTGATTGATGAACATTATAACCCTCCTAATGATTACAGACTGGAGACCGTCTCTTATCCAGTATACCAAATCATATGCATCCAGCTCGCAGCGATCCACAGTACTTCAAGTAATGGAAAAGAGTAAAAAATCTGTTATAGATTTTCCATGAAAAAAGCATAATACCATCACTAGTCTGACCAAGTTAGGCACCCAATTTGACAACAAAGTGTATGTCAATTAGGTGCCAGGTCATGAGGGACACATGGAAAATGAGGAGGTAGATCGCTTTGCCAGGTTGGGGTCGTCTAGAAACTATTACGGGCCGGCCCCAGCCCAAGGCACAATGAGGAACGCGTGTAAGGCCAAGGCAAACACCTGGGCCCTCAAAAATCTAAAAGAGCTATGGAGAAAAGAGGACAGTAGGTATAGACAATCTAGGATGTGCATCTCTGGCTGTGATAAGAGCCGCTCAGATTGGATTGCATCACAGCCTAGAACACAAATGAGGAAAATAATATAGCCCGTACCTATATGTTCTGAAATTAACATTAAATTCGAATTTAGGATTAAACATCTGCGTTTCATATCGAAATGAAGAAATTTATTAGGTAGTCAACCAGTGGACAACTAGACAGCTGGGGGGAAAATATCGCGTTGCCCATCTACCTACCCTTAACATGACATCAAAATTAAGGCAACCGTCCTCCCGGCTCCATTTGGGTTAGCATCTTCGTTTGCTCCCTCAAGACTACAGTGACAGGTGACGTTAAGTTGAAGTCGCCAAAAACTCTCTGATTTCTCCCTCTATACGTCAATTTAAACGTTGAATTTTTTTGGGTGAAAAAAAAATTTCATGAAATGTATACATTGACCCCCACCAAAAGACATATCCATTTCAAAACGTAATTCAAGAAGACCATCCGTTCTACTCCCCCCCCCCACCACCCTTTTTTTTCAACGTAAAATACGTTTTTACTGAGACCTTCTTGCCGAAAATTGTCTAACAACGACATACACCTCATACACATGTAAATCTTCTCCTTGTGATCTCCAGAACGAGACGTTCGGAAACGATCAAGTTGAGACACGATACTTTAGACCCTGACTTGCTCTTTAGTTCGACTACCCACTGCGTGGCATTCCCAGCGCTCCAGTCACCACGATACGCTCGCACCTCAAAATACATAACATCAAGTAGTCAATCCCTCAGTAAGAATTTAGATTAGTTGGTCAGGAGAGTCTCATGTCTCAAATTGATTGTTAGCGAACGTCTCGGATCTCCAGAGCTAATTTCTTTGCCATTCAATCTATGAAACTAAAATATGAAATGGAGGCGAAAATTGTATTCTACGCTCATCCCTCTTTAGTCTTTAGGCGCAAGGTATTTAAAAGTATAAATTCTGTAACAATTCAGTAGGTTTAATACTTACTTCTTCTTTCAGCGTAGTGCATCCTTCTTGATTGAGGAGTGCCTCCCTGCTGACATGATAAGTACACTGTGTTCTTACATTTTCTTTAAAAAGAATATTTCTTTTACCCGCACAAAGCCCATCCTTGTTGGCTATTGGTAGCATCAGCCAATCTTCTACGATACCACTCATATTAACCGTTTCTCTTTTCTCAGAGCCTGAAACTCCAGTTAGCAAATTGCCGCTGATGAGAGGTTTACCTTGAAGGTAACCTGGCAACCCACTTCTAGGGAAAGGGGGTTCGCTGTCATTTTTCGCCCATTTAAAAACAACGTTGACGCGCTGCGTGAAATATTTATTCAAGGGAATAGGCCCAACGTTCAATTGGCACTCCGCGTCAATGATGCCGTTAGTAGAATTGTGGTATATTAGGTACTGAACACCATGTGACGCATTGACGCATGAGTCAGATTCTGAGTCAAACGTAGGGTTACTGACATTTTGGACGTCTCTGCAATTGGTGCCGCCGTTCTCACATATTACAACCCTCATGGGTATGAATGCATCAACTGGGCTCTCCTGAAAATCGGAAAACTGAATTAATTACCCACTGCATTAAGCATCTTCACAGATTTTTGATCTGTGAAAAGATCTTTGATCACTAAAAGTAAATCAATAAATTAAGTTGAATTTGTATCTGCCTGTTATGGTATTTAATTTTCTATGGATACATAAAAGGAAAGTAGTCTAAAGCCTCGCTCTACATGTTTCTTATATTTACCTCAATCTTGGTTTGATTAATTAGCGTAGGCGAAGTGATCAGCACAATATTTTCACAAAACACTTTCCCATTAATAATCGATTGGGGGTCTTCACAATCTTCTTTAGAAATTGTTTGATGAAGACACTCGCTTTCGAATTCATCCAAGTATCTTACCGTCCGGCTGCTTTTGCAAGACACAGTCCCAGACGTGAGAGGAATCTCTGGAGGACAAAATTGTGGCTAATCAACAATAGTCATTGGTACAAAAGATAGATGCATATATGTTAGAGAGTTCCTAAATGATAAGGCAATGGGGATAAGGTCCTTGGGGATTTTATCATCTGGGGCAAGCCACACCAGATGCTAACTTGATAAAGTCAAGAGGGTCGAATTAGTGTCTTATCTTAAAGTGACGCTAAATTTCCTCAAGTAACGCTAAACCACCAAGGGGATTTTCCCGCCTGTCTAGTTTCCAGCATTTCTAAGAGTTTCCTAGTTCTTTTCTTATTCACAAAAAGGTTTTGCAATTGCAGATTTTGAAAATTTATGAACAAAAAAATTAATATCATTTTTATGAATCATGAATACCAACAAAAAATGAACATGACTGTTATCCGTGTGAGGCTACTTTAAGATAAGGAGGAAGAGATGAGATAAGTAGGTTCGGGATAAGGCATCTTATGTATAGGGTGGGATAAATCTGTCTTATTGGAGATAAGAGGCCTCATCTCCCACACATGCGCAGTAGCACTTTCCGTTCACGATAAGGCACCTCACCTCTATCTCTCTATCACTTTAAGAACTCTCTGACTAAAGTTGGAGGACAAAATGACTGATAATACCTCTAAACAATCCCCACACTCTCCCGTATACAAACCCGAGTGCAAACTCGTAGCCTCTATGGTAGTCAAATCGTTAAAACTTAAAAACCAGATGGCCAACTGAAGGTGTTGGCTCAGAGAAATGTCTTAAATGACTGCTGGAGTTGCTGCAGAAGAAGCCCACTGCTTGTTAGTCGGCCACTTACTTGCTCAGATTGTGTTCAGGGCAAATTATTATACCTACACTACCTTCATATTTGAATGTTGCAAGGAGTTTTGAATGAGGTGGATCATACTAAAAAATGTGACTGAATTTTCATAATGCAAGCTTTCACATATCCCTTTAAGGTGTTGTGCCAGTTGCGTCTGTCTTCAAAGTTTTTCGTAACTGTTTATTATAGGGTTACTTGCGTATGCGAGAGCAAGCGAGAGCTTATTCAATATATGCAACATGAAAGAAGCTGACACCCTCTGCCATTTTTGTCTACGTTGCCCGATCTTAGAACCGTACCAAAGGCAATTCATTGCGAAATACATCTCTGGGCTCCCAGTGGTTGAGGATGAGGATCGTCTGGCTAATTTGCTCGATTCTGGTGACGATAGGGAGAGAATGTTGAATTTATTTCATTTTGTTACTAGTGCACTAGCACTTCGATCAATTGCGCTCACCGAATAGGTGTCTGATATGTACAGCATTAGCATTGTATAGTGTACAACGGGATAGGCTTGTTGTGGATATTGTACGAGTACCACAGGTATAGCGTGGATGTTATGGATTCATAACGGATTATTATTCTTTATAATAATTTCATATCGATGTCCTCGTTTATTTTGCATGTACTTCATTAAGCTGTAATGCCCTGTTAACTAGATTAGGAAGAAGATATTTGACTTATTTCTTACCTATTATATATTTTCTGATGATGATGTGTAAGTGGACCTGAACTCATTGTAATAATCATTGATTATTACAACTTACTTCTACTACTACTACTACTACATATCCCTTTAAAATCTTCAGGTAAATCAAGTTGTCTGCGAATTTGTCTATGCAAGAAGACCTACCACTCCCATACCTAATTTATTTATCAGCAACATAATAATTCACGAACATTTTTCTTCAATCTTCTAAAAGTGACTGAAGTACTCGATATTTGTACATACCTAATGTTTTGATAGAATTAGTTGCGTTGATGTAGATCCATATAGGAACACCATATTTATATGGTGATGTTGATTCAAAGACATTTGAAGGTGGAACTACCATTTGGGGCCATGTGAACTGCTGCTTCCTTTTTATAGCTCGGTTGAATGAAGCAGTAGTATGAATCGTCTGGAAGTAGGTACCACAAAAGATCAGAAAAACGAGAAATTATCAATGTACCATATGCAGTGTGAGTAACCACCAAAATTGCCTGCAAAATGAAGGGCGTTCCTAAAACAACGCACTGATTTTGGTCTCTCATACTTTTAAAATGAGTAAACGTACGGTTTTTTTTTTCTCCAAAGCTTGAGATTGCTCTGCATGAGAATGGTAAAGATATGGAGCCACCATACCCCAACTTATAAAGGCTCCATCCAAGGAAGAATATAAGCCACTACCTACCTTGACCTGAGACTTTTTCTATGGAAGCCCCACGCAGTCAGAGAATGTTCTGCAAGCGAGCGAATATACAACATTTCCAAGTCAAATTCAACCTTTTCCAAACCAAATTCAACCTTTCCCAAATTATTAGGGAATGACGCAAATATCAATAGGCTGTCAGATCAGCTGTGAGGAGACCGGCCTCAGCAGTGACCCCACCTCGAAACGCCGACCGACTGAGGATTTATAAAGGCCGCCATTCACGACGGAGCCAGATGGCCTGAGGCCGCTCGATCGAGTCCATTTGGCCTTAGTCCAAATTAGGGGGGTCACACACGGGCGGGCTACGGGGAGCCAGTAGCGTTTCCTCGTTCTTTGGTCCTGGTGCTGTGCGCTTGAGCATCTGACCTCACCAATTCACTTCACTATAACTTTATCAATTGAACCTCTTCAATTTTACTTCAGAATGAACAACGAGGAACTTGTTAGCTTAGCTGCCGCTGCAGTTTGCATTTGTATGAAGAAGAAGAAGAAGAAGAAACCAAAAAGGCAGTGGCAGAAAGAATGGTTTTCAGCTCGAAATAAATTAACCCATGTCAGGTTGATTGAACACCTAATATGAGAACCTGTTTTTTTTTTTTTTTTTTTTTTTTTTTTTTTTCAATCACCTCCATGACGAAGTCCCGGTCGCTCACGCTTGCCACCGTACACGTACTATCACCTCGACGTCTAGAAGTACACTGAAAGGGTTTTGGCCCGGGGGATGACCCACACACGGGAGAGCCAGTCAGTGGAGCCAATCCATTTGGCGTGCCGATCTCCACGCACAGCAAGTCCACTCAATGGCTCCGTGGCTCGACTCCATGGATTTTGGCCCGTCCGAAAAACGAGCAAGGCCGCTAAGTGGCGGGGGGGCCACTTGAAATTTCCCCACACACGGTGGAATATGGATCAGCCCGAGGCCGTTTGGCTCGTTGGCTCCGTCGTGAATGGCGGCCTTAAGACCCACGAGCGCCGAAATCCGGCATCTTTCGTCACTGGACTGTCTACGCTTGGTAACGATTGGCCTTCGTTATCCTGCACCGTGAGTTGGATCCGGGACGAATAGCTACCGTCTCGTCAACTAAAGTGCCCTCATGAAAGCCCTCTTCTCAGTGCCGCTCTGCGGGTCGTTGACGAGACGGTAGCTATTCGTCCCAGATCCAATTCACGGTGCAAGGATAACGGCGGCCAATCGTTACCAACCGTAGACAGTCCAGTGACGGAAGATGCCGGATTTCGGCACTCCTGGGTCTTATAAATCCTCGGTCAGTCGGCGATTCGAGGTTGGGTCACTGCTGAGGCCGGTCTCCTCACAGCTGATCCGACAAGGCATTAAAACTTATTTATCTTGATGCTATTGTAGAAGTACACAGCAGGTAATTAAGCAGGTAGGTACGTGAAATCCTTAATCATTAGTAATGACGTCCTACACCGAAAGGCTCGTAAGCAAGAGTATTGATCTTGTAGTAGCGAAGGATCTGTTTTTACGCGAGTTATTCTTTTTAAAGAAAAACGGACACACATGAAAGCGGTTATACTTGAAAAACGTCTGCCAAGTTGGGTGGGCAGTAAATCTTCCTCACATATTTTAACATGAACGTATAGAATTAGTTGAAGAACAAAGTACGAATCGACATGATTGATAAATCGGTGTCATAAGAAATTAATGGATGCGTTTGCACACAGACGGCAATGGAATTTAAAGCAAAACTGCACAATCCTTGAAAATTTCATAAAAATCGGTCCATAAGTCTCAGAGTTTGGTCTGTGTCGATAAATTTTTGTTTTGCGCATGCGCTATAGTTATTACTCCACCAATTGCGATATAGTTTATTTTCCTACCAATAATCAAGATGCTATAAGAACTTCCTATATCGTACTTTTTGACATCAGAAAAACAGTAAATATTTAAGTACCTACACTTTTCTTACCTTTTGGTTGGAAAAGAACAGTCTTTCAGGAAAGTTGTCCCTAGCAATGCAAAACATTCCTTTCTCATGTTGAATGATCTTGTATTGAGTATTATTAGTGTATATAAACTGCTGTTTATAGCAAAGTCCTGAGTGACCACCCTCTGGTTCTGGGATACAGTGGGAGAATGCTTTGCGATCCAATTCAGAACAATCAACGTCACAGCAACAATTAATGTCACAAACTCCACGCTGCAAAAGGTGAATTATGAGATGAAAAATTATGTTCACACAATTCTTGTGGAAAACATTGTTAGGTACCTATTACAGTTCAACAAGTTAATGTGTATCTTACTGAATTTAGTAAGAAATCTCTAAGTGAGTACAAATAATAGCTGACACATCCCAGCCAAATCATCAACTATGAAAGGATTAAAATATCTTTAAATATTAAGGTTCGTAGATTTTCACATAAAAACGTTAAAACGTGCAAATTGAATACAAATGGAGAAGACAGTGGAGTCTCGCATACACATTATATAAATGTGCAGTATATAGTGTTCACAACGAACTAAATCACTTGTGATGAAGTTGTGGAAACCCATTACAAAACGGAAGTTAGTGAAAAACGTTGTCTATTTCCATGAAAAATGAAGAGTTACAATGTTAAATCGATTTCGACGGTTAGGCCATCATCAGTAACAAACAATAACTTTATAACGTTATTGTTTGTTACTGATGATGGCCTAAACGTCGAAATTGATTTAACATTGTAACTCTTTATTTTTCGTGGAAATAGACAACGTTTTTCACTAACTTCCGTTTTATAGTGTTCACGCCTGAGTATAATTCGTTTATTTTTGTATTTATTAATTATTATTGTTATTTATTATTATTATTATTATATATATATTTTTTTTTTTTTTTTTTTTTTTTTTTTTTTTGGTATATTTGTTTATGTTCTGCCGACCAAAGATGATAAACAGTCGGCGCTTTATTACCTCTAATATTTATCAGTGAAGTGAAGTGTTCTTTGTGCCTGACTACGATGCCACGACCCGATTCAGTGATCCTACGCTTCTCATGGATCCTGCGAACTCCCCCCCCCCCCCCCATCTATCTCTCAACACAACCACGGTTCACTCCATCAAGAAGCCATTTGCTTTTGAGATTGCCAACTGAATCTATCTCATGGCTGACTTCTCAAAATCTCGTGGTCTTCAGCATCCACTATTTTGAATAGTTTCTTGTGGAAAGGGTCAGCAGCATCCCGTACCCAAGACTCACATCTACCAGGACGACGCTGATACAACATTTGGCCATTTCTATATATCAAGGACGTTCTCGGCAGCACCGCTCCCTATTCATCGCTACGCAAGCTGCGTATTGATTCTATGCAGAATATGGGTACACTCTTCAACACTGGCGCCTGCTCCTCCGTCCTGCACCAAACGGTCAGAATTCCTAATATCAATATTTATTGCTCGCCATTCAGCAGCCTCAAAGAACATTACTAAGGACACCATCAATATTAGGTAGTACTCGCCAGTTTCAGTAATTATACACACTCTTCTACAAAGAGCTCCTTAATTTAATTTTTTTCATATGATTCATTTGATTTTTAAAATACATCGTTTATGCCATAGGTAATTGGTTTTCTAACATATTCGAAGCCCCACCTCTAGTTCACCTAAACATATACATCATACCTGCAATTCATACCAGAAGACCGAAGTCCCGTCTACTAGTTTCATCAGGTACTCGTTATCCTCCAGTGTGGAGCTATTTTCAACATCGAAATGTCAAGGTTTCCCCATTCTGGTGTACTGAAGGGAACAAAGTCAGGGTTTTAGATTGTGTGCTAACAATCCTTGGCTAGAGATTTTGAATTATAAAAAAATTAAAATGCCTCATAGTCGTTGTTTGGAGGGTGGTTTATAACAACTGTACAACGGTACTTAGTAGTGGTACAAGTCACCTACAAAAGGTACATGTTTGGTCCCCAAATTCCCTGATTTTTTCTTAGAATTCCTTGTGCTAGTCAACTGTTTATGGTGTCACAAGTCACCGAATTCAACAATGGCTAGTAATAGGCGGCTGTCGGCACGAAAGTAACACCGTGAAAGTAATTTTTTCCTATTTTTAAAATGTACGAGCAGCCCTGCACCCAGACGGCACAAAGCCCCACACCCAGACGGCACCCAGATTGTATCTTGTTTATCAAATGTGGAGCAGACACGCGGCCAAAGTTCAGGGGGATAATATTTATGACCTGTCTCATCCACACTTCGTTTCAGTTTATTGTTGTCAGCGATGGAATCATCATTACCATTTCTTCAAAACAGCTCACGCAGAAATCGTGAAGAAATAATATTTTATTCGAACAATCTTAATTTTCATAAACCTTTAGCTAATGGTGTTTTACGCTAGAGATGTGGACGAGGCCGTGCAAGTACGCCACGAAAATCTGCAGTAAAGAAGTTATGGAAATTGTGGGTGAGCACCAGCACGCAGCTCTGAACGAAGAAGAGTTGAATAAAACTGTTTTGGAAGCAAACGTTAAAATAATTCGTATTATCCTTAAATTTATCATTTTTAGGAGAATTTCAGTCGAAACAAAATTGTCAACGATTAACTAGGACATTCAAAATTTTTCGCGTTAAATTATGCTGAAAAATGTACTTAAATTTCATTAAAATTTTCTGAAAAATCCAAAATCTTTTTTGAATTGCCAAATTGTAAGTATACGTTTTTTTCCATAAAATTGGTTTTTAAACATTTCTGTGTACTAAAATTGCGAAGGAATGGAATTTTACAAAATATGCAGAAAAACATGGGATTATGACAATGGAAATCGGACAGCTCGTGCATCTGCGCCTGCACCCTACTGGACTGCTCGTACAACTGGGGCTGTTCAATCTGGTACTGTTCATGTACACTGTTTTGAGCATGGGACCGCTCTTACAAACACCCTAATAGGCCCTTTAAAAAAACTTTAAAGGGAATTTTTCCTTGGTATGTTTATGTTTTCTAGGCAGCCTTCATAAATTTAGGACCATTACACAGTTTTAAACGCTTTACCTTTCTGTGGTTACTCTCTGTGACAGCCTCTCCATTAAAATTGATAAGTTTTACAGGGCACCCAGCTTTACGGTCCTATTTTAAATATCTATATCGTATTTTTGAGATAAGTAGGTTACTAGCATGGTATAACTCACCACTATATCACAAGAGCAGGAATCTTCGATACTAGGTCTTGTAGCAGTTTTTGGCAGCACTGGAATTGATGTTGTTGTAGATGTAGGAGGAGTTGTGTGTGTTACACCAACTGAGCTGATGTGTTCTTCCACTGAACTGACGTTTTCTGATCCAATAGTAGTGAATTCTGCTGATCCACTGCCTTCAGACAATGTCTCACTGTCAGCAGTTACATTAGAACATTCGTCTGATCCACAAAATGGATGTAAAGACGTGGCTATTCCTATTTCTTGAACCGTACTAGCTTCTGGAGTTGTAGATTCAGTACGTGCACTGTGTACAGCACAGAAAGTGAGAAGACAGAATAGGACAAGTCTCATTTCAATATGTTTCTACCCCATACTTCTGAAAATTTTTCTGTATCAAGTGAAACTCCAGCTCAACTGTGCCCATTGGCTCTGTACATAGCCTAAAGCGATCGGATCCACCAAATATTATATCAGGATTCCTTAGCTGAGGTCCTCCACCAATGAAGTATTCGGAAAATTTGTCATATAGTCGACCTGCAATAATTGTATCAACAATGACGCTATTATTTCCAGAAATTTTCAACCATTTGGTTCACACATTAAATCTTTAAGGTTCCAAAAGGGCTCACCAACAGGTTTCCATGTAGGGCAGGTTATAAGATGAGATCCAGGAGTTGTAGGTATGAAAGAATAACCGTATCCACAAATTTCACTTCTTCCAAATTCATCATAATGGTACACCTGAATGAAAATTTTTGGCCATCCTGAAATGAAAAAGCATAAGATATTTTTATCATCCAGAATAGTTTGAAGCTCAAATAACTTATCATCCAACTTCAATAAAGATTAATCCACCAACCTGGTATTCCTTTTGTAGCAAAGTGTACATCTATTGGGTGGGACCAATATGAAATATCATCATAGCCTGGAGTATCTACCTGCGTTTGGCCCTCCTTCAAACCGGAAATTAATTGCCAACCTGGTCCTGAAAATATATCATTCGTTATCAACATCATATCAGCAGATTGGCAACAATAACTGCAGCATGTGGAACCACTCAGATCAGTAGAGCGAGCTCTATATCTAATTTTGTTTCAGTCCAACTTGATATACTGAACTTTGGAATGGGTTGTAGAGTAATAATTACAACTCGGGGTACCACTCTAATCAGCAGAGTGAGCTCTACAGCTAATTTAATTTTTATTAAACTTAGGATGCTGAAATTTGGAACAGAGCCTCTCTGGGTAAGGTAGAGTATACTAGTAGTCACTATTTTTCTGCCAGTACTGATACAATTGATCAGAAACATAAAAATTATATTCGATGGTTAAGGTTTAATGGCCCAAAAATAAATTGATGGCTCGATAGAGTTCAAACTTGGACCTTTACCTTCATTTAAAGAGAAGGTTTTTTTTACCAATCACACAACCAAGTTTGATTTCATCAAAACTCTTCGACTGCAAGAGTTTTCCCAGAACATAACATTTCCTCAGAGTCAAATATCAGCTGTCTCAGCTGATTTGGGGTCGGACCAACGATAAAGTGAAACTGCAGGCCACTGGCTCAGCAGATACTTGCTGGAAATCACAGTTAAGTGATGTCATTGTAACGAAGTGTTTTGACTTGAGTGAATAAGCGAAAGATGCTTAGTCAGGGAATGTGATAACAGTCAGGCTTGAACAGGATCACTCACTTTTAAAGTTTGTGTCCAACTGACTGCGCCAAAAAAATTGCCCATAATTACAAGGGATGAATGGAAAGTAAGAATACAAGCCCCTCACAGCCACAGGGATTTTTTTTTTTTTTTTTTTTTTTTTTTTTCGAGTTTGGGCTAGATGTAACAGTCAAATCAAGATGAAAACCATTTCAATACTACATTGACATCTCCATCTGTGAGAGGTTTTTATGATAGACGAATCATTCCATACTCCTGCTACCTCTTTCACTACATATTCAAAGAGTGAAATGAGAAGTGTGATTCGTTTTCTCACCCATGAAGGGGTCATTTCCTCTGAAATCCATCGATGACTCATTCAGTCCAGCAATATGGAACTGAAGTTATGAACATAAATAACGTCTCTAAATGGGTACCACCATTTTGAGAAGGAAGGACGAGTTCATACAATGAGGATAGGGGTGGCCAGCTGTCTGTGGTGATTGAAGATTTTGTATTCAACGTTGAACAATTCATCCATGAAGATCATCACTCAACTCTCAAAGAATTTCTATAGAAGTGTCACAGTTGTTTCTTGATCTGTTCTGCTCGAAGTGATCTCAGAATGACTTGAATACAGGTGACTGTGTGTTTGAAATGAATGACCCATGGGTGCGAAAAATGTGTTTTAACAATTTTTAAATGGAAGTTGAATCCATCCTGAGAAGTTTGGCATCAACCGCACTCTCCTACGATGAGTAGTTTTCTTTCTATGATTTTTCAAAGTATTGCGCACTGGTGACGTCAAAGCACCCCTCCCGCCTGGGTGGGGACCCCCCCCCCCCTACCTCGAAGTGTGACTTTGAAAATCATAGAATGAAAACTACTCAACGTAGGAAAGTGCGGATGGTATCAAATTTCTTAGAATGGAATCTATTTTAATTTTAAAATATTGTAGGCCTGCGGGACCTACCACGGCGTCGGGGAACGAGCGGCAGGAGGAGGTGGCTGGGATGGGAGCCGGCAGGGAGCCCTCTCCTCACTACGTCACTGGTCCCCTCCACGGCGGTTCCATATAAAAGCGCCATGCGGCCTTCCCCTCCCCCCAGTCTACAGTTGACAGTTGTTCAAACCCCTTTGTTTCACCCAGTTGTGGTAAAGTAACGCGTTCGTGACGAACCATATCAGTGCCGATTATTGTACTAAAACCAGTCGTCGGGATATCGATACACTAACGGGACATCGCGCAAATCGTGACAACAGCCGTGACGGTACCGAACCCCTTGGATTCCAGTGAACTCAGTCAGCAGTTTCGATACGGTATTGTGCCCACCATAATTCATACCATGTCACAAATATCCTATTAACCAGGGTCTTCAACCCTTTCTGTTGATTGATTTTCTCATGCCCTTCAGGCACGAATTTTAAGTGTTACTGATCCGTACTCTGAATTTTACTTGCCTACAGCCATATGTTGAACTACCTTTACATTTCCTTGTTTTGTTGTATTAACTCTTTTAGCGAATTTTTGAAGAAAATTAAGCTATTGCTCTCGCCTCAAAATTTGTAGAATGTGAATTTTTGAAAAAAAATTATGCAGAAATCTGTTTCAGGCTATTCTGAATCATATTCTGAAGTTTAACGCATTTTTTTATGTATGTATATATGTATGTATGTATGTATGTATGTATGTATGTATGTATGTATGTGTCATTCCAGACGATAACTGTCCGTAGAATTGTGCTAGAAACTTCAAACAAATTTTAAAATGTTAAGGGCGCAAAACGAAAGTTCAAGTTCGTTGGCCAGCCTGTTCGGATTACATCTTCGGGTTGAAATTTTCAAAAATGTAGTCAAAATTTTCAAAATAGCCTGTTTTTTGCGATTTGTCGTGCGAAATAATTTTTTCAGCATACTAACATGTGGTATATTCGGAATCAGCGTAAAATTTCCTATAAGAATATGTATCAAGTTTTCAAAAATGTCAAAGTTGAAAAATCAGTCAAAAATCGAAATAATGCCGTTCGCTGGTTGTAAAAATCGGTAATATTCTTCAAAAATTCGCTCATGGGGTCATGCTGCATGACTGGACTTTTATGCTTCTGTTTTGTGATTCCATTATATTGAATCTATGTTAGCAAATGGTGTTGTGCTTTATTATACCTGCATCCACAGTTCTGAGGTTTCACTTCTGGCCTATTAGCCATTGATAAATCATTAGTATTTCTTTTGAGCCCCAAAGAGTAGTCATTTTTGATTATTTAAAGAGTAAACTAGTCTTTTGGTTGGATCATTCAGTTATCTGTCCCAGTAGGAGCTTAAAATATAAAAAGAATAAGTAGGTCGGCAACGCTCACTGTACGACTTTTGGGCGAAATCATCACAGGCTGCTGGCTGCTCCTCCTTTCGTTGTGGACAATCGTCCTTCCTTCTCGAAATAGTCATTACCATTTGGCAACATTGGTGGTTCATAAAGTCTGGTCCAAATGCCTGGACAAGTCAACCCTTGTGAGGGTTGAGAGCGCACTCAGGATAGTGCAGCATAGGTCGAGAGTCAGTCATTTGGTTTGGTGGGTGCGAGATTATGGAACTCCTTACCCCTCCGGGTTCGTTCCCTTCCCTCCATAACCCGGTTTAGAAACGCTGCTAAAGCCGGTTTCACATGGAGCGGTATGAGCGTAACAACTGGAAAGACGGAAGGCCGGAAAACCCAGTGGAGGGGCGGCGGAATGCGGCAGGGTGTTCACATGAAGCGGCACCTCGCTAAACGGAATCATATCCTTCCTACTGAAACCCTCTCTGATCTGAAACCTCTATTTGCGGTTATCAACATTCCTGTCCAATGAGCTTGTGCAACGCTCGACGGAACGCGGCAACGGTATACAAATTTCTACCGCCGACCGCCCATTCCGGCAACATGGCAGCCACCATCCTCAACTGTTGTCCCAACAGCCAATCACATTGCGTTCCGTCTTTCCGTCTCTGGACATACCGCTCCATGTGAAATCGGCTTGAGAATTGCATCGCCCAAAACAGCTCGCTAGCCCCTTCTTTTTTTCTACACCTATTCTTCTCATCTTCATACATACCCCCTGTAGCTGCTTTGTACTCCCTCGTACCTAGGTATCTGTTTTTATATATTTTTTGTTCTTTTTACTCTAGGTATATATGCATACCTATATACTTTTTGTTCTATATCTGTTTTTTAAATTGTTTTTGTGCTTTTACACAACTTTTACTTTTACTTTTATTTTTGTGCACTACTGTTTACCAACAACTTTTCTTTTTTGTAAATATTGTACACTATGAGGGGCGAAAGCCTTATGTACAATAAATTATTTTACTTACTTTTACTTTTTTATACCTACACCAAGCTAAGGTAGGTTCAACAAATTTCTTGGCTGAAACTGAACCGTGTGAACCAGAATAGCTTTTAGAATTAACGTATATTCTATTGAATAGGTACACAGATACTTAACTTACCAGTGCTAATTCCCCACTTGCAAAAAAGACTCTTCTTCTTGAAGTTCTTTCCACCCACTATCTGTCCGATAATGAAAAGTTCAGCCATCAACAATGGTCATTCTTCGTCAGACGCAGATCAGCAACCATTCCATGTTCACAAAATAATAGCTTCTTTTATTGATCATGCAATACGAAAAGCTATAATTTGGTTGAAACTATTATATTTATATCCAACAACTATTATCTATAGGTACCTACCAAGAAAATTGGGTGGATTGAAATGGTAAAGTGGGCCTACATGTTTATAGAAACACAGCTGGGTGTTGCTAAGCAACAACCCATCGCAACGAATAAACAAGCACTACTGACGTCACTCGCTTATCTATAACCTATGTCATTGTAACAAGAGCTGTAACCTACCACTTTCCAGTCCCAAAGTAGATAACGCTGATAACTTCGGTTCGGATTTTAGGGCTATGAGTGAATAGAATGACTTTTTACTTTCGTCGACTCGAGTGTCAAATGCGAGCCGAGGTAATTACCAGTGTGCTGTAATAATTTGATTTTCAAGGACAATCTCACCTCTCAGTTATGTGCATAACCTGGTGATTAAGATTAAGGTAGATTTCCGACGTTCTCGCCCATTGTCTTATGGTCTGTTCTCTTCAACGTTTGCACCACAATTCACCTTATTTTTCTTCCACAGACAAAATGATATAGCTCTCTAATTGCTCTTGAAGATATCAACATGTCATTCATGCGGAAGGGCCGGTACGGCCCTCTCGTTGGGTCAATAGATGAAGGGACAAGTAGCGTTCGATTCCTAGTAAGTTGGCAACTCATTTATTTATGTATTTACTGAATCCTTATGCTTTAAAGTAAACTTTTTTTTTCAATAGCGTATATGCTCTCCTTCGGTGAATAATGATCCCCCTCATCAAAGACATTGGTGTAGGACTTTCTCCTCACAAATAACCATCGTGTTCCACTGGGAGATATCGTGTAACTACTGCATGCATCCTCTTCATCGCAAAGTCACACTTCCCCCCTTGTAAACATACTTGTTTGAAGAACAAGTATGTTAAATGTAGATCAATCCAGGAAAGGTCATCTGGAAAACCACAAAGCTAATTAGCTTCCTTCGTAAAGGTACTACTGAGATAGTTTTACTGGCAGAGAACTTATGCTCCTTGATAAATATCTGCATTGACGATTGGGAATGAAATGTAAAAATAAAACAGAATGGATTGTTAATGAATCTCCAGGAATGGTCATCTGAAACATTCATTGGTCTACTAATTCCCAATCAAAGATTGGCACAACCGGAAAGGATAACTTGCTCAAGTTTGGAGACTTTCATACAAGAAGAGAAATACAATATTATACAATACAAGAGATATCTCATGAATAATAAAGCTCTGTTTGAGGACTTTTAAGAATTGGGAACTTTTGCCCTAAATAAGGAATTGAGAACTTTGCCCATGGATGTAGAGAAATGGAAACTTAGCCCTGGAAATAAAATGTGTAAAGTCCTGATTACCAATGAAATTATTTTTATGAAAAAGGATAATTAGGATTGCTTGTGGAATCCTCTGGCGCTATGTTTCTTCTGAAACATTTGGCCGCAAAAATAGTGGATCCGGTTACGAGGTTTTATTACCATTCGCAATGCTAACCATGCTCTGCTACCATTCGACGGATTAAGGGTTCGTAGTGCTGGGCATCCAGGGCCAAAATCCGCGCGATTTACAAGCAGAGGAGAAAAGTGACAGTCCCTACTAGTGCATATATGTGCTGCGTTCGGGCAATATCCTTCCGATCAAATAGGCGAGGCTACATCCCCAATCGCGGTAGCTCGAGAACACGAGAAAAGCGATGTTGTTCAATCCAGCGCTGAGCAAAAGGTAGACGCACTCTCTCGGAAATGACATGGACTGTCGCAAGAGATACCACTTAACTCTAATTCCACCATTTTTACAACTGTTCAATCAGGGTCCAAGAATTTTTTCATTTTCACTAGATAATGCTTTTCTCAAGAAAAATCGCCGGGGAAAATCATGCTCTATCGCCTTACTCTTCTTGAACTTTATGATATACCTGCCTAGATATTCGTTAACCATTGATTTGATTCCCATAGGTTTTAAATAACTTACGTTGCCTTTGAAATTCGTTTCACTACTTTTCTTTTTGTATTAATTTAACTTTCATTTTTCTAACTCATTGACCAGATAGCAATAGTCACTCTAGATAAATAATTAGAATGTAGCGCTATGTTCTCACTTAATTTCACTCTGTTGAATAAAAACCTGTGTGCTTTTTTGCCAAGGTATTTGCTGCCAAAAACGCAGAAGTTCTTACATACCACCAAAAAGAAATCACTCAAATCACTCCTCATGAAGGATGGGTGGAGCAAGATCCCATGGAAATTCTGGAATCGACGAAGGAGTGTATAAATCAGACTTATGAAAATTTGAGAAAACTTGAAATTGACCCTGTGGACATTGTTGCTACAGGAATCACCAACCAAAGAGAAACTACTGTTGTTTGGAGCCGATCTACAGGGAGGCCTCTATACAATGCTATAGGTATGTAGAATATTTAATCCATGGAACTTATTGTTACTGTGAAATATTATATATATATATATATATATATATATATATATATATATATATATATATATAATAAACTTAATTTGATATGAATTTCACAGATAAAAAGAAAAAAGAATGATTTGATATTTCGAAAATAATCTTTGTCAAAAATAGAAGAGTGAATAGTTTTTCTGAATAATTGGACGGGTAGTGTCTTGGAAGCCTGCAACCATGTAACCATCCATATATTATGGCTTCGCAACTTCTAATGTAGACTCAATCGTTGAGGTTGAGGCCGGGAGGCCGCATTGATCCCAGTACCCAGCGATGAGCGCGTTCGGACTGCTGCAACAATCTATCATTTGTTGGTGGTGGCATCACCTTTAAAACCTTCACTCCGAAGCATTCATTGAACGTGACTGTGGCGTCGTGGGACCTCAACGATTGAGTCTACATTAGAAGTTGCGAAGCCATAATATATGGATGGTTACATGGTTGCAGGCTTCCAAGACACTACCCGTCCAATTATTCAGAAAAACTATTCACTCTTCTATTTTTGACAAAGATTATTTTCGAAATATCAAATCATTCTTTTTTCTTTTTATCTGTGAAATTCATATCAAATTAAGTTTATTATATACATAGTTCAGTAGAACAAGAACAATCAAATGCATATATATATATATATATATATATATACACTCCTGCTCAAAATTAGCGCACCACCATCTTTTTTTTTCGTTTGCCTCCTTCTTTCTTCCCTTATAAAGTTTTCATCTATTTGCACACACCAACCTCGAACCCAGGAGAGATAAGGTAGCCGAAAAAGCATCTACCAGAACAGTAGTCAGGGTCAAAGGAGAAGTTATTGGTGCACAGCTCCTCAGCTGTGTACTTTTACTCTTTGTTATCGTTGTGACCTATGCTCTTATTGGGATCGGTTGGTAATCTTTCGCGATGGGTTGGAAGAAGCCACTTATTAGTTGCTTTCAACGTGAACGCCACTTTCGGCATTCAAAGTGTCATGAACAGACGACATTTGACAGCGGAGAATGTGGTCAGAGTGAGATCGTTGGTTGAGGAAGGCCATTCGCAGAGAGAAGTTGCTAGGCGATTGGGAGTTCACCGTACGACGATCGGCCAGGCTATTCAGCGATTTCAGGGTCTGATCGTCGGAGACATGGGCAGGGCCGTCCGAGATGCACAACCGAAAGGGAACAATCGATTTCTGAGGGTTGCAGCGGTACGGAAAAGGACCTCAATGTGTTCAGAGCTGCAGGGTTTGATGAGAAGCGTGCAAAATATCGTAATTTGTAGACAAACAAAGGCGTATTATTATATTATAAGTCACCCAGTATAGGCAATCACAGCACTTTCCCAATCAACTGATTTAACTATACAATTAACGAGGGGTATTGACGTGGGTTCCCCATTGTGAACAGTTGGAAAGAAGGCTCTCCTCTGTTCTCTGCATGCTGCGTAGAGCGGCTTTCTCTGTGTCCTCTACAGTTTTGAGAACCCTGTACTTTGCTTGCTTCCATGGTCGTATAAGCTATGGCATACTCCTGTGGGTTAGCTCTGTTGGTGCCCAACGCATTCTCTTAGTACAAAAGAGAGCCCTGAGAATGGGCCAGGGCTGATGGGAGATCTTCCTGCAGACCTTTATTTCGTAGGATGAAAATCCTTACTGTTTTTGGTCTCTGCTGCCTCGGGTTACTGTGCTTTGCTCACCGGTCTCATGGAAAGTTTCAGTCAGATTGTGCAAAGCTATGACACCTGTGGGCGAAGCCTCTTACAGCCGGACCGCTGTCATCTGTCCACAACCCAGCAGCGTAATGTCACCTTTTTGGAGGCTAAACTTTTTAATTTCCTATTTGCTCGTCTGAAGTCCCTGGAGTAGAATTCTTCCACCGAAAACTGAAGTTAATTTTGCTGGACAACCCTTTATATTCTATCTCAGAATTTTTCGATGTATTGTTTTAATGACCTTGTGTATTATTATCGTTGTTGTTGAGATCTGACTTTCTATTTTTTTATTTTATTATTATTGACGTGTGTATGGATCCTTTCTGAAACACAAATAAAAACTATTATTATTATTATCAACTTTTGCAATTTGGATATTGCGTTTTGATTCAAGTCGGTACAGAATGTCCCAAATAACGAAGACCCCTGTCTGAACTTTCTTAATATGTGGGTTGTGGGTTAGAAGACCAATTTAAGTGGTAACCGCCCTTATTTCTTTCCGTAGATCTCAAATATGACATTCTTATGCGCATGCACAAAACGTGCGAACTATTTTTAATTTAATTTTATTTTTTCTAAACAGGAAACCCTATTTTTTATTGCAGATTCAAATTTCATGAAAAAATTACCCATAGCACAATTTTTTGAGTGTGCAAAAAACGAGTGCAATTCCGCTCTAAAAGAGTGCAAATTATGAAATACTCATTACTGTAAATTTAAGTAGGTTTTACTTTGGTGGTTTATATTAAAAAGTTCTTTTCATACAGCGTTATCAAATGAGTGATTTTTTTCTCCAAGCAATTTAACGTTAGTTACAAGTTTTCATGAAATTTGAACATTATTTATTCAAAAGATTTATTAAATTCTAATTTTTGGGGAACAAGCTAATTGATGTTCTGAAGTCTTAGACATTTTAGCGATTTTTGAACACACTTTATTACAAAATGAGCACATACCTACACAAAAACAAATATTATAAAGATATGTAACACATTTCATCAATTTTTTACCTTTATTTTAACACAATTCAGAGACGCTATCTCCTCAAGATATGCTCATACCCCCCAAGATCTCTCAATGAGATGTGATGATTGTGAAACAGCGTTTGATCTCTCACATGCCCTCAACTGTAAGAAATGAGGAATGGTAAAGGGGGAGGGAGCATGACGAAGTACGAGACGCTGTAGCAGGAATAGCCAATCTTGCCTGGGGGGGGGGGGGGGGGGAGCTTTGATTGAGCCAGTTATGCGAGAGTCAGCCAACGGACAGCTAGCATTAGTGGGTGATGTAATGGTGTCTGGGAGAGTGGGTGGCCAGCGTTTTTTGATAATCGCATAATTAACGCTGACGCTGCCTCCTACCTCTCCCTAGACTGGAATGAAACAGCAAGAGCAGCAGCAAATGCGAAACACTTAAAATACGATCGAGCCGCAGAAGACCACCGAGGGTCTTTCTCACCCTTAGTGTGCTCATGTGACGGACCCCTCCACAAAGAATTTGCTGTTTTTCTGAAACGGGCAACATACGTCCTGGCTGAAAAATGGAACCGTCCCTACTCTCAGGATGGGTGAAAGTGAAGGTCCAGTTCGCCATAATTCGAGCTGTTGCTCTTCGTATAAGGCCCAATTCACACAGGACGGGCGTGTGGCAAAGACGTGGCACTCACCAGACACGGACGTGGCGGTGACGTGACCCATGCAATGCACACAGAAGGGGCGGGACAGTGGCGAGAAAGGATAAGTAATCAAAATGTTTCGTGAAGTACAACATGGATTTTTCATCAAGCAGTGACGAAGATGATCAAGATGTGCTGGATTTGGTGTACTTGGCTGATCTGAACCAAAAAAGAGGAGATATTGGGTTCATCCATTGTGGCTGAAGAAGGGGAAAACCGGTGGAACGTTTGATGTTATGGAAAGAGCTGAATATGTACCCAGAACGGTTTTTCAGGCGCAATTTTCTGCCAGGCCTGGTCTTGGGGCGTTCCTGTTGCAATAATCCGCACGATTTTAATCAGATAAACACGGATTCTTCCCAAATTCTTCACTAAATTCAATGTTGACTTCAACATCATCCCGAATTTTATTGAAGTGACGAGTGGCACGGAACTGGCGTGCCCCTTCTCGAACGTTACATGAAAAGATGCGGAAGTGACAAAGGTCGGCGCCACGTCTTCGCCACGCGCCCGTTCTGTGTGAATTGGGCCTAAGAGAGACTCGAAGAAAGGTTCGACTGTTGGGGCTGGAAGATGGAGCAGCTGTACCCCAGCTGGTCGCCAATTAATTGAGACACTTATTGCCACCCCCCCCCCCCCCCCCCACCCCCCCAGTCGCTACCTACCTTCCATTTACCAAATTTATACTCCCCTGGTTACCGTCTTGTTTAAATTACAAAAATTAAGTACATAAACTTAAACAATTAAACAAAATTTTTTTGAAGGGTTATTTTTTCATTGTTGAAGCCATTGTAATCACTTACCTATTATTATTTTTTAATTACGTACTATACCAATTGTTATTTCGTTCATTTTTTCTTCTAATTGAGATTATACCGTTTTCTAGTTTGGCTCGATGTTCGAACTGCGGAAACCGTAACTCGCCTCTTGCAATCAGTAAGAGGAGAAAATACCGAAGTATTGAAGTCTCGATGCGGCCTTCCGCTCAGCACTTATTTCAGTGCCACCAAGATGAGATGGCTTTTGGACAACGTTCCTGAAGTTCGGAAAGCTGTCGATGAAGAAGATTGCTGCTTTGGAACGATAGACTCTTGGCTAATATGGGTACCTATATCTTTTTAGATCCTTTCAGCAGCCAGGGAGAAGCACCGGAAGTATGATCGGGCTGCTGAAGATTTAAGAGGGTCATTCTCGCCTCTCATATGCTCGTGTGATGGGGTCTTGCATGAAGAATACGGAGTATTTGTAAATTGCCCACACCCTGGCCGAAAAATGGAAAAAGGCATACTCCCAAGTTCTTGGCTGGGTGAGGGTTAAGCTCCAATTCTCCATCATACGAGCAGTTTCACTCAGGCTACGTGGAGCGTGTCGAAAATCGAGGTCCATTGGTTTGGAAGACTAAGTAAACAAAGAAAGCGACACCTACCACAAGAAACTAACATTTTTGAAACCCCCCCCCCCCCCCTCCAACATCTTTGAGAATCGCTGGAATGTTGAAAAAAAAAATAATAATAATAATAATTTGTTATATTATTTAGATAATGGCCCTGCATGAAACTTTCCGAATGTGTTGGATTGTTCCGAATTGTTTTTCATTACTAGGCCTGTATTGCATGTACAATTCTTGCACATAAACGTACCTGCAAATAGTAACATCGAGGCAAAGAAGAATATCTTACTAACAAGAAAATAGTTTTGAGCCTGATTTCGTAAACTTGGGTCTAGCAGTCAGTGATGGTTTTTTTTTTTACTCGACTTTAAAATTTACACATCTTATTTTTTTAAGTATATATTTACTTATAACAACAAATTTTGAAGGGTGTTTCTTTTTTTGTGAATTTTTGTAGAAATTGGTAGGAAGGATTATTTTGGCGAGAACGGTAATCATTAATTTGACTGAAAAATTATCATCTGTACCATGTCCGCATCCTCTCTGACAGTCAAGCGTCGATAAAAGCACTAACGGCTCCAACCATCTCATCCCAAGTGGTATGATGCATGCAAACCCTCAACAACCTAGCCAAACTTAACCGGGTTCGCCTGGAGTGGGTGCCGGGGCATAGAGGCATTATTGGTAATGAAAAGGCTGACGAGCTCGCGAGAAGGGGCTCCCAAACCCCATTTGTAGGGCCTGAGCCAGCAGTTGGTTTACCAAAAACTACCTTCAGAAGAACCATCAACACGTGGGTCAACCAACAAACCACAAGAATATGGTTTAATATTGAGGGACATATCCACAGTAAACTCATGGTGGCTGAACCCAACACCAAAATTACTGAAAGGCTAGGGAACTAAAAACAATGGTTGGCCTTATAACCGGCTTTGCACCCCTACGATTTCACCTACATCGCATAGGGGTCACACAAAGCTCAACCCTGTGCAGACTATGTGAGGAGACTGTTAAAACGGCAACCCACATTGTCTTCGAGTGCCCTGCACTCACCCATTGCAGAATTGAACTCTTTGGGGTCCAAACCCCAATGAGCTCTATTCATAGCGAACGATTAATCAAGGGCCTCCCACCCCTTATCAGGAGGCTGAGTCTCTTCGATTAAACAAAATACTCTCAGGAAAGTACTATAAGCCAACAGGCTTCCGTGCTGGGGGCTCAAAACCCCCGCCCAGAGAGTTTTTCTATCTACATCTTTATCTAGCTTCAGTACACGTTGAAGGTTTATTCACCCAGTGTAATAATTTGCAGCTGTTTTTAAATTTAAGAACATTTTTGAGCCCAAAACGTATTATGGTCTGATAGTTTTGAAGCATCAAATCGTCGAAACTCAAGTTCGCACTTGCTTCACAAAGTCTTTTACAAAGATTAGATTTACAACGGGCAGAAGCCTTCAAAAGTCAAGGTTCGTCATCGAATCATCGAAACGTAGCAACGATCCTATCAACTGCTTAGAGAAACATCCTTATCAGTTACACTCGATTGTTGGCCACGCTATTCAGATCTACTGATGTGTCATGAAAGTTGATCAAATTCTCGAGTTTCAGGTTTATAGATTTTAGGTTTCATGTCCATTGTTTTCCAAATAATTTTATCGTTTATAATTTATAACCTGGTTCAGAGGTACCTAACCTGTACAGTTTTGGCTTTCACCCTCTTTCTCAGAAGACGCTACTTTGCATTTTGATTTTCGACGTTTCAACGAGGGAGCCTAATGACACCCTTACTTTTCGGTGAATTCTATCTTTGACAATTAGATTTTGAAAACGGAGCATGAAACCCATGTTGTGATAATCACCATCTGCAAGATCAACGTTGTATATGAACCACCTCTATTGTTTACTACATTGGTTGATGTTTATAAGTGTTGTGAGGTATCATTGTAAATAATTTATTGCTAACCTCATGATATTTTTTCATGTTTTTTAGAATCTTACCGGTGGTGTTGATGGTGGGAAACATATAACTGATGTCACCAACGCATCTCGAACCATGTTGATGAATATAAAGACTCTCAAATGGGACCCTAAACTTTTAAAGTTAGTCCTTGTTGTAATTCGTTCATGTTATGTTGTATATTATTTTCTCGTACAGCCGAGATTGATTATGATCCTCAATTTGTGTATCAGGTTTAAGTACTGCTGTAATGTTTGGCTAATTGCCTGCAAAAGTATAGCATTCAAGTTTATATTTTAAGATTAATTTCCAATTTTTATTACAGGCTTATGAATGATATGTATAAGATTTATAAATATATATAAGCTAAACTTCCACCATTACTTCCCTTTGTCTTTTTTTGTTTTTAGATTTTTTGATTTTCCAAAACACATTCTTCCAGAGATTAAGAGTAGCTCGGAAATATATGGATTCCTGGCAGATACCAGGTTGAAGGGTGTCCCTATATCTGGCGTAAGTTCGCAAATAATTTAGTGTTATAGTATTATTTACACCTACAGCTTGGGCTCATCTTCTGTCGATGAACAAAGTAATAGGACCAATAAATTGCCGAATGTTTAGGTAGTGGCTAGCTCCCCAACGATTTTTAGTTTTCAAAACTTCCACTTCAGTCGGTGTGCTATTCGTCCAACTAATCTGAATTTTCACTTAGGGATTGACTACTTGATGTTATGTATTTTTGAGATGGGGGCTTGCGAGCATCCAGACCACCAAACTACAGAAATCATTCTCATCTATTTGTCCCACTAATCTATATTTTAGCAGCGGACATACGAGGGTCGTCCAGAAAATAAGTTCCGTTTTTTTTAAATCAAGTTTTTATTGAAAAAATTTGAAACTTACAGGTATTGTAGCTGAACATATGTAATATTTTTCCACGTAATCCCCGGCGACGTCAATACATTTGGTATATCGCGAAATGAGCTTCGAAATTCCTTCCTCATAAAAGCTTGCCGCTACCTCCTTGGTCCACTTCGTGACAGCTTCTTTCACTTCCTCGTCACTTGTGAAACGTTCTCCCGCCAATTCCGCCTTCATTTTGGTAAACAGGTGATAGTCTGAAGGGGCCAAGTCGGGACTGTAAGGTGGATGGGTCAGAACATCCCAACCAAACTCATCCAAAAGTTGTGCTGTGGAATGAGCAACGTGAGGCCGAGCGTTCTTGTGGAGAAGGCAAACCCTCTTCTCTTGTTCTGTATGGCCCGACGAAGCTTCTTCAGGATCTCACAATAGCGGTTGGCGTTAATTGTTTCACCTTGAGGCAAAAAATCAATCAGGAGAATTCCTTTTTGATCCCAGAAAACAGAAGCCATGATTTTCCTGGTTGATTTCTCGACTTTGAATTTTTTGGCACTTGGGGAGGTGGGGTGTTTCCATTGCATGGACTGTCTTTTGTTTTCTAGAGTGTAGTGTGACACCCAGGTTTCGTCTCCAGTGACGATAGACTTCAGGAATGCGTCCCCATCAGTTCTGTAGCGGTCCAAAAATTCTCGAGCTGCGGCCATTCGTTGTTCCTTGTGTTGGGGCGTCAGCTCTCTAGGGACCCACCGAGCGCAAACTTTCCGAAAGTCAAGTTTTTCCGAGACGATCTCATGGATGAGGGATCGTGAGATGTCTGGGAAACTCAGGTGGAGTTCATCCAGGGTTGAACGACGATCTTTGCGAACTGCATTGTCGATTTCTGCGACAATTTCGTCCGTCACAACTGAGGGTCTGCCTCTCCCACTTTCATCCTCAAGTGAATGTCTTCCCGCCTTAAGTTCACGTATCCATCTCCTCACCATGGACTCACTCATTACACCTTCTCCATAAACAGAAATGAGCTGTTCGTGAATTTGAACTGATTTGAAACCCTGTGCATAAAGAAATTGAATCACTCCACGCACAACAACTCGAGTGGGAATGGGGATCGAGGTGGTGGGACGCGATGTGGAGGGCTCCATTTCAACTACCTGCCCTGACGTTGGTAACTGACCGACTGAAGTCACCCATCTCTCATTCTATTCCCCCCACCTCTCCTCTTTCGAGCGGTGTTACCAGATTTGGCAAAAGCCACTCCTACCACCCTACAGATCAAAACGGAACTTATATTCTGGACAACCCTCGTATATCAATAACAATTGAGGCGCCGCTGTTGCGGAAGTTCCGAAAACTAAAAATCGTTGGGGAGCCAGTCACTGCCGAATGTTTTGCACTATGTAGCCTACTGATACCTTACTAGCCCATTGCAAAGTAAAATTAATTTATTACGCCATTTTAGAAAACATTTTTTGATATACCTTACTAATTCCAGTGTCTTGGTGATCAACAAGCTGCTCTAGTTGGCCAAATGTGTTTCACTCAGGGGCAAGCCAAAAATACGTATGGTACTGGCTGTTTTCTTCTGTATAATACTGGAAAATCAGTATGTATCCATATCTACTCAATATGAAATAAATATTTATTTTCAATTCTGTACAGCATTGTACAGTTTAGTTTTATCTTTAATCTTGTTGTTTCATCCATTTGTTAATCTTTTTTGCAGCTTGTATTTTCCACCCATGGCTTGTTAACAACAGTAGCTTATAAAATGGGTGCCGACGAGCCACCAATATACGCCTTGGAAGGCTCAATAGCGGTTGCCGGTGTAGCAATGAGGTGGTTGAGGGATAACCTCAAACTTCTCAGCAACGTCTCAGACTCTAGAGTGATTGCAGAGAACGCTAGAGAAGTTGGCGAGGTAGTTTTTGTCCCAGCGTTTTCTGGATTGTATGCTCCCTACTGGCGACAAGATGCTAGAAGGTGGGTTTGATAGGTTGCACGTTACAAATTCAAATATTGTTCTACACAGGTTTGCATACCCGAATATCCTATTCTTTTAGGCGCTTCAAGCTGGCGTTTCACCTGCAGTTAATTTATAAGTTCGAAAAAAGGATAATTTTCATTAAAAAAAAAAAAAAAAAAAAAAAAAAAAAAGATGACTTTGAAACAACTAAAAAGTTCTAGGCATCCAGCATGATAATATGAACGAATTTTTGTAAATTATAGTATAATGTTGAATTGTTTTGAAATTCAAGCTTTTTGATTGAAAGGAAATCGTTAACTATTAATTAAATGGCAAAAAACGTTTTGTAAATAGTAATCTGCTATTCAAAAAGAGATTTTGGATTTTTATCTTTTTTTGCAGTTTTTATCGATTTTTCAGCAAATTTTAATGAAATCTAAATACATTTTTCAGCATATCACCCATAAATGCATCCCACACCCACTGCATACATTTTTGAACGTTCTATTTTACAGTTAATGAACTTTATTTGAGCAATATTCTGCTAAAAAATATAAATTTAACCATTTTTAGCCATTTTTAGGGATTGTTTAGCACGTTTTTTGAAATTTCACCGATTTAGTTTGCTCAAAACTTGCTGGCCAACGAACTCATTCTTTCGTTTAGATAGCTTGATTTTGTTCGCGCAAGAACGGAATTTTTATCTCAATCTTAAGGAGAGTCTGGAATGACATATATTTATATACATATGAAAAAGTGTTAAACTGCAGGATTCGTTTCAGAATGTCTCGAAACGGATTTCAATGAAGAAGTTTCCAAAATTCTGATTTTACACATTTCCGAGCCATTGTAATTGCTTCATTTTCTACGAAAATTCGCTAAAAAGAAGACCGCATGGGACCGGATGGGGGGGGGGGGGGGGATTTGAAAACCTGAGGGTGAACTGTGCTCCCCATTATGTCCTAACATTATTAGCTTCGTTCTCAGTGCGCGTTCTGAATCATCAGAACTGGGACAGGAAATCCCAGGGCGTTCCGGAACTTATGGAATCGCGTTCTGCACTGCGAACGATTTCAGAACTTGGAAGTGGAATAACCTGTGTTGTTGTTTGTAACTCACTCAACTCGTGTTACCTTTTGGTGCTCCTTTTCAGAATACTTTTAGTTCCCGTGAATACATACTTATTATGCCCATGACTATTACCTTAACTATTACCCCAAGGCAATAAAAATTATAAAAATTCCACGATGACTGAGGATTATACTCGAAAAAATTTGAGTTTCCAACTATAACTTCAATCTCGTCATCATCATTTACAAACCAAAACCATCGTCAAAACTATCGTTTTCCAAACTTGACGAGCTAGTTGACATTTCGATTATAGAATAGGCACTTATACTAAGGTATAGAGACTAAAATATGATTAAGTATGATTTCGATGAAGAAGGAGAGTTGTTTACTCCAGGAATTGAGAAAAATTGTGAAATTCGCATGCGTTAACTACCCCCTTGCGTTCGAGTTCTGACAGTTCCAGGGGAAAAAAAACTGGGACTGTCAGAGCCGTTCGGAACTGGGTTTGCAAAACACTTCAAACTCATCTTTCTTGGTGTTCCGGAACTGGGCGTTCTGGCACTGCGAACGACAAAACTCGACTGAGCTTGCCCAGAACCAATCGGAATTTTCAGAACGCACACTGAGAACGAAGCTTATATTGAAACGGATGAACTTTGAAACGGAGCTTATGCTTACACTTCAGAGGCCCTCCTGCCCCCCTGCAGAAGAAAACGGAGTCGACAGGATCAGTGTGTTGTGTGACCCTTACGCCGTGTCCTACGTGGACGACCGAAGAGCGCGAGCGAGCGACCAGCGCATGCGAGCGACCTCGGTCGCTCGCGCGCGCCCCTATAGTGTCCACAGTACGCGTCTAGAATCCTTGCGAGGTTACCTTTGCGTCGTTCTAAGTGTAAATTTTTTTTCTATTTTTGCGATATTATGAACGACTTATTTCTTTTAAATAATGCAGCAATGCTTTATTACTTGGCGAAAAAGAATTCGTCGAGACGGAAGCCAGTTTCGAATATTTAGTCAATGAGGGAACAATGCAACTCAGGAAGGATGGGGCGGCCTTTTTTGCTTACTCCAGGATGAAAATATCCACCTTCGATAAAGTTTATTGTTGAACATATTTTCAAAGGCTCGTAGGAGCTAAAGAAAGATTGATGTTGACAATCAGGCAAGTACAAGGCTAGAAGTAATGATTTATTTTCCGTCCCTTTTGTCCCGTTTAATTATTTGTTAAGTAAATAACCCCCTTTATCGTATGGCTAGACATTATAATTTAGTAGCAGCTGAGAATAATTGCCTTGATATATTTTTCAATAGTTTTTCCGTATTTAAAAACCACATCATTTTCTATTGTTCTAAATTTCCAGCCTAGTGAAAGGTACTATTATTATCTTTTGTGTATTGATTTAATTTTTTTCTACTCTGTATAAATTTATATTTTCATTTTATCTGTATTTTCCATGTATAGTTTCCTTATTGTATATTGGGCTAACTAGCCCGTAAATAAATAAATAAGTACGCACGTAATAAATTATAAAACATTTTGTTTCTAATTTAGTTCATTCATCGTCAAGGGAGTTCTCTTTTCGTGAAAGCTCCCTTATCAAAATACTTTGGAACTCATTCCTAACTTATAGTTTTTTTTTTTTTTTTTTGAAGTATGGGAGAAGCAATTAAAAAAACAAATGTGTCATCGTCTTCTTGTCTCACTGTCCCAGCCATTTCCAGGGAAAGAATTATAAAAATACGGGAACACAAACAAAACTTGAAAACACAAATATAACCTCCCGGCAGCGCGACCAGGCGAGCGCGAGACCAAAATCAAACCGGTTTGAAAATCAAACCCGAGCGTGCGACCTCATCGCGAATCGCGGTGTCGGGCGGTGGCACGTAGGACACTTTGTTTGTTTTACCTTGTTTGAAATCAGCTGGTCGGTCGCTCGGACGCGCGGGTCGCTCGCTGAAAGCGCTTTGGTCGTCCACGTAGGACACGGCCTTATACAGGCCTAGGTATAGCAACACAATATAAATGTATAAGCGATAAAATCCCAGCTCCATTCAACTTAGATTTTATTCTGACGTCAGCAGAGCAAATGGTCTACAAAGAACTTTACAGATACCTTAGTAAAATCAACTGTGATCTATAAAAATATTTAGTAGGTATTATCAGATAACTAAAAAATGTATTACCCAATCTTGAGCAAATAAAAATTTATACAGGACAGCCGCCCTGAATGTGTTAAACAGGATTCATTTCTACATACTTTAGTATATTTTAAAATGTTGAACTTAGGATTTTTTGGACTTGGCAAGGGTGATGTTTGGTAAATTTTACATTGTCATATTTTTTTCATGAATTTCTAAATATTTATTATCAAATTTATAGTGTTGTCTGTGGAATTACTGAAGAGACTTCTAAAGCCAACATAATACGTGCAGCTCTTGAAGCTGTATGTTTCCAAACTAGGGATATTCTCGAGGCGATGAACAAGGACTGTGGTATCCCTCTGAAATCACTCTTGGTTGATGGGGGAATGTGTGCCAATGATTTCCTTATGCAACAACAGGCTGATCTCGTTGGGATTCCAGTTAGTAAGTACCTATTTCAGTTTCGTATTCATTTTATTATTGCTTCCGAGTCTACCTAAAGGTAGCGGAAGCATTGTTTTCACTTTCAGGAGAAAACAAATTTTTGGCCTCCAAAATCAAAATTTCCACTCGCATTTTACGTTTTAGACCATTCTGAACAACGTTTTCTCACAAACACGATCTGCCATATTGACGGGGAATTGTCAAAAACATCCCCAGGAAATATAAAAACCTTACCCATAAATCGTACCTGTTCCTAAACGCGATTTTTTCGTGAGTCCGTAAATATAAATTTCATGGTAGAATAAGCATACTGCACATTTTTCTTAATGGCTCAAATTGGGATATTTCGAACAAGACAACATTTTTCGGCTCAAAAATAGTGGAAATTGTAGCCAGAAAAATTCTCTTTCCGAATAACATATTGTGAAGTATTAATTTTGCCATTATATATGAGCAGAACCATAAAATATTTACTCAGACTCGCTTTGCTTAAAAAGCGGATTTTATTCAAAAATTCCAAATATCCGGAGTTCGGTAGGGTCGAGAATGTCTAGAAATATTTACAAGGAGACGTGCTCGTTTCAAAATATAACTCTATCAGTGCCAACGGTTTTCCGAGAAAGACAGGGCGTCGTTTGCTCGCATTTATTTGTAAACAAAAAAATATATATGCACATGAATCTTCAATAAGTACTTCAACCATGAAATTTATATTTACGGATTCATGAAAAAATCACGTTTATAGAACAGGTAGGATTTTGGGGTAAGGTTTTTCTATAACCTGGGTATGTTTTTTGACGATTCCCCGTCAATATAGCAGATCGTGTTCGTGAGAAAACCTTCATTGCCTTCCAGACACCTGTGAACTTTGGTTCCGTGTCTGTCTGTCTGTGAGTGTGTGTCTGTCGTGTGTCCGCAAATCATTGTAACAAGCTTATTTTCCACAGTTTTCATCCGATTTGGATGCAATTTTCAGGGAATGTGCGGGCTAGGGGGTAGACGGTCCCCTATCAGTTTCATCGTTCTTGACTCAATACCTCACTCTGCGCATGCGCAAACGTAAATTCTACCAAGCATCATTTTCTCACGCCCTAGTCGTCCGATCTCGCTCAAATTTGGATGATAGTTGGGGGATAACAATTTCATCATCTTATTAAATTTCAACATGATTGTAGCATTAATAACTACCTGTACCAAAAACAGTAACAACGTACGGAGGTGAACTTTTCAGCTGAGGGGCCTCTGAGGCTAATTTCCTTCCTTTTCGGCCTGCTTTTTTTCCCTTTGTTTTTGACATTTACTATAAACCGCAAAATTGTGGGGTCCTGGAACCGTAAAATTGTGAACCTTTTGGAAGGCACTATGTGCCAAGTTTTTATCATATAGGTAAACATATGGGGTTAAATAATTATAGACCAATGATGCAGAAATAACAAACCTTTTTGTAATAATTTGCAGCGTTTTATGATTGGAAAGCTGGAATGTAATGAATGAATTGGAGCATCCCTGCATATGCATTTAGCTTCTTTGATAGTTGATATCCTCTTTCTCCCAACTGAGTGTGATTTTAATGATTCTATGTATATATATATATATATATATATATATATATATATATATATATATATATATATATATATATATATATATATATATATCAAACAAGTTGCAAGGGTAATAGTAAAAAAGAGAAGGGTGTTGGTTGAGGTTTTTGGTGGAAGAGTTTGTACAAAGTGACTGATGTTTCTTGGCATGATTTTCTCTATTAACATTTGTAGCACAGTATTCAGTGCTTCTATTCAATTCGAAGGGTTAGAGTTATTTTCATGAGTTAACTCTTTTTCAATATGACTAATTCCTAATACTCAACTTTATCAAATCATTTAGAGGTCAACCTGATTCCATGATAAAACGTTTCAGTTCGTCCATCGATGTTGGAGACTACAGCTCTTGGAGCTGCAATGGCTGCTGGGAGGGCTAAGGGAATTGAAGTTTGGAATGAATCGGAAAGCCACGCTGTGCCAGTGGATACGTTTCAACCTTCCCTTAAAGAAGATGGTGAGTTGGAATTCCTAGATTTAGAAAGATTTCAAATAAGATGAGCTTATGTTTAACAATAAATGGGTCCGTCTTAGCAAATAAGTTGATGAGTGTCGTCACAGTCTTGGGAAAGTAATGGTTGTGCCATTCAGTTGTTCTGGTAGGTGGGTTGTGTGGGGAGGATAAAATAGCATGGCCAGTCCTCATGTTTGCAGTTAATATTTAATCCAAGGGCTTTCGCCCTTTACAGGCCACGTCAGGGAACTACAATAGAATTGAAATTACATGAACTAAAAATAAAATGCAGCAGGGGTATGTTTACATGTAGGTGTTCACAGGATACATGTAGGTATGTTTATAGTAATTTAAGTAGCAGGTGTATAGAATTTGGTAATGACTTACTTATAGTCAAGATATGGTGGAACTAATATTCGTTAGTTATAATACATGTCAGGTAGAGCCACCTGCAATATTAGAAGGGAAAGTATAAGTACCTGCAAGTGGAAGTTGCATGTATAGTTGAATGTTTCCTCACCTAATATATAGGTAGGAAAAGTTTAATTTAAGGACTCACCAGGTATGTTTGGGGTGTATCATGAGGTACCTATATGATTAGAATAGCATTGTTGCCTCTGTTAGTAATAGTTCTATCCAATAATAAGCAATAACAGGGCCTGGTCGAGGAGGTCTTGGGATAGAGAAACACTTATTGCCCATTATAAATACATATAATTATGTCAATCCTATCACACTATGTTTACAGAACGTGATTATAAGTATTCTCGTTGGAAGATGGCAATTGAGCGAAGTTTGGGTTGGAGTGCTAGTGACGAAAGGAAAACACTTGAAGAAACAAGTAAGTTGATAAGTTAATCAACAGACTTACCAAATTATTTACCTTTTTTTTTATCGTGTAACTCATGCTAAATATTCTCCTTTTCAATTTAACACTTTGGAATATCTATTTCCTCCAGGCTTCTACGTTCAATTCTCTATTTATTAGCCATTTTATAAATGATCCACTATTTTTCATCATGTTGTTAATAGATATTTAATGTTCCGAGTTATACATCATATTTTCACCAACACTTTCAGTTTTCTCAATGGTTTATTTGACTACACTAACGATAACGTTGACAGAACACAAAGGGAGCGCACAGCCACGTCGAAGAACAGTCGCGCGTCGAAAAGGTGAAGAAGGATGGATGGAAGGGTGGAGAAGGACAGAACTAGACAGAGGGATGCTTTGGGAAGGCAACCCGCAATACATCTACGCTTTACACGAGATTAACAAGAGTGATTGAGAGGGGAGGGGGTTTAATTTCAAAGGTGTAAAAAAATCGAAATAGGTCACAAAGGTCGATTTTCACACTTTTCGCCTATTATCGTAATATATTTTGATTCAATTCACTCGACTTCCACTTTTAGTCGATAAATTTGATACCCAGTACTTTTCCCTTAACGTAAATATCCTCCAAGGTTCGCTGAAAGTACAAAAATAGCGTAGGAAACTGCAAAAATCGACGAAAAATTACCCGAACGCTTGCGCCTGACGAAGAAAGAAAGTTTTATAGTATCCATTTCGACGCAGCTGTTTTTCGACGCCGTTACACACTTGGTGCTTTCGTGGCCAATATTTTTCGACGCCGTTATGCGGTATAGAGCGGATCGAAGTGTAACGGCATCGAAAACAGGGGCAATTTTACCGCGTGGTTAAGCGCTCTCGTTTTTCAACACAAATATGCGCTACCGTATATAATTCTGCATTTTATACGCCGATATCTTCCGACGCCGTTGTTCATCGTCATAGATGTTTGTATTTCACCTGTTTTCGACGCCGTGACTCTTCGATGGCGTTCTACACAACCAACACAAAACATTTTGTCATTTGGGTCGTCAATCTACTTTTATGATACATTCATCTACTTGGCCTAGCATTGTCTGGACATGAAAAAGTTATTCTGCTGTGTCGTTCTCTTTACCGAGTAGGTAAAGCCCTTACCTTTGTATTGATGGGTATGTGATTTGGTTATTCCATAAGTTTGCTCATTGTGTGGTTGACTTATTTAGGATGGAACAATACTTTTGGATCGAACATCTGCAATGATGGTAAGTTTTGTATTGCGCCTGCACGTTGTACCCATTTTGTAATGCCCTCTCACAAACGTCATTCTTCATCCCATATGTACTCGTAATTTGCTACTTGTGGAGTTCAAATTAAATTCAAGTGTAAAACATTTCAAAATAAATTCAAGTGTTAAACAGTTTGTTCAAATTGTAATTGTTTTTACTTTGTAGAACTTGTGAATCATGTCGTATGTGTTGTCTTAACATTTCATTTACAATACTTTGTTTTCTTTCTTCAAGCATGTAATCATGGTACCAACATCATACAAGACTACTGTTTATATTCCTTGGTATTTTCTATATCACTAACAATTCAGAAAATAGATTTAGCATTTAGAAAAGTTGTGTAGAGACTGACAAAGCTATTCCAATGACCAAAACTGTTCAGTGTATAAAGTAGTTACATTAGAAAAAAGTACATAAATCCGAATTCTGAATAGAAATGCAGAATTCGAACTCATGCCTTTTTCTCAACACCATTGGGAATCTATGGCCTTCTTCGTCACTCGGCTATCAAGCCCAAATAGCTAAACCTCTTTGACTGTAGGAGTTTCAATACATGTAACATTTCCCCGGAGTCGATATCAGCTGTCCTCAACTGAGTTGGGGGAACGATCTTTTGGGAATTTTGGTTTGGACGAAAGACGGGGCAGTTGCTCGCTAGAAGAAGCCTCAATCAAGCAAGGTCACTGTTATGGAAGAGAAGGAAAATACTACGTCAAGGAATGTGATATCTACAGTCTGGCTCAAGGTGATTACTTACCTATATATTAAAGTTCGGGACCTTCTTGCCTGAGTAAAACATTACCAAAAATTAGAGATATCTTAGCAGATTCGAACTCACCTTTTTTCCCCAACACCAGAGAAAATCTCTGGAGAGAGATCGCATAAACCACCCTGGTACCAGGATCCTGTACGTAACACTGTGAAGCCACTGCCCAAGATTAACACTGTGGAGAGTTGCTATAGCCACACTGCCACTACCTGTTGTTCATAGCTCACTGTTGTGAATATAACTTTTGACTTCTGGAGCTTTCTTCATTTTTACGTTGAACAGATATCCCGTTCTACCAGTGAACAATCGTCATCTACTACTGCATTTTCGAGATAGGGAGAAATGTCGGAGATGGAAATGCAATAACAGACAGGCTGCACAGCGCAGAAAAGCCGGTTCTCTTATCGATTCCACCAGTTTACCACCTTACAGAATTCTTTTCCACCCCAATCATCAGCAATCCTAATGCATGTTCTTTTGATATGACCTTTTTTTTATCCACACGATTTGTCTTCTAATACTGTGACAGGACAAAAACAATAAGTTATTTTATGAAGCCTCCAGCGTCTGGATACCACTTCATGAAGCCTGTGATGCCAAACGAGACCCACGCTTTCCAGTTCGGCATCCTATCCATACCAGCAATTGACAATTCCCTGCTCGCACACCAAACTATACAAATTACTTGAATCTATATGATCATATAAACAATATTAATTTAAGCATAAATTTGGTGGCAGCCTAGGTTGCTCTGCACCAATTGCTGAGATTGTGCCTGTTGTATTATGAAGTTTAAGGAATCAGCCACTTGCTACAAGTTGCACCCGTTTCAGTATATGTACAGCAAAAAAATAAGCTTGGCAGCCATAAATGGAATCTTCGTTTTAAGGAATTTTGTAGCATATGAAGCTATTGCAATGGGTAGAAATTTTTGAATAGGTACCTAGCTTTTTTCAATAGTTTCTTATGGAAATCTATTTCTGGATTTCCAGAATACAACCTTAGATAAAACTTTTTCATATGTTCATTATATAACATTATGTATATATATATAGAAGTTTTCTGACTTTGGAATCGAGATATATCAATCAAAAATTTCACCTAGCGGCATGAAAGATAAATTTGAAGAACAGACGTTTGTAAACAAAAATTATGTTCTCACATTTTTTTCTATTTTATTAATTAATTCATTTATTTAGATAATAAATATAGGTACTAATTGCTGAAAATGCCAAAGATAGTGTAAAATATAATTCATCGTGCATAAGAATATTATTATTTAAAAAATATATTTATAGTTTACCTTAAATTTTAACGTCAACAATTTCCGTGCACAAAGATGTGTTTAAACCCCTCCCCACCAAAAGTGATAAAAAATCGTGAACATATACGAAAATTTGCTTGCACGTTGATGCCATAATTCTATACCACTGGCTTTTTTCGTTGGTATATAGAATTTATCCAGAATTTGAACTATTTTCTTGAGTAACTATAGAAACTAAATCTCATGCCCCTGTGGAATAAAGTACTCCTTATGGCGCTTATTCATTCTCATTCTACTAAGTACATTTAAAGTGGTAATTTCTAAGATGTTGCATAGTGAATGCTATAAATACACATACATCACCCACCACATGCTTATAAAGTACTATGCCAAAACACGTTACTAAATATGACAAATGTTTGTTTTTTGTCTCTTGCTAACCCTTTATTGTACCTAACTGTTGATCGTTTCGAAAATTGCGCTGCATTTAACCAGCTTTAATACTTACCTAATTACTAATAATTATACAAGTCTCTTAGTTCGTTAGTAGAGAACGGGGCTTGTTGGCATAGTATTTTAGTTCTTATTTTTCTGATTTTCAAGCGATATTCGGAGAGTCTGTTAAATGCAGATGTTAGTCCAACAGCTTGGCTACAAAACCCCTTAGAATTTATATTAAAACCAATGCTAAGGGAATCTTCCAGCCCACTTCTTTACGGCTTTCAAATGTGCCAACTAACCCCACAGCAGGGGTTGTTGGTGGGTATTTCCTCTGGGGCACCAGGCATTGGATGGCGTAAATTGGGATAATTCAACAAATTAGATAATAAAAACGAACTCTATTGTCATTAAATCAATGCAAATCACTCCATTGGAATATCAGTCATTTTCAAGGCTTCATTTCGATAATAAAGGTTGGGAATGTCAGCAGCAATTCTCGAGAGCGAGGGATAGACGCGCATTCTCTTGGATCTGTCGGGAACTGTCAGCTTTTAGGTGGCTGCTCAAAAAGGCACCTTCAGCAACAGATTGCCATGAACTCTACTCCATTCTTAAGGCCTTTTTCGGAAGAGCATTTTCTAGCGACAAATCGTATAACTTTTACATTTCTCAACTCTAGAAGCTGACTGTATGCTGGTATTCAGAATTCTCTCGCAGTTGCGCTTGGCGAGAGGTTTGCATCTTCCACAGCTCATGGGTACATTCTCTGTCTCGCCCTGCAACGTCTGGTGTGTTCCAACAGGGTTAAATTCCCCCTAAACTGGAAGTCTTAGCTCAGAGAGTTCAGAGGAGTGTTCTCAGTTTGAGGGGTTATTGCTGTCTGCACACTATGCTTCTGGCGGGATTGGATTCTGTAATAGTGTATTGGTGATATCTGCAAGACATATAGATTTAATTTCTGGGTACATGGATAATCTCTATTATGTATAGTTACTCGGACCTGCCATTCACTACATTGAGTCCAAATTGCATCAACTTTTTTTAATTTTTATATATATACAGAGGTTTCCTCTATATTTTTGTTGAAGGATGTTGAACCTTTCAATGATTGTTAGCATATGCATTAGACTACACTTTTTCGTGGAGGCTCAACTCTTTTGGGAGCTGTTGGAGCCAGAGGAAGTGATCTTATTCCATTAACTTGGCTTCGATGTGTATCACGTATTAAGCAGTGCCTCAACAAGTCTATGCAGTGCCCAGGATTGTCTGAAGACTAGTATTTTTGACTTTTTTTTTTCTTAGGCAGGTGAGGAAATCTTTAAGATCCTAAGGTGGTAATCGGATCTTGTAAGATACCCGCGAGGGACCGCACTCCGGGTTATGTAAGATTCAAACCCACTAAAACCTCACCTTCCTTTTCCCACGTTGGAACTCAGCCTGGAACTGTTTAACACATTACTTCAGGCCGAGTCGTTGAGAAATTTCTTCAGTCCTCTCTATCCATGTGCTCCCTCCTTCTCTGTCTCTCCCGTTCCAAGATGATATTTTTCTGGAGGATGTCCTCAACAGAGGCAGCTACGACACGATTTTCGACGTTTGGCCCTTTCATAGATGCTAAGGCTAGGGATACGTCTAAAACACTTTATTCTCTGCTTTATGGGCTTTTGTGTTTCTCTTAGTGCTTCATACTTTTCAAATGAGAGAATTTTTGTTCTTTATTTTGAAAGTATTGCTTTAACTCGTTGAAATATTCTTTTGTGTCCAACGAAATGAATGTAGGTGCTGTAAAAACCATTTGGAATACTCATTTACTGAAGCTTCGTGCGAGTACCTTCTAGAGCGTGAAGTGTTAGGGTCTTCATTTATGCTCTTGAGGTCAGTGGTCCCTACTTTTATGATATCGGATCGTACGATTTCGAAATGCAGTCTTGGTCGCACTTGATAGTGGGATTTTACTTTCGTTTATGTATGCGAATTGGAAATGGGTTCGTACGTAAAATAAATGTACCTAGATGTTGGTTTATTTTTTTTCTTCAGACAGTTTGAAAGTGTTGGTCGTAATTAATCCTATCCCCTCCAAAGTCGGTCTACAGTGGTTTATCGAAATTAACATGTGGTTAAGACCAATCAAGGATATTATGTATTTTGAACTTTTAGGAAAATACAAAGGTTCATTATTGAAAATAGTAAACCAAAAAGCATGAATTCAGTCCTTACTATTGCATGTATCTAGAAATCCAAGACAGGATTTTCATTATATTCCTATTCGTCCTCTATCCTTTTCGAGTTATCTACATAGGTATATTGTAGCTTTGGATGTATGTATACATTTCGTTATTTCGTTTAAATATTCAGGTTGGGTGCAGAATTTCCAGAAAATTTGGAATTGTTGACAACTTATAATGTGGTTGAAATATCACAATACAGTTAGTACGAACTAAACCATTCGCGACGAAGAAACCCATTACGAAACGGAAGTTAGTGAAAAACGTTGTCTATTTCCACGAAAAATAAAGAGTTACAATGTTATTGTTAAAATAATCTTCTCTATTGGTATAGATATGTCGATGATATGGAAGGGCACAGAAAGACAACTAAATTCTTTTCAAGAAAAAACGCTGCAAATTATTTCACAAAGGTTTATTATTTTTTCAATTGAGTATGATCGTAGTTTTTAGTTGGCTAGCGTACGTCATAAGGCCCGTCCAGACTCCTCGGCGTGTCCTACTTCGAGTTGCCACAACCTATACTTCTATAATTATATACGCATGTTTATATTTCTCGATTTGAGCTCCTATCTATTCAAATAGTTATTGCTTTAATAATATCATTATCTAAGTACGTACGAAAAGTCGAGAGGATATGTTATTAAATATGCGTAGGAAAAGCTTTGGTATTAACACACAAATATGACCTTGAAAAAAACATATTCATGCCTCGAAGGAACGCCGGCGTCGTACCCATCACAAGGTGCCGCGGCGCCGGCGCCTCCTCTCACTCCATCCCCCCGCTCAACCCCCTCTCCACTCACCGTGACCCCCTGCCAAGCGTACCAGGCGTGCGCGCGTCGAAAAATACACTTTTTTGCCCGTTTTTGGCCCATAGCATCTATGCGAGTAAAGCGACCGGGATGATTAAACGTTAGGACCAACTAGACCCCAAATGGAGTCTATGTGCGAAAGAACGGGTTTTTTAAGTAAATTCTTAGGCCTTTTATGGCCCGGACGGCGAACGGCGGACGGCGAACGGCGGACGGACATTTCAAATTTGGATTCTACGCACCTTGAAACGTAAAGTGACAAAGTTTGAGGGGGGGTTATAAAAATTTTTTGCTACACGATCACATAGGCTTATTATTGGAAATAATAAACCAAAATCAATAAATTAGATCCCTATATCAAATTCACCCTCGAATTCGGCGGGAATAAACTAAATTTTCTTGATCTGTCCATCTCTTTGGTAAATGAGAAGCATGATTTTTCAATTTATAGAAAAGATACATATAGCGATATAACGATCCATAGTACTTCGAATCACCCTTTAGTACATAAGCATTCAGCCTTCCATAGTATGATCAACCGAGCACTATCTATTCCAATGAGTGAACAAAATTTATCAAAAGAAAAATCCACTATCAAAAGCATAGCAGCTAGTAACGGATATGGAGGAGATCTCGTTGATACCATATGGGATAAGGTTCTTAGGAAAAAGGAGTAGGGAAAAAGTTTCCAATCTGGCTCGGGAAGATGTAATTTTAGAAGAAAAGCAATGGATAAGTTTACCTTATTATGGGAAAATTTCTGATAAAATTGGCAAAATTCGATCATCGAGAGGTTATAAAGTAGGTTTTAAAACTAAAAATAGTCTTAAAGCATTACTAGGATCCGTTAAGGACAAAATTAGTGTTCAGGATAAAAGTGGAGTTTATAAATTAAAATGTTCTTGTGGCTACGAATATAGCGGTCTGACTGGTAGGAAATTTAGGGAAAGAATAGACGAGCATCTGGAGGATTTCAGGAAAATAAGGGTAAGTCTACATTTGCAAAACATCTTAAGGAATCCAATCATAGTTACAATTTTGATTTGACAGATAGACAGTTTGTAGAATTTCTTCATTTTTGTCCAAAGGGAGGTATGTTGAATGTACTTGAAAAATAATTATCAAAAATGACAGGTCTGGTAAATGTTTAAATGAGGATATACCTACCTCAATATATTTCACCACTGATAGGTCCATTTCTGTAAAGCTTGGAATTATCCCTTCACACTGTTGAAACCATATTTAGTTATTTCCCCCTTTCACTTCATCTGATTAGCTATAATCCCCTTTCACTTTGTATGCACTTAATTGGTTGTACTTCCTGCCCCTTTCCTTTCTCTCGACCAATGGGATTCAATCTCCCTTCACCTGTCACTATATAAGCTGTGTCCTTTCTAATGTGTCTTCAGTTATTGTTTGTTACTGTTTGATGGCCTAACCGCCGAAATCGATTTAACATTGTAACTCTTTATTTTTCGTGGAAATAGACAACGTTTTTCACTAACTTCCGTTTCATACAGTTAGTATTGATTATTTATATAGTTTGAAGATCTGAAGACACTTTTGACCCTAATTCCAAGCTCGTGACTTTTCTCGAAAATGGTTTAATAAATTGTTTTAATATGGAAAATTGTTTCATAATTTGTTCGTTTTAATTGCTTGTTTGCACGTAGATACCCTTATAATATATACCCTTATTACCCTTATATATTACCTACTATGAAATCAAAATTGAACATTTATAATGTTTTCCATTTCACTTGACATTCACGTCTTATTCAGTCCTATAAAAAACCTTATTAGACCTCTAAAGACACTATACCTAGTTGAGTAAAATATCGTTGGTTATCTGATACCTAAATCTTCTTTTTTTTTTTTTAATTTTCAGAGGAATACATTCAAGAAACGATTGCAAAGTCGCTGCCTGGTATTATATTTGTCTTCGGAACTTGCTGCATTCTCCTGCTAGCAGATCTCAAATTCCGACAAGCATTTTGAAGGAAAAGTCATTATGTGTACTTATTAGGATTGTCCCGTTATTAGCGTGTGATGGTAATTTCTTGCATTTATGTGTTAATTTTTGTATTATCTTTTTAATTGTGATGGAAGGGTATTTATTGATAGTTAATTTGTTGAAATATACTTGTTGTCGTAAAAACAATAAGGTCATCCATGACTCAAGTACTTAATATTTAGTTACCGTTTAAGTGAAGTGAAAATATTTTCAAATTACTGTTCATAATTCGTATGATTCATTGAAGACGATTACAGTCTCATACCCACCATTTTAAATAATTTGCCATATGTTTGTAGTGTTGGAATTGAGTTTCCTGGGCAATGAAAACTGTTTCATTTACTGTTGACCTCCAATATATATCTTGATCTAGTAGACGTACGTTACTAAAATCCTCTTCTTGATCTGGATTTAGTGGCAGACTGACCAGCTGTCATTAGAGATGTAAGTGAGATTTCCTCTACCTTTTTCTTCCTAGTTGTAGATATTTGAGACTGGTCAAGTCGTTGAAAGTAGGGTTCACATTTTTTTTCTTGTTCCCACTATTTCGACGAGTTTTATTAATTTTCTTTTCATATAACTGTTCATATATCATTTATTGATCAATGATGGAATCGTTAGCGAACAATATAGAAAAGAAGGCATTAAAAATAAGCTCGTCCCAAAAATGAAAGTCAAAACTAAAAAATTCCAATACCTACTGCGACTTGCCATTTCTTGTAAACTAAATGCTCTCAGTTCACAACTGCATCCCCAACGCAAGAGTAGCTCCACCTGAGATCCACTTCTTCCGGATTCCACGGATGCACATTGAGGTAGGCCGAGAAAAGCCAAGACGGACCCTTATCCATCCACGCACCATCCCTTGCCCCATTTTTCAGCAAATCTCTCAGCCAGCACATTTGTGAAGGACGCCATTTAGGGAGCATAAACTCCATCGATAGAGCAAACAAGTGGGGTGAAAGATGCATGTTGCTGCTCGCTCGCTGCCAAGTACTTTCTTTTCACCTTCTGCCCTTAAAAGGACAGCTGCCACGGTGCGGTGAACGTAAGAGGGAGCATCAGTGTCTCAGACACGAACGTCAAACAATGCTTCCCTCTATCGTTCCCACACATCCCGACAGGCTAAATCCCCTCTGAGGCCTGGAGAACATGCAGACTCTTCTGTGATTATCGGTTCTTTTACATAGTTTCCCCAAGCAGACAACATCAACTCTCCCAATACATCCCGAATTTCTTTACATAGGTACGCTTTCTTGTTATATTCATTTTTCTTATAACGTGTATTTTTGATTTTCTAGATAAACACGTTACCATCATGATAAGTTATTTACGTTAGTGGATCTTCTTGATACACAAAACAAAAAACTGATTCTTTGAAGAGAGTGGAGTACCGAATTAGCTGATGCAATAAGCATAGAGAACTGAAAAGTAGGTACATACTGGTATCTTCGGTAGTGTTGAAGTATACAAGGATAAAAATAAATTATACAGAACAATTTAAATCCCAAACAAAAAAGAGCACTCAAACTTGATCGCTCAACCATGGGAGAGCAGCTCTATCCTCCATTCCGCCATCCTTTTCAAAAACACGTTGAACTCATCGTGTAGCTCTCCATCCACTGAGCAAAAACCGCTGCCTGGCCATACTTTATGAGCTTTTCTGTTGCTGCTGATAGAGCTACTTGCTTCCAGGTATGGGAAGTGTGAGAAACGGCACCAGCATTGATTATGCGGTTATTGATGAACGCTATCCTCCCACTTTCCCGCACCCCTTCCACCTTGATGTCAGCTATTAAAGCTGGAACATAGTCTACAGCTTCTCGTAATACTACAGGTTCTATGACTGCTCCTCCCCATGTCATATCTGCTAATACTGCAGTTTCGTCACATACTGCATCGTGGCCCTGTTTGACCAAACCCCTTCTTTTACAGTTCAAGGCATGCGTTACACCAAATCTGTCACCCCATCCATCACAGGTCTCAAGCATTCCAATTGGTGTACAATTGTACCGCAATGCTAGCTCATCTTGAAATTGTGTGACCTACAAGTCGAAACTGTCTGTCACCTTTGGGAGAACCGTCAGCCATTGGGACGCTGAAGCATTGATCATTCGCTGAAGCACTCGCTGCTGATTTGGTTGCAATGTGAAGATTATTTTTATTGGCTGCGTTGGATTCCCTGGTCATCCTTTTGCTCCATCGCTTCATTTGAAACATACCTAAGTGCGTGTTTCCGACGCTCTGTCATTCAAAGGGGCACCTGTCACAATGGATTCTCACCAGTATCTTCGGTGTTGCCTGATGAAACCACCAGAAACTTGTAGGCCCCTCAATAACAGCATAGCACGTTAGAAATCTCGACTTTGATTTGAGCTTTTAAAAAGAGGCTCTTGTTGAGTTTTGATGTATTCGTCTTGACTTGTTACCAGATTTATTTTTGAAAAACCCACCTCGACTTCACAAATAATGTTACTTTCTCGCTTCTCATTAATCAAATTATAGCTTCAATTCTCCATTCACGTCAATTAGTATTTGAATCTGCACACCCTTTAAAATGAACTTTATTCAATTCAATATAAAATAAAAGCAAATACTGGATATTTTGCATTGTACAACCACACGCACCATACGGACCGAAACGTGGGTGACTATAACAAAAAATAGTGTTTTAACCCTTTGTCACAAAACCTTGTACTATGGAGACTGCCACGTAGTCTTGCAAATTCTCTGCCTTTTCTTTCGAATCTGCTTCACGAACTAACCTGATTAACGACATGATCTGCACAGAATACAACTTCAATCTCAACTGACTACTACCAGTCGTCCGCTGTTTTGAACTGCTAATAATGTTATCTGTATTAATGATAAGGTAAGAACAACAATCGTCCCATTTTTGGGGAAATATAAGCCATCAGGTCTGGGATTTCTTTCTATGGTAGCCATATGCAGTCTGACAATCGTCCAAAGGTTGTCCAAGATATGCTAGCTAGTGACAATTTGATAACAAATCGCTCATTGCATCGTTGTAGAAAGAAGTTCATGTTGTATTGTTGTATAGTGCAAAATAGCCCCAAATGCTTTGCTGAAATTAGCTAGGTAACTACACTCAGGTGCAAAAAATTTGGCCCACTCTCCAAAATGGAAGGTTTTATGAAGTTGCGACTGATATTCTCTTGTTTTCTACTGGGTTACTGTCTGAGCTCATTCAGAGGCTTCGTTTGTTGTTTTTCAGCCAGGCGGATGAATTTTTTCTTCATCTATCAAAGATAGGGAATCGTGACGAGACGAGATCATGTTTCATTGCCTTCCACTTTCACGTTAACTTCCAAACTGCGATTATGTTGTTCATCTCTTCCACAGTAGTTAGTTCTCAGCCGAGTGTTTTCCTGTACATTGAGTGCATTCCTCCCAAAATAATCGCTTTAAGAGGAAAAAAAGTCTTTCCCTCCGGGAATGGTCGTGCAGACTGTAGCTGTCATCAATTATGTAAGGTCACTGAGATATACCGCTCGAATGCTTGGACGGCGGGCTCTCTTCCAGTCATTGTGGCAGGAACAAACCTCTCTCCAGGCCTTCTCCATTCTCTTTCACGACCATCTGGGCCCCGCAGGCTGAACCTAGACTCATCGCTGAAAATGACATCCCTCCACTCTTCAAGTTCCCAAGCACTGTGATTTCGAGCTAACTGAAGGCGCAACATCCTGTGCTGACGGGTTAAACTTGGAACGCGAGCGGGTCTTCTGGCAGACAAATGCCGATCCCACCATCGTTTCCGAACTGTCCAAATACCTAAATCGTTAATCGTCGATTTCTCAAAGCTTCCGGTGAAAAAATATATTTTTTCTCTTAAATTGATTTTTTTTTTTTTTTTTTTTTTTTTTTTTTTTTTTTAATGTTCTCAACGTTCAGGAAAACACTCGCTCCTCAGGTGAGGACTACTGTGGAAGAGACGAACAACATAATCGCAGTTTGGAAAATAACGTGAAAGTAGGAGGCAGTGAAACATGATCACGTTTCGATACGATTCCCTATCATTGAGAGATCAAAACAATTTCATCCGAACGGCTAGTAAACAACAAACGAAGCCTCTGAATGAGTTCAGACAGTAACCCAGTCGAAACCAAGAGAATATTAGTCGCAACTTCATAAAATCTTCCATTTTAGAGAGTGGGCCAAATGTTTTGCACCTGAGTGTACTATAAAGATTGGATTGGAAAGGTCAGAATCCTCCCAATGTCGATTTCGACATTATCTACCTATGTCAAAACTATTTCTTTGTGGGCAACGTTTTTACTTGATATTCTGTTATCCGATTGTTATCTTTTTGTTAAGATAGTCAGAATTTGAAAGTTCTGGGGAATTCACATACATGATAAATCTGAGGACGGAAATTTCGGGAAAAACGGAAAAAGTGTTGCATTGAGTAGGTACCTACCTAATCTCGTAACAGAAGGTATGTAGGCATTTACTCTTTGGGAGGTCGACTAAGGGTGGGTATCTAGAACGGTTGTCAGGGTTTACCCCTGCGTAAATAAAACGGAGGTTATTTTCCACTAACGTGGGGAGGTAGCCCTGACCCAACTGTGAACGGAGGGTTAGCCTGCTCATTGCCCGGATAAGCTCTGTGATTGGCTGAAGCTGTTGTACGAAAGGAAGGGTATGCGAACTCCACTCTCACGAGTTTTTGGTTACCTATTTGTTATGCTCAATATGATGTGTTTTTAAGGGCAAAACTAGTTAGTTAAAGTGTAAAACTGAGTTATAACTAAGTTGGGGAGATCTGCGAGAGTTACCATTTCATTCAGAGTGAAAAAATATGTAGAAACCGGCCCCAAACTCGTATTTACTTAGGGGATCATTTTTCACAAAAACTGTGGATATCATAGAAAAAACAATGTTTTTGAACATACAAACATACCTTTCTCACCCAATTAGCGAAGTAAAATTTACTAGACCATTCAAAAACTGGTAGTTGGAGGAAGTTTTTCCCTAAGAACACACACCGAAAAAAACCCCTTGTTCGAAGCAGAAAAATGGAAGACAAAACGACGATTTTAAATTTTTTCTTCCAATTCTTTACTCTCGCCTTTTTTTGACCAATTAAAACTAACAAAAAAAAAACTGTATTTTATATCAGGGGTATAGAAAATTTAACGAAGTTTCAAACGATATCCTTAAATTTGGGAACACTTTGGGAAATGAGGAAGTTATACCCGTTTTAATGTCATAAGGTATACAACACGAAAAAATCTTAAAATTTGAATAACTCAAAAATAAAGCGTTGAAAAAAAATCTCAAGGAGGAAATTTTGATCAGATACGAGCTCTAAAATCGACCCTCAGTTTGATGAACTCAAGTCGGGACACCCTATCTAGGGACATTTCATTCCATTTTCATTATTAGTTGCTTGAAATCTTATATCCAACACCATTACTTGCTACATTTCACTCATATTCCTTCCAAAGATGTTGAGAAGAGAGTACCTAGGTGAAAGGTTCAGCAAGAAAAAATACCCCAATATCATGTATGAATTGTGGCAATTGAATATCTTAAAAACCTCAGTATTTCACAATTTTTGCACTCTTAAAGCGGAATTGCGCATGCTTACGCTTACTTAAAAAATCGAGTGATGGGTCATTTCTTCATAAAATTTTCGTATAATTCAAATCTGTAATGGAAAATTGGGGTTCCTATTTAAAATAACGAAGTTGATGTCAATTAAGCACGTTTGTGCAAGTGTGCAATTCACAATTTTGTCATTTTTGAGATCTTTAAAAAAAAAAAAAAAAAAAAAAAAAACTCGGAGCTCCGCGCCTCGCCAGGGGGCAAGCCCCCTGGACCCCCGGTTACCTCTATTTACATACTTCGGACGAAATTATTGAAACACAGAATGTGTTTGCGTTGTCGCGCAACCAAGTGACAACCAAACAAGCGTCATTGTTTACTATTCATTTATAACATCAATTTATATAGTTATAGTATGAAACTACGAAAATTGCGTTGTTAAAAAATCAAGCCTGGCTGGGATTCAAACCCACAACCTTCGTCTCACGAAAAAAAAAAAAAATAAAAAAAAAAAAAAAAAAATTCAGGCCTGTCCGGGATTCGAACCCACGACCTTCGTCTCACGAGAAAAAAAAAAAAAAAAAAAATGTTCAGGCCTGGCCAGGATTCGAACCCACGACCTTCGTCTCACGAGGAAAAAAAAAAAAAAATTTCAGGCCTGGCCGGGATTCGAACCCACGACCTTCGTCTCACGAGAAAAAAAAAAAAAAAAATTTTTTTTCAGGCCTGGCCGGGATTCGAACCCACGACCTCTCTCCGTCACACATTTCTTTCCCATCCCGCGTTCCATTTTCGGCTAGTTAGTCCATGGCTAAAACACATTCTGTGTTAAAAAAAAAAAAAAAAAAAAAAAAAAAAAAAAAAAAAAAATTATTTTTACTCATTATTGACGATTTTACCCCCGTTTTTTCTTTCTTTTTTTGCTTTCGAGACTGCAAGGCAGCGGAAGCTTTGTTTTCACTTTCGAAATGAAAAAATAATTTTTGCTCCAAAATCAAAATTTCCACTCGCATTTTGCGTTTCAGAGCCTCCTGAACAAATTTGGTTCCGTGTGTCTGTGTTTCTGTCCGTCCACATTTCCTTGTAACAGCCATAACTGCTACAATTTTGATCCGATTTTAACCAAATTTTCAGGGATCGTGCGGGTTAAGCTCTAGATGGTCCCCTATGAACTTCATCATGATCGAATCAACGGTAGCCTCTGCGCAGGCGCTAACGTGAATTCCTTGTGACGGTCATAACTCGGTCAATGTTGAACGGATTTCGGTCAGATTTTCAGGGATGATGTGGGTAAGGTCCCTTGAGGTCCCATAAGACAATCATCATAATTTCATTAGCGGTACGCTCTGCGCATGCGTGAACGAAATATTCTTGTTACGGTCCTTGCAACAGCCGTAATTTCCACAATTTTGATGCGATTTTCTTCAAATTTTTAAGGATCGTGCGGGTATAGCTCTACATGGGGCGAAGTGAGGAAAGGAATATAGTTCAAGAGAGCGTACCTAGGAGCAGCATCATCAATTTGCCTTGTCCTCCAAACGCTTGCCGACCATTTTAACCTTAGCCTTCCTCTCTGTTGACTCCTACTCTACTCAGTGGTGGTTAGCATTCCCAGTGGCTCCCAATTAATTCTTCAACGTCACAGTCTGGAAATGTTGAAGATGTACAGACTTACCTTCCTCCCCATATCCTGTGGCCAAGAAGTGCCACCCCAGACCCCAATTCGTTGTATTTTCATAATTTAGATTATTTCAGGATGAAAGCCTGGTGTATAATCAGTTTTCAACCATATTCCTAAAACCCCACAGGATTTGTGGGTACGTTCCACAAATCGTAACAGGCCCACTTGGACTGCACTTACTCATGTCATCACTTTTAAAACATAACGGTTTTCAAAACAATGTTCATCACCAATGCTCCAACGTAACTCGTTTGCTACATTTGAAATACTATGCTGCTATATTAACTTATTTCTGAGGAGATTATTTTCCAGCAGCATAAGGTTTTTCTTAGATTGAAAATGCAGGTGTGATTATATTCAACCCACCCTGTGGACCTTTCGGGTCAGGGAAGTTTTGCATAATTTCGTTCACTGAAGGATTATATGAGTCTAGCTAACGTAGGTAATGCAAATTTGAATCCAAGACTTATAGAAAGGCCGTTGGAATCAAAACAAAACCTCGAATAGTTCAAAGTTGTAGCTCGGAGATGTAGAAGAGTGACTCTATTAATCTCATAGACTCAGGTTCATTCATATCTGAGATAGGTATATTTTGTGAAATTAATCATAATGGCACCTTGCAGATTATTAACATATAGAATGGAAGGAGAATCATGGGGACTAGAAGTAGAAAGGACCAAGATAGAAACACTACCAAATCCGAACATCTGGCAGTGTGATCCTATTACTGGAGCTTCAGGTGATCACGTACTAGAGGTTGCCACGACAAGTGATTATGCTACCTCCTCAAATGCAATCAGTGTAGATGTTCATCCACCGCAATTAGGTGACATCGACAGACTCCACATAACGACCGAAGGTGTTTCAATCGCATTACCACGCAGTTACGGTAACACAAGAACTCCTGCCCCATACATTCTTATGGCTGGAGGGACCGAATCGGCCCAAGAGGGTCCATCTTCAACGTCAGATGGGAGAAATCGAGGTCCTCCTGCTGCTTCATCAGGACAAAATGCAGAACAAGATGGGCGTCGTCCACGAAGTAAGGATCTAAGAGGAAACGTTTGGAATATAAATTTTCTAATAGCTTTTGTATCCGTGCTCCGTACCTTGTCATTTTTACCCAGCAGTCCCGAAAAGGCTTCAATTCAAATTTCGGCAATCAAGTTTCAACTTTTACCCAGTTAATTTTTCAACAAAGCGTCCCCTTAATAAAGCCAACTCAATATAACCTTAGTTACGTTTAAAATATTCCTAAAGGTGGAATTTCCCTGACGCGGCTGCGGCCGGCGACCAGATGCTCTCCACTCTGAGAGAAATGAATGAAATGAAATCGGTCGAATACATGATTCGAAATTCCAAAAGGCATACCTAAAGGGTTGAAATGAAATACTTTGTCAATTTATTTTTAAAAACAAGTAGCGAAACCTGTTTCCCCTTCAAGGAGGATGGGAGAGAATTAAAACGAGAGACCCCCCCAAAATGAATACAACCTCTGTCCCAAAGCAGTGTTCATTCTCGGCGTAAGCAAGGTGATCTCATCAGCTGCCCTCGTAATAATGAGGTTCCTTTTGAGCTTACCACTACAGAACTCCTTATAAATAAATATCAAAGTAGTTATTTCTGCAATTTTTCTTAAATCTAGCTCTGCGAACTCCTTGAAAATTGACGAAGTCGGGAATCTGATCGGTTTTTTAAGCAATATTTTAATTAGGCTTTTCTGAGTGATTGCTAGGGGATTTAATTTTGATTCAAATGTTGAATCCCATGCCACTACACCTTAAACCAACAAGGAATGAACCATTGTTTGTAAAATAATTTTTTAGCTTCATTCATAAAATGTTTGAAGTTCAGCCGAAAGAAAGATCTGAAACGTTGTTCATCATCAGGTGGCAGTCGACGAGAATATTGAAAAAGCCCTTTTCTGTTCGAGTTGAAAACATGGGTGCGTGAGGCTCCTTGCTCATCAACAATAATTCCTCCCCTCTGCCAATAAAAGGGCCGCAACAATACTCTCGCTCGACATGATCGAAATCGAAACTGGAGCCTAGGTATGCCTCTCTGGGAAAACTGGAGCCTAGGCCGCGCCTCTCTGAGAAAACTCTCTTTTACAGCGCGGCGCGGCTGAGTATCTACATGACAAAATCGCGCGCCGCGTCAGGGAAACTCCACCTTAACCAACACTGCTGAGGAGTATCTCATCCTCAAGAGGTGCCGAACAGTGGCGCTCTCCTTATCGCGGCTGTGAATTGTTTCAGAGCATTCTAGCGGCCTCCCTCAAATACATTCCCTACTGAGTAGCTAAGTACTGTGATTATTCTACATTAGTAAGGTCTGTTGTGGTCCAGAGGTTAGCATAGCATGCTATCGAGTAGAAGGTCCCAGGTTTTATTCCAGTGTAATCTGAATTTTCTTCTTTGTACTTCATTCAACCTCCGAATATTTTAACGTTCGGTTGGACCTGTGTGTCCAACTAATCTGTATTAGGGATTGACTACTTGATGATATGTATTTTTGAGATGATATTATTTCATTCATTAGGGCGGCTCGCACTTGCGATTTTGGGACGCGTGATTAAATCGCCGCTGAAATGAAACACACACACGTCAATTGGAGAACCCGCACCAGCGACAGAATGATCGCCGTGATTTAAAAGTCGCAGCATGTTCTATTTTTGGGTGACGTGATTGTCACGGGGGTAAATGTGAAACACAGAATCAAATGACCTCGCCCGCACCTGCGACCGTTCAGTCGCGCGCGACTTTTTCCCACTCGTGTTTTGTGCTCTCAACTGTTATGTCAGCAGACGAAGCTGATGTTTTCACTGATGATGGTAATGATTTTATGCTGCCATCATCAGAGCTTTTTATTGACTGTGGCATTCTTATTTCCGAAGTAGAAAAAAGGCTGTCAATCAACAAGTTTTGAGTGCTGACCAGCTGAACGGCTCTTTTGCATTATTTAGCTCAAAAGAATAAAAAAAGAAGGAGGCCCGTGGAGGAAATTTTTAAAAGTTGGAATAAGTTCGGTGAATTTCATCACTTATACGCAAATTGAGGGGAAGTGAAGAGCAAGAATGACTGTACCTACAAACATTCGATTACATCGAGAACAAAATTAAGCAAGAATTTGCTCATTTATCCGCCACCAATTTTCGGAGGCTCATTTCCGTGGAAGAAAGACTAATTTTCCATCCCGCTTCCGTTTTAGCGAATTTTTGAAGAAAATTAAGCTATTGCTCTCGCCTCAAAATTTGTAGAATGTGAATTTTTGAAAAAAATTTATGCAGAAATCCGTTTCAGGCTATTCTGAATCATATTCTGAAGTTTAACGCATTTTTTTAAATGTATGTATATATGTATGTGTCATTCCAGACGATAACTGTCCGTAGAATTGTGCTAGAAACTTCAAACAAATTTTAAAATGTTAAGGACACAAAACGAAAGTTCAAGTTCGTTGGCCAGCATGATCGGATTACATCTTCGGGTTGAAATTTTCAAAATAGCCTGTTTTTTGCGATTTGTTGTGCGAAATAATTTTTTCAACATACTAACATGTGGTATATTCGGAATCAGCGTAAAATTTCCTATAAGAATATGTAGGTATCAAGTTTTCAAAAATTTCAAAGTTGAAAAATCAGTCAAAAATTGAAATAATGCCGTTCGCTAGTAGTAAAAATCGGTAATATTTGCATGAAACATTGTACAAATTCAGATTGAACTACTCTTATGGAAGTATCCCTGTATAACCAATCCTAGAACCATGCTGTTTAAAACGTAGGTAGTAGGTGCTGGTTAAAAAAAAGAAAAAAGTAATCACAACTGATGAGTTTACTCTGTGAAATATTCCATCCTCCGATTCTTAGGACTTGATGTAGCTTTAATACTGACTGTGGCTTAGAAAATATCAGCCATGAAATTATGAAGAAGTTCTATTTATGTACGTACTAGCACGCAAACCCAAGCCCTCGCTCCGCTAGGCCGTCAGTAACTATCTTGTTGCTACGGAAAAGCCAAGTGACACTTCCCCATAATTTAGGCTGTCAATAGATGCACAGAGACTACAGTTTGTCAATTTCTTGCTGTAGGATACTAGATTCGAATGCAACTGACTTTATATCACTCGTATTATTAAGCCTCATCATCGATTGGCTGTGGAAATACGTTTCTTTCATACGAAGTCGGTATGTTATTTTATTTTATGTCAAAATTTGATGATGTCAGTTTGATGAACTGCCTTCCATTGGACATCGATATCTATGAATATTTACCTACATTTGTCTTTAAATCTACAAGATTAGTTTAATAATAATAAAGTATGAGTAGCTCCTAATTATTTTTAATAATTTGATTCCATGTTTGTCTATCAAAATCATAAACTAAAATTTCTCTACACGATCAATAGCGACTGAAATGTCGAAGATTTCTTCAAAAATTCGCTCATGGGGTCATGCTGCATGACTGGACTTTGTTTTTAATCTTAGAGCCAACGCCACTACACAAGTTGCTTCTAAGTCGTCCATTGTCGGACTGCGTTTAGTCGCAGGTGCGTGGACGGTACTGACAAGCTGCGACTGCAACTTTTCAATCGCCGCTACTAAAAATCACAAGTGCCAGGCCCTAAGGCCGTATCACACTTGCATTTTTTTCGCATTTTTTCTGCGTTTTAAACGCTGAAACGTGAAGAAGGCAAACTGCGTTTTTTCAAGTTCACAAGTGAATGTTGAAGAGGAATAACTGCAAAAACAGCGCATTCTGGCGAAATGCGTTTTTATTAAATCTGTCAGGTTAGGGCTCCTTGGGGTTTTTCATTGAATTGTAACCTCCCCAAGGGTTATGTTTAGCATTTTTCTTGCGTCAAGGTAAAAATTAGAACGTGTTCTAATTTTCCCAAGTGAGTTTAAAAACGCTCCGCCAGGATGCGCAATGGTCGAAAAAGCTGACCTTGGAAAAACGCACTTCTTCTCCTTCACGCAGAAAAAATGCGGAAAAAATGCTAGTGTGATACGGCCTTTAGTCGTGCCTCATTTTGAACTAGGAAAGAATCAATTCTATCTTGACATACCTACCTAATGTCGGTTGAAGAGATGAACTTTGTTTCCAGGTTCCTTTCAAGAATTTCTTCCGCTTCTGTTATTCGCTATTGGTACTGTGACCATTCTCAGAATTGCTGCATACAGAGGAAAATTACCTAAAGCTTGAATTTTGAAAGAAAAAAGAAAAACTGATTTTCTACATTGTCATTCGAACCAATTCGACTTGTTCAGAACAATCGAGAAAGGGTGGTAAAATAATAATAAACGTATTTTTCCATTCTATTCTCAATATGAGAAACATAACAAAGCGACAATAAAGAGGTATCATAATTATGCTAAATCATCGTTACATAATTTGAATAATAGCCAGAAACTTCATGATATGGAAAAAACATACAAAAACTAATAAATAGGTAGTACAATATTATTCATGAGTTTATTTATTTTTTTATTTTTTTCATTACACTTTTTAACCAGATTTTTCGATTCCAAGCATATAATTAAAAAGTAATTCTGTTTGATTTTATAATAGCCTCTTGCAACTATTCGTACAGTAACAGACAAATCAATTGAAACGAAGAATTAAATTCATAAAGTATTGCTCTGTCGAGGTAAATAAGGATGTTTGTCAATTCTCAAAACCGCATATATACAATGCCTAAAAATAATTTATTACACAGACGTTGGAAAAAGAAAACAATTCGAAACAAATGGACAAATCGAAAAAGGTTCACTGGTAAAGTGTCTTTTATCCTCGCCGATTAAATATTATCATACACCCTTCACTTCACTAAACCGAGTTTTTTTGCTTCTATTTCGTAAATGAGTAGTCTCCACATTTTGACGACGAATACTTCGGCTTCTTCGTCAAGAACCTGAAAATAATGGATATACATAATTATTCTTATAGATATTAGGTAATAGATTATTCACGTAATAATTATTCATATATATTAATAATTTATTCACTGGATATACATAATTCCTTCAAGACAAAACACAAGGTAGGTATTGAGAAAATAAGAGAATCTGAACAATCAGAACAGATGAAACGGCTTCATTGTTTGGAGACCATCAGTCGCCTGGCAACATACATACGTTGCTAGGCTATTCTATAAACAAAGGTTAGTGGGATGAGTAGTGCTGCAAATAAATCGATTTTTCAATTTTCGATTATTTAGACAAAAACATCGATTAACACTTTCAATGCGAGTCTGAAATGGGTGAACACACCCCACACGGGTGTTTCATCTCAAAATAATGGGGGGGAGCCACCCTTATCACTCTTTTCTGCGCCCTGACTGACTGAAGGTCAGTATCAGAAAACGGCGACCTCTGGTGGGTAGGTAGGTTAATACTGAGTAAATCGTGCTGCAGAACGGCCTTCTAAACCTTTCCTATCCAACACACGTGGCTTTTGAAAGAGGCACTATCGTTTTTTAGACTCTGTGTCATATGACACTGCCCGTGTGAGAGAAGAGCAGACTGACACGTCCCGCATTGAAAGTGTTAAAAACCAGAAATAAAGAAGCTTTTAATTTACATAAAGAATTTGAAATACAATTACCAACTTTATAATATAATGTGTTATGTATGAGTACATCATCAGATAAGTAGGCAAAAAGCTATGCTATTGATATACATTTCAAAATCGAAGAAGCTTCCTCCTGCAAGAAAACATAGACTAATTGGTTTTCTGAATACAAATCTGATAAATTAAAAAAAAAAACTTTTGACGTTTAAGAAGAAGATCTTGAGTTAGTTCTTTTGTTTAAGTTTCGCTGCTTCTACTTTTTTAATTTAATACCTTCGTACTCAGCGTATTTTATCTTTTATTGCCATTGGTCAAATTCAATAGAATTCATTTCTTGTACTTAAAGTAGACAGAATCCAAGTCATAGTCTATTCGTTCATGTGTTATACCTACATAGTTCCAGGTCTAATTGAATTTTTTTAAATTATGACCTAAAAAATACATTTATATATTTATTTGACTCCTGATTTTTTTCCTGCAAATACCAGAACGAATTTCATTCACAAAATAGGTACATCGTAATACCTAATTTTTTGAAAAGATTTTAATGTTTTTATTAAAAAATCGGTGTTCCGATGTTTCAAAAATAAATCGATGAATATACAATTTTTTTGCAGCACTAGCAATAAGGAATAGAATAAGTTGCCGCAGCCACGTATTACAGGTGGCACTCAAAGCAGCTTTAAGGAGCCGGAGAGGGCATTGGCAGGCTGATGCGAGACTGGGCCTTCACGGCCCCCTTTTCCCTCCTCTTCCCCCTCCCATAGGTGAATTTGTGGATCGTGAAGCCGATTTCACATGGAGCGGTATGTCCGGAGACGGAAAGACGGAACGCAATGTGATTGGCTGTTGGGACAACAGTTGAGGATGGTGGCTGCCATGTTGCCGGAATGGGCAGTCGGCGGTAGAAATTTGTATACCGTTGCCGCGTTCTGTCGAGCGTTGCGCAAGCTCATTGGACAGGAATGTTGATAACCGCAAGTAGAGGTTTCAGATCAGAGAGGGTTTCAGTAGGAAGGATATGATTCCATTTAGCGAGGTGCCGCTTCATGTGAACACCCTGCCGCATTCCGCCGCCCCCTCCACTGGGTTTTCCGGCCTTCCTTCTTTCCGGTTGTTACGCTCGTACCGCTCCATGTGAAACCGGCTTGATTCACAGGAGTCCGCAGTGAAGAGGGAAGCGAATCACGATCCGCGAATTCATCTATGAGGGGGGAAGAGAAGGGGTGGAGGCCGCAAACGGCCCAGTCTCTAATCGGCCTGCTGCAGCGCCATCCTGCCCGTTTTGCACTTCTAAAACCTGAGAGAGCTCTACCTATCAGTTCCCTATTGTGGGTTCCCTCGGTTTCCCACACTAGGCTGTAGTTGAAGTGAACTGAGAAAATACAGCTAAGGCGGGGCTTACACCTGACGGACGCGGGCCCAGCCCGTGCCTTTCAGCGGGCCCGCATTTTTGGAGAGCACAAAGAAATAAGGGTATCGACTTACATCTGAGCGAGAGCGGGGCGATCCCGCGACGGGGAAAATTTCGCCCGCAGCATATTGCTTGAGATCGGTGCCCGCAACCGACGGGGTGGGCCCGCCGGGAGTGGCGAACACATAGAAATGAATCTCTAGTCCTACACCTGCCGCCGACGGGGACGGGCGTTTTTTGGTTATTCCAAACTGAGTTTGATTTTTGACACCATATCCATTAGCATATCTATCGTTATGGATATCGATCGAATGATTGAAGAGGTTCGTGGGTATCCCATTCTATGGGATAAGAGTGATAGTTCTTATAAGGACAGAGTGGAAAAAGATAGAGCTTGGATGGAGGTGGCCAAGGCTGTGGGAGGATTCAACGATGAATCCTGGGAAAATTTATCAAGAGAGGAAAAAAACAAAGAATGTAAGTACCTATACAAATATCGTACTTTGTAATCTATGAAGTAATCTATCGTAACTATGCAAATATGTACGTAGTATTTCTGGCAATTTTTAAAGTGTTGTAGGAACGTAATTTGAAAAATCTGATTTGTGATTAGGGGCAACTAAGGATTTAACCAACCAATTTTGTGATCTTTTTTCGATATGAAGGGTCACGGGAAAGAACGATCAGAGTCAATTTTTGGTCCGAAATGAGATAGTGGTCTGAGAGAAACGAATCAAACCATGCATCGCTTCGTCCAAATTCAATAGGCCTTCAGCCTCTGCAGCACATATGAGATGTTGCTGATTTCGTCTCCACAGAAGGGGAGCGAGGTCCATTGCACAACAGAAACATCACAACTGCGTAGAAGCATCGAGAGCCCAGGAGAACAAAGTTGATGAAAAATGGAGGTATGCAGAGTGGGAGCGACGGGCCCGCACAAGTGTAAGCGGACACTGCGACGGTGTTTCCGCGTCCGTCAGGACGATGTTTTCCCGTTCCCGTCAGGTGTAAGCCCCGCCTAAGACAGCCACTGAACGTAGCTAGGAATTTACAAACCGAAACGAACTGAGGGATACTTTTTCTTATAGGTAGGTGCTAAGCAATCAGTGGGACCGAATCCCCCACCCTGTAACACATTTTATTTAACGATCCACACAGTCTCTCTCAGTACAGGATGTTTGTATACAGAATTGGGTGGGTAATCCCATATGGGATGACTCCTGAGATTCAGGAAATTTGCTGTATGACAAAAGTAATAATATTTTCCCAAATAATTCATTCTACGATGTGACCCCGATATCGACTTAGTCGAATGCATTTTAGGGTTATTCAATGTTCCGATTCATAGTGGTGGTTACAATGAAATCGGAGTTTCCAAGTTCTGTCGAACCGACCCTAAATGGACTTAGTCTCATACGATTTGTAGTATAAACATGCATCCCACCAATCACACGCTTTTCCTCTTTTGGTATGAAAATGAGATTATAAATAAGAAATATACCTTACAGGCATAACAACAAAATATGGCACTTACCATTTGGACATCATCGAGGATGCCTTGAGGTGCACTGCCAGCCATCACCTTGGAACAGATGAAATCAACAAGCGTTGGCTCAGGTTCTCCTATATATTCTATAATTTTCTTATTGATCCACGGTCGTATCCGCCTTTCCATAAGTTGCTACACAAAGGAATTACACATTCATTCATTATGGTGGAATTATGATGCCGCATGTTTGGCTTATATTTTCAAATGAAAGCATGAAATTCTAAGAATACAGATATCAATACACGATTCTACTTCCTATGATTTTTTTTTCAAAGTTTTGGCAATAATCTACATCAGCGCGCCCCTCCTGCCTTGGCAGGATTTCCCCGCCTTGTGACGTCCCATTATGATGACACTTTGAAAAATCATAAAACGCCAACCACTGGAGGAGGAAGGAAAATACGAATGATTTTAAAAACAACCCTCATTGACATGGATCGTGTATATAATAAAATAAAATAGGAAAAATAATTTGCTTTTTGAAAATTAAAGATCCATTGAAAAATTTGGCTATTCAATATACCTACCATACATAAAAAAGAACGCTATTTTATCCTCTAATCAAATATCTGAAAACTTAAAAGAAATTGGGCATTTATCAATGGCGCCCGTTTAAGAAAAGAACAACATTTGATAGGTGAAGTAATCTCAAAACCACTATTCTAAACAAAGGATCCTTTCTCTGTGCAAAGCAGTATTTCTGGAGACCCCAGAGGTTAATTTTGGTAGCTATAACTGACAATTTAGAATAGATTGAGAGATCATATTCGAACAATGGTTGGAAAGCCATCATATTCAAAGCCAAAACTTGGTATTTAACGTTTCACTCCAAAAAAATCAAAATGTAGAAAATGAACTCACATTATCTACAGCTGCCCAATCGAGGTAGTAGTTGAACAGAGCAGTTTTGTCTGTTGGTATCCGATCGATCAAAGATTTTATGTGTTTCCTCTTTTCTTCTTGAGACTTAGCTTGATCCTCCTTCTTCTCAGGCTCTTTTACCTTTTTCTTCTCTTCGCCGTAATCTGAAAAATGTCACCAATTGATTATTAATTTAAAAAAAATACACCAGAAGCACACAGAAGTTTATTGGGACTGTAGACAGAGCACTAACCGAGAGGGACTAATTTTCTCTTTTTGCTTCCCATTGCATTATCTTCGTCTTCGTCATTGTTGAAAACTTCTTTAACGTCCAACTTTTTCTTCTTTTTGTCGACAGGAGGAGAGTTGTGTATTTTGTTGTCTGAAACTGAAAACGCTGCAAATGATTACATAATGGTTTATTATTTCTGAATCAGATAGCCAGCTATAGTAACCAGCATGCTCTGGGGCTTTCGCCAGTCTCTTTTCTAGTATCCAACCTCTGTTCTCGTGTTACAGGCTGTTTTTAATTTAAAAACGATTTGCTTCGAACTATCTGAGAAGATTTAAGGAAGAAGAAGAACAAAGGATTTTAGATAAGCTGGATCAATTATTTTTGTAACATAAGTACTATAGTATGATATAATACATTAAATATACTAGTGTGTTCAAGGTAGGTTAAATGTTATATGGGGTAAAAGTAATGAAATATAATATAAAACCCCCTCACCATCCACCGTGACCCCCTGCCAAGCGAGCCAGGCGTCGAAAAAGACTCTTTTTTGCCCGTTTTTGGCCCATAGCATCTATGCGAGTAAAGCGATCGGGATGGTTAAACGTTAGGACCAACTAGACCCCAAATGGAGTCTATTTGCGAAAGAACAGGTTTTTTAAGTCAATTCTTAGGCCTTTTATGGCCCGGACGGCGGACGGACATTTCAAATTTGGATTCTACGCACCTTGAAACGTAAAGTGACAAAGTTTGAAGGGGGGTATACAAATTTTTTGCTATACGATCACATTGGCTTATTATTGAGAATAATAAACCAAAAAAGTCATACAGATCTGTCGTATTTTTTGTTATAGTTCTTTTAACCTTTATCCTGCCGAAGTTAATCGCAGTAAACCATGACTTCATTGATTTTACTGAAGTTAGGATACAATCCATTTGTGATTCCAACACCCAAAACTTGATTTTTTCTTGTATGGTGGAGTGCCATAGACCTTATATAGGTGGATTGTGAGGGAGAAAATTTTGGTTAGGCTTCTCTTAGACAGATTTTCATTTTGCTAAGTACTTGCGCCTGCTGGCCTCATCAGAACTACTGGTTGGTAGGCTTTTGGTAGCTAGTTGAGTTAATAGTTAAAGGGGGTCCTCCTTCACCATCATGTAACATTGGCAACCAGTTGCTTTAGGTTGTTTGGTTAGTTTCGATTTTCATTTTAAATTGAGAAATTATTAAATTCTGGTGAGTGGAGCTCATTTTTTTACATGGAGACTTCTACTTTATGTTACCTACTACTAACAATGTTACCTACATAACAATGTTATGTACATTGTTTTCTGAATTATATTACTAACAACACGTTTGGAAATCAGAGATTGGGAGTAAATTATCTGTTTTGAGAGAATTTACTAGTGAATTGACAAAAGTAGAAAAAGTAATCTCTCTTCGGAAATTTCACAAGAATGAAGATCATACTTTTTCAATAATATGAAACGTGTCCAAGGTATGGAAGAGATCACAGGCATCTGTATGCATCAGACAATATGATATTGCAAATTATATTGCTGTTCAATTTCTCTTTTTCCACGGCTTATTCATGATCGTTCACTAACGAACCCTCGAAAAAAATCCCGAAGACACAAATACAGGTATGGATAGAGCAAGGATCCCTCACCCATGTTTGATTTCACCCATGTTTTATCTCAAGTCCCAACTCCTGATGTAACAACCTCATTTTATCCAAGCGCGTAATTCAACGAGTGAAAATGAAGGAAAAGAGTGTGGGGTCATGGAAAGGAGGTCTTGTGGGTTGGGGGTATAAGTGACTGAAAAGGGGGACATGTACCCCCGAAAAGGGATGTCTGGCAACACCACTAAATCAGTGAGGGAAGATGGGCAGGTGTGAGGCATGATGGAACAATGCGAAAACATAAGATGAAGTCTGTGGATGCATTTAAAAGTAACGGATCATTCAGCTCTGCTGATCATACTTTTTTACCGTACTGGGGGTGTCTCTGGACACTACACATGTGACCCAGGCGGCCCAGGGGCAACTGTGGCCTCCCTACTTGTGCTGCAATCATGCAGGACGGGGAGGGGTTAAGCGGTACGCGCAGAGTCCTCTTCTCTGTTACCGGGCCAGCAATCATTCTTGGCCTTCAAGGGCTGTGCCCATACTGGTACCGCAGGTGGGTGGGGCCCCAGGCTTTCAGCTCTTCTGGCGACTCGCTGGGCTGGGAAGCAGGTCTAGCCTGCCACCCATTTGAGGATGGTTTCACGGGGGTAGTAGGTTTCGCGTCCTTGTAGTTCTCCCCTGTCCCTATCCAGGGGGGTGGGGGCTAGAAAGGTAGAGCCTAGTTGGGGTGCAGGTCCCCTTCAAGGTGGAGTTCTCCGGAATTCTCTATTTTCTCGAATGCAATGTCTAAATCAGTAAGGAAAGATGGGCAGGTGTGAGGGGATGTAAAGCAGAATGACACGACCTTGGCAAAAAGGTCACACATAAAATTTTTGAATACCAACATGCAAGGATCATAGTAAGCTTGGAACCGAGTTGGAGGAATCAATTCGAGAACCTTTAATGACTTTTTTGGGTCCACCAAGCCTGCTAATCTATCCTATTTCGAATAATCTTCTCTATATGCAGGCCAGCAGTACAAATCAAAAACTGTTTTCTACTTGTTCCTTACAAGAATTCGATCATAAAGTCACACAAGTCGTCGATCGTTGCAGTTCTGGGACTCATTATAATATAATAATTCTACAAGAAATCTTTCAATATTTAATCAAGAATAAACCCATTTTTTACTGCTCACCAAGATCCATTTTTTAAAATATCAACCAATAACCGAGACATTCAAACATGCATTTATGACACCTTCAAAACAATACTCACTTGTATCATGATTGATGTCAGGCGTGGTATGATTGCTCATGGGTTCAGGAGGTGCATCAGAACGCCGGCTGTCTGGGCTTGAAGATTTCTCCCGTTCCCTTTCACGCTCTCGTTCCCTCTCCCTCTCTCGTTCCTTTTCTCGTTCTCTTTGTTCTTCTTGGTGCTTCTTCTCTGCAGCGATTTTGGCACGTCTCCTATCTTCTTCCCACTCTGCTTCCATCTTCTCTCGCTCCCGTCGTTCTCTCTCAATCTCCTTCTCTCTCCTTTCGATTTCCCTCTCTTTTTCTCTTTGTTTTTCCTTCTCCTTTTCTTCTTTCTCCAGCAACCTCGTTTGTTCTTCATTAACGTTAATGAGAATTTTAGGTTTGTACATTTCTTCCCTTTCTTTCAAAGCCTGTAAAAGAATGAGCAAAATCCTTGTCAGTTTCACAGTTTAGATGCAAGCATTATCACATCAAATAATTACAAATTACTTATCCATATATTTCACCCATTGTCTTGTCACATCACTTCCCACTGTCTAAGCGAACATTTCATTATCTCTACATTCCTTTTCTAAAATCAAGTAAGTTTTTTTCGAACAATCGATAATAACATTTCAGAGCTTAGCTTTACCTTGGCAAACTCTATATCCGGATTATCGCTGTCCTGGTATATCTTACTCTTGAGTTCTGCAAGTTCCTCTTTTTCCTTTTGTCGATCCTTGGCGTCAACTTCCATTTCCTTCTCCCTCTCCTCCAACCGTTTCGCCAGTTCGCGGCCCCTGAAAAAATAAAAATGAATATAAATGAAATAAAAACATTTAAAAAAAAGTAAAAATAATAATAATAATGAAATAATGAATCCATGGAACGCTATGACTAGCAGAACTTGATTCTTACTTGTAATATTTGATATCGTCCCGTTCATCATCGTAGTCTTCTAGGAACTCTTTTAGACGTTTAGCTTCCTTTTCTCTTTCTTCCTCTTTCAATCTCTTCTTTTCTTTTTCCTTCAGGGATTCTTTGACTTTATGCCTCTCTCTGCTTTCCCAAGCTCTTAGCCGTTCCTGATTGAGACAAAAAACCAAAGTAAATATAAACCTGCTAAATAATAATGAACGCATTATGCCAAGTATATCAGTTCATAGAGCAGACTTCAGAGTTCACTGAAACCGCCAACTTACTTGATACGCTGCTTCTTTCTCTCGGGCTTTCCTCTCCAGTTTTTTTCTTTCCTTCGCTTCTTCTTCCTCTTCTTTTTCGCGTAACAAATCCTTTTCTGACTTAGACTCTCGTTCCTTGTCACGGTCACGATCCCGTTCTCGGTCCCGATCTCGTTCTCGTTCACGTTCCCGTTCACGTTCCCTCTCCCTCTCGCGTTCCTTTTCTCGTTCCCTCTCACGCTCGCGATCCCTAGACCTGAAAATGTAAGAATACATGACGATATTTTGATTTTAACTAATCAGCATTAGAGAGTTCTTAAACGATAAATGAATTAGAATAAGATGCTTGGGGATTTTATCATCTGGGGCGAGCTACACCAGATGCTAACTTGATTTAGTATCGTAATACAATCCTATTAGTGTAATATGGATCGGGTGGACAACTAGATCACGAGAATAATCCTTTCAGTAAAATATAGATTCACTGAGCAAATAGATCAAAATTACATCTGAATCTGAGGTGGCTGGCATATAACAGAAAAGTACCTTGGAGGAAAGCTAGTCTTTAGTGCAAGTGAGTATGGGGTTAAAAGGTGTGAGCTCAAGCGCTGGGTGTAGTAATTTTAAAATTGTCCAAGATACGAGGGTCATCCCAAAAGTAAGTTTCCCTATTTTTGAAAAAATCGAAAAAATGCTTTATTGACTGAAATATTTACATGGTTGGAAAGCTGCAGACCTGAACTATTTTTCCACATAGTCGCCGAGTCGTTCCTGGCACTTTGCATACCGTGTGGCGAGTTTTTGTAAGCCAACAGCATACCAGTTTCTGCCCAATCCGCGCAGCCACTCGTTGACGGCGCCCTCGACTTCTGCGTCACTGGAAAATCGCTGGCCTCCCAAAAAAGTTTTCAATGCCGGGAAAAGATGGTAATCACTCGGGGCGAGGTCTGGAGAGTACGGTGGGTGGGGTAAAACGTCCCAATCAAATTTTCTGAGCAATTCCTGGGTCAAATTTCAAAGAACCAGCACTTTTCTCTTCAAAAGTCCGGGTCTTTTGGCTTTAATGTTTTTTCTCAGTTGTTCCAAGACTTCACAATATCCGGCAGCATTAATGGTCTCACCTTTAGGTAGGTAGTCAACCAACAGAACACCCTTGGAGTCCCAAAAAACCGTGGCCATAATCTTTCCAGCGGACGTCGCAATTTTTGCTTTTTTTGGTGCCCTTTTCTGGGGACTTTTCCAGACCATACTCTGTCTTTTTGACTCTGGGGTATTGTGGAAGACCCAAGTTTCATCCCCAGTCACTATTCGATCGTAAATGTCGTCTCCTTCATCCTCAAGCATCTCAGAAAAGCAGTTTGCTGCCTCCAAACGGTTTTGCTTGTGTTCGTCAGACAAGAGCCTTGGAACCCACCTTGCACACACTTTTGACATCTCTAAATCTTCTTTTAGGATTCGACCAACTACAGAGCGAGTTAATTCGTACTTGGGATGAACACAATTTCATCAATTGTACGGCGTCTATCTTCATCAAGTGCTGCGCAAACGGCCACAATCGCCTCCTCTCGAGTCGAACTCGACGGGCGTCCACTACGCTGCTCGTCATGCACCGAAACACGTCCTTCCTCAAAACTTTTTCGCCACTTTCGGACCATTTGGACACTCATCGCATTGTCACCATATGCTTGACAAAGTCTACGATGAAATTCAATCGCGGTAACCCCCTCCTTGGTCAGGAATTTGATCACAGAACGCACTTCACAATCGGACGAAATCGCAAGGGGGGCATCCATGTTTCTAACTGAATAGGTTATCAACAAACCGACACAGCGGCCTGAAACTTTTACAGGACTACCACTACATCCAAACAAAAAAATTGAGACCATCCGCAAGTTTATATGACTTGTAGGTTTTTATTTTAACAAAATAGGGAAACTTACTTTTGGGATGAACCTCATAGTTTACTGTGATTTTAAAATGTTGATTTGTTAATAGTCAAAATTGGCAACTAGCAAGAGAAAATAAAAACCAGTTACCTTGACTTAGATCTGTGTCTAGATTTGTGACGACGTCTTTCGGGTGTCACAGATCTTTCATGGGATTTGCGGCTAGTACGGCTGGGGGACCTTTCAGATCTATCTCGTCTTTCTCTTTCTCTCTCTTTTTCTTCCTTTTTCTTGCGTTCAACTTCTTTTTCCTCCTCTTGTTTCTGTTAAACAATTGAAAACAACACAAAAACAATTAGAAATCAGCCTAACTACCAGCACATGTCGTCTACAAGATCCTCAAAATTCAAAGGAACATATTGGAAAATTCATGCACCGTAATCAGATGCATAAATGATATCCCTACAGTGAAAACGTGTCTAAAGGTAAAACAAAATAAATTATTGAAAATAAAAATGAATGAAAAGAAATAAAAACTGGAGTTAATGAAGGGTTAAGTCTGATGAAAATATACATCACTGGGATCTGCAGCAACAAAGATAATTGAAATTAACAAGTGTTTCACAAAATATTGTCTCTAACAGCAAATGGGTTTCTTAGATGACTTACATACAGCAGACAAAGAAGGAAATCAAGTTCAGCATAAATGATGTAGCTTCCGTGATGAATAAGTCGTAGTGCTGGTTTCTACCTGTATTGATTAAACGAAGCTTCCAAGAAATTGGAAAATTAACGGAAATTCATCAATATGTGTATAAAAAGAAACAAAGCTAGAGGAAGGTGAATCATAATAAGATCCGGGTACTGTGAGATAAAAGAGAGCAAATATTAACATTCTGCTTCCACCTTGACGTTTGAAAGACTAGAAGCATTGCTGTAGAAGGAACAATGCTTGAAACCACCATGGGAACCAATGAATGAATTTGAAAGTTTAGGAATTTGATCATTTTGAAATTATTCATGTGTCATTCAAGCCTACTTGAAGGCAAGTACAGCCTTAGGGGACTTTCTCTTGAAACATGATTGAATTTCCAATCAGCAAGCCCAAGTTCCTTACACAAAACGTTGTAACAGAAACTGCATAAATCAAAGTGTATTCGTAGATGACAGAAGCGAGTAAAGAAGATCAATTAGGTAGGCAATTGACCTACAGGGATACCGCATAAAAACATTGGTAAGTACGATAAATACTCTTTTAGTTGCTCCAATAATAGATTCAATGAAAGGTTGTTTTGATAAATTGTGACATCAAAGAATGAATTCTCGAAAATAGATACCTAGAAGATTTATGAAAATGCATAATATATTAACTCACCGTGTTCATGGCCAATGTATTGTCCGTAAAAATCGACTTGCATAATAATTAAGATGCATGTAACGAAAATGCAGGTGTGTATGAAAAAAAGGGAATATTCCTTGATAATAGAGATATGATGGTGAAATTTTTGTAGTAATGTGATTGTGTTCAAACAAAATGCTGCACGACTATTAATAACCAGTCAACTAATAGAAGAGTATGTTTTTTTCTTCAACTCATTGATTTTACTATAGTTTTAAATTGCATCATCTTTATACGGCAATGATACCATTTCTTATCCTACTATTGAGTGCACAGAATTTGAAATAATATAGTGATGTGCTCTGACATTCGAGCTGAAAGTGGTGGGAGGAGCCAGCAAGGCTGAAACCGCTAGTATCAAGTGAATCATATAAAACAGAAGCTCATATTTATTTTTATGGAAGTTCCAGCCAACTTTCGTCATAGCACCGCAAACTTTCAGACTGCAGCAACTTCAAACACCTGTACTCTTAAAGCCTTCCACTTGAAAAAAAGACGAGGACTGCAGAAGCATTTGCAATTCCCATTTACATCCTTCATTTCCCTAGAGAACTTCAAACCGTAGGCGTTCGTCCCAAACCAGTAAGCAGAAGTGCTAAAGAGTTTGCTAAAGATCAAATCCCCAACAAAACAAAACTTCGAGGAAACCATTCCCCTAAATAGTTTGGAAACAGCTCGTTTTGAAAACGTGTCAAAGATTTCTAAATTGCAGTAATCACCAGGTCATTGGCTGCCTAAATTCAAAGGGTACCACAAATTTCTGGATACTAATCCAGTAAGAGCGTTTCAAGCATTGCCCAACAGAATTTCATGAGGCTTACATTTGTTATTATAAACTTCAGTCTGTCAATTGTGCAAGAAATATCGACCACACGAATACAGCGTAATCAAAAGTCGACTTACCGAACCGATGAATAGCCTCAGGAGTCCTTTGAATTACTCAAACGCAAACACTAATTGGACGGAGTATGGAATTTGGTTTTCAAATGATGCGAAGCATGCACTAGCTTAAGCAAAAAAAGGGTAATAGTGAAGGTGTAAAAGTTCAGGGTGAAACACCTAGGAACCAACAAAGGAGAAAATACTTGATGAATAGGCAGTTCTAGAGAGAGTTAGAGGACAAACGAAAGTGGTGGTTTAGAGACATGAAAAGCATAAATTATATTTGTATACAGCTTGAATCTTACCTTCGGATAATGCCAAATTTCGTATCAAGGCGAGAAGTTAGAAATGAAACAACAGAAAAAAAAGCATACCTGATTGCCTAGGGGAAATGCAGTATGTTGAAAACATTTGTCCCATTGCGGTTGTCATCGCTATATCAATGCGGGAGGAAGAAACAGCTAAATCCACACAGTCAGGCCTTAATATAAGTAAACGAAACCACCACTACTTGAAAAAAGTTCTCCACAAATCGTAATAATTCATCGTCTTTCTCTTAGAAAAAATAAAATTATAATAAAAATGGATTTTGTTTAACCATGCAAAAAGTAAGCCTTACGATAAACATGCAAATCCTTTTCGTTTTTTCTTTTTTTTGCAAATTGACGTCTCTTACAGGTAAATTAGTTTCGACATCGTTCCACTTACTCATATATTGTGAATTATTTTGGGAAAATTTGAGCCTTGTGATTATTAAATAAGTATTTCCATAATCTGAAACTAGAAAAGACAAAGGATGGCAGATCGCATGCAAATTTAATCCATAAAAAGATTTCTATAAGATATTTGTTCAAATAATCTCTTTGTTAAACCATGCAAAGACTTATTTGTGTTTGTTTCCTAGCTAAAATGTAGCTAAGTCATATCATCACGGAAAAAAATACTAATTAGTAACATAAAATGAATGAATAAATTAAAAAATGAAGCTTCTAGGGGTTAAGAGCGAGAAATTAAAAAAATGTTTTGTTACAATGAAGCGTGGAGATTTATATACATTAAGGGTTCCATAGGTAAAGTTGACATTCTTAACTAATTAGAGCTCAGAAGTTTCAATTCAAAAGGTGATAATTAATAGCTACACTTCACAAGCATTGAGATATTAGGCAGGTTGAATCATAGAAGTTGAAGTGCTCCCACACAGGCCTTTTGAGTATGAGAGGGTTGTACAAAGGAATTTCCTAAACCTCTGATGAGGTCACTTTCAACATTACAATGAGCCACCACTGTCGCTCACGCGAAAGAATGTACGTCTGAGAGGAAGGTGTTGGAAATCAGTCATTGTTTTTCTCGGTTAAAGTAGTTTGACTTCTTTAAAATACATGTTACATTACATGATGTATATTCCAGTTTGAAAAAAAATATACCTGATCGTCAACTCAATTGAACAAATCGAACCTAAGAACACAGAGTGTATTTTGAAGAGTTGATGGAAAATACGGACAATTTTCAAAGCCAGTCGACGTTCGCAACCAAAAAAACATTCAAGTTTCCACCAATAATTATTTTGTTCCTAGCCATAATCATTCCATTCAATGAAGTTAAATATTAATTTTTAAACCATCCAGCACTGCAGGATGGATTTCGTTTTCACCCGTAACATCAAACTTGGGACAACAATTCCCGACAGATGGTGGTCGAAGCACAAACAATAATGCTAGGAGCTTCGGAATCATAAGCATCACTCTCGTATCATTAAGAATTTATAGGTGCATCAGTAGTGTGAAAAACAGGAAAGTCCCAAAGGTAGGTTTATTGAGAAAGCTCAAGGTAATGAATGACGGGTAGGAGCTATATTGAATTTACACCCGTGCTTTCAATCTCAACCAATAGAAAATGAGATAAAGCCACTCTGGAATAACACCTAGCAACTCAGGGTGTCACGTAGCACTCGAAATTCTGTAGTATCGAGAATAAAAGTCGATTATCGCATTTTGTCAGAAGTCAAATTAGCCGAAACTTGGGAGTCTCTTCTGAGTTTGAGGATATACAGTTCTGTCAAAGGCCCTAAGTCAGCAAAGGTGTAACAAAAATGAGCAACTTCCAAAATAATATTTTAAAAATAGTAATAATAAGTTAATCAACATGAATAAATGTATTACCAAAAGTTAAAATTTGATACCACCATAGTTAAGCTATATCACAAGCACCAAGATATTTTGCTTATAGGGGTTAATTTTGTTCCTAAACTTAAGCAGTTTACAGTTCGACAGCTCAGAACTCGAGTTATTTAAAAAATAAATAAATAAATCATCTACACATCTGAGGATACTAAAAGACAATGTCATCATCAAATGTGTTTGTGATAAGAACAGCTGGTCAATATTTTTTGTGTGATCATAATGTTATTTCAATGGTCATCGAAACATTGAAAAATAGTAGCAATTAAACTACCTACTCGTCATAAGTGTGGTTGGTGTCAAAATTCTGGAGAAAAAAAGGTCTACAAAGTGCATGAAAATCCAAAAAAAAATAAATGGACAAAAAGTATACGTAATTTGATTTAAAGAACGTGATGAAACGCTTCTTCTGTAGGCCGTAAAAATAGGTTGGTCACTAAGTTGGGGTCCAGTCACCTGCTCACTCCAGGTATTGTGAGGTCACAAAGATTCCTACCGCAGGAATCCCCTCCCCCCACCATTTCAAAAATCTAGATTTTTTTACCACTTTTCCAACTTCCTCATTGGGATTGGTCACATAACATTGGTCCAATATAACACATTTTTCTTTCTGTCTCTCTCTCTCTCTCTCTCTCTCTCTCTCTTTGAATCTCCGTCAAGGGCACATTCAGTGCTTTAGGTTCGTTCCAGGAAATGTCAACTACTGGCTGAAATAAAGTGGAACTTTCGTTCTCGTATGCCGTTTAAAGCTATCAAGAGGAAACTGACCAAACTGAGGGTTGCCATCCACAACTGGCCAACTACTAACACGATTTGAACGTTCTCAAAACCTTTCCATTTATTCCCTCTTGTAACCGAGCCTTCCCAAAAAAATATGTAGGAATAGAGAAACTTGAATTGCATAGAAGAAACTTTGAACGACTGTTCAGACTCATAGTTGGTTTTTCAGATGGGACCATCACAGCAATGAACTCCAGGCATGTCCTCGAAAGAACCTTGCCAAGACACATAATGTCATATATTCAGAGGGTGCTTTGGATCTTCTCCAAACCCTTATCAGAGTGCACAATTTATTATAAAACACATAATAATTTTACTATTCAAAACACTTTCTGCCAATACTAAATCCTAGTTGAGTACGAAATGTTTCTGAGGAAAAATCCAATGTATTTCGAGTTTTCAGAAATTACATCATTATGAGTAATACGAAATGTTTCTGAGGAAAAATCCAATGTATTTCGAGTTTTCAGAAATAACATCATTATGAGTGCAACTGTACTTTTACATAAAAAGCAGCTACGTTAATCATTACGCCTCGATGATCAATGTTTGCGTCGACGGTGAGTTTCTCAATTATAATTGCTTCAGACAAAGTAAACAAAGCACTGAGAAATTAAATAATAAATTCCAGCTTGACATAATCCCCAAATGAAATAACTAAAAGATGAGAGCAACTTCATTTGAAGACAGTTACTGGAGGTTTGGCTAGACCCACATTCGACTGATCAAATGCAGAAGTTCTAACAATAGAAATCGAAGCAAGAACGACGAAGTGCTTCTCAAGTTTGAGTAATAACTATCACTCGAGATGAACCCATCATAATACTCTAAGGAACCCAAAATGTGATTTACGTAACTATTGATAAAATAAAATAAATTAAAACATGCAAAACATATCAAACGAAGCCATAAATTAATGGAACAGCATTTTCAAAGTTTAAATGGTGAGATGTTGGAGGGTAATTTCAAGATCAAAGTAAATATTTGATCGTGGGTGTGTTTAGGAAGAATTATTAGGAAAATATAAGCATTTCATTATTAATATTACTATTTTTTTCCTTCTCATATTGACCACGTAACTACAAGCCGAGTAAGGATACTGAGCCAATTTCCAATATGTACACACATAGAAAGGATTCATCCTTAACCATTGGGCTCCGTATAATCAGTTACAAATCAAGTGTCAGAATACTGTACACACGAGGAAGACAAACAATGTAATTAATGATTAATTGTTACAACTGAAGATCAAAATGTCGCGACAACTTTTTATGAATTATATCATGCTCATTTTAGTAGATAGCACAGAAAATAGCGATTAAAAGCATTGCGTCATAATACCACGATTATTCACGTATTCGAGTCCATCTCATTTCCCACAAAAAATTAACTAATAAGTGAAGAGAAAACCCGAAAGAAATGGAATCCGGCAATAGAAGAATACATTAATTTCTAATGAATGAACTGCTTTGTACAACGACCATAAGGAAGGGTAGATACAGGTTGTCCCAACGAATTAGGGGTGACAGGAGTCACCAGAAATGAGCAGGGAAGGCTGAACTGACCCATAGTGTTTTCTGTGATCTACCATTTCAATATCTTATAGCGATGGAAAAGTGTTGCTCTATGCAGTATGCCTGTCATGTTGAATTCAATATTCCTCACCATAGTCAACGCCTAGTTCCATCACCAGAAATAATAAGCTGGAAGCAACTGGGAAGAGACTGGATCAAATATTAAAAAATGAAGAGGAAGGAATAGGACTGCAAGAATTCCAGAAAACGTTTATAATGTAAGATATACTCGTACGTTCATAACAAGCCCACGCCATCGTCATATGATACTATTATAATAACAAATAGTTTCCCATCGAAACGATAAAAGGTTACACCTGGATAGTACGGCAAGTAAACCTTCAGGCTATCTCATTGGAACTGGATGGAGTCCACTAAGAAATACAATCTCAAAGAACCTATGAGGTTTCTGATCCAACTCTTTTACCCCACGTTCCGAATCACGTTCCGTTTCCTGCCATCGGCGCCCGTCTCACCTCATCGATGTCGTCACGGATTTCTCCCACTCTTCATCACTTCTTAAGGTAAACTTAAACATGGCGGATGAATCTTCCATCATCAAACCATCATTTGTACCTGGGTCGTTGTGATTAGACGGGAGATAAGATAACAGATAACACAAATGAGCGCGCAGTTTTGTTTACAAACAGTATTTTGTGTCATGGTTTGAGTCGAAATATGTAAGATACATAGGTACGTACAGTTATATACATGACAATAATTTGAGCCGTCTGTTGAGTAGGTACCTTAAGCGAATAGTGTAAGTGTAAAACCTTTCATGGTAGACCGTTGTGGATGCATTTTGTATGTATAGTATTACAGACTAGCAAATTATCTACCTACTAAGATCTTCATAATCGAAAATTGCTAGTTATTCCCAAAAATCATGGACTCTGAAAATAGGATGATATCCAAGAACACGTTCGTGATCACCAATAGAGATGTACATATTCATTATGTGCTTCAAAAAATCGTTAAATTCGTATAGTTGAACAGTAGGTAGGTACCTGGTTGAATATACCTATCATTGTTTAATTATATATATGGACCAATTCCATAAATTCGTATGGACCAATTCCATAAATTCCAAAAAATCGTAAAATTCGTATAGTTGAACAGTAGGTAGGTACCTAGTTGAATATACCTATCATTGTTTAATTATATATGGACTAATTCCATAAATTTCATTTTACACATTAAAGCTCAAATGAAATTCTCTTTGAAGCTCTTTGCTCGAAAAAAGAAATTAGGTAGGTACATAGATAGGCAGGTACTAACAACTCTAAAAAAAAAAACTAAAAGATCATTGTAAAAATAAAAGCAAGGGATGCAATAAATGCGCGCGATGCGAGAGGCTGAGGGGAGAGGGAACTACCAACCCTCCGTGACGTCATCGTTGTGAGGGGAAGTGCCTCAACTGGCTTCAACTGGAATGGCAAAAGTGGCGTCACGATCGTGATTCGGAATGCAACCCTAGCAACGTAACGGCCCAAAAACATTTGCTACTTCGACAGAGTTCGAACTCATGCCTTCAATTTCATTAAGACGGAAGCTCTTAGAAACTACGTGGTAACAAATGCAATAACAGCCATCTTGGCTGATTTGTGGTTGTATGATTGACAAAGAGAAACTGCAGGCTGCTGGCACAGCATATGTTTGCTGGAAGAAATCACAGTCGAGCGAGGTCATTGACCTGGCGTGTTTTGATTCAAGTGAGTGAGGAAGTGAAAGATGCTACGTCAGGGAATGAAATGTTTTCAGTCTAGCTAGAGAGGGATTATTTCGTACCAAATCAGGGTCCTACTGTCCTGTGCCAAATGTAATGGCCCAAAAATATTTTATACATCGGCAGAGCTCGAACTCATGCCTTCAATTCATTTTCGAGGAAAGTTCTTTAGAAACTGAACTGTGTACTAACCAGTTAGGCTACTGAGGCCGATTTAATCAAACCTCTTCGACTGCGGGAGTTTACTTTAAATATAACAGTAAAATAGATTACCCAGTTGGTAAGGCTGGGGTGTAGATGAGTGATACGTATAGTTTGAATCCTAACAGCGAATTTAAAAGAAAATCGTAAATATAGTTCAAGTAATACAGATCAGTAGATACGCCTGTGATAAGTCTTAAGATCCGCTAGGTTCACAATGACCGTTTTTCAAACCAAACTATGAGCAATGTGTCACTCAATTTTAATGGGGATTATTTTGCCACAAACTTACAGAAAGTTACGAAAAGACGCCCACAGAATTTTCTAAAACAATACCATTATGGTATCATTCACTCTGGGATCAATCTTAACCCATGATTTTATTTATTTATATAAATAAAATCAAAACAAAATGTATTCGTTCAATTGGTTGACAAGAGCCAGAAGGAGCTGGCAAGGAACGATGATAATTACATCACCTCTCGCGCAAATAATAGAAAATTCTTATCTGGAATACATTGTTTAGTTTTTCATGATTCTCTGGGCCACAAAGATCTCTCAAACACGTTCAATACATCCCCATTACAAATCCGATCATGAATCCATCTTTTTGACGAAAAATATTTAGTTGGAAGATTTGATATAGTTTGTATAGTATAGTTCGGTGGTCTATATGCTCGCTATGCTAGTATCTCTGGTATAAAAACTTCATACAACAGTTTTTTAAAGTAAAATATAGATTACAATAGACTCTCTCTTAACTGGAGGCCAGTTGGCCTGTTGGACGGTTAATCCGATGTACCAACATTCCTTGCACAAAAAATAATAATAAATAAATAATGAATAAATATATAAAATAAAATAATAATCAACTACATGTGTATTTAACATACCAACAGGAGAGGAGCACACCCCTAACACAGTACAGGGTGTATACGGTATACACAGTACGTGAACAAGTATTTATTTGTTGGCTGCAATCTGGAAATATCTTTTTTCTCAACTTCGAGTTTTGAGAATGTTTGCCTAGTGTGGGGCAAAAGTCTTGTGAATGATTTTAGTTATTTTATTTTTGGTTCATCTTCCAGTAATTCATGGGAAAAAAAGTAAGGAGAAATGTTTCTTTCCTTCTCATTAACTTCTGGGAAAGCCATGCAGTTCCGAGATACATATGGCAAGAACAGATCTGGCTACAATCTGGAGATATTAGAGATATGTTTTCTCCTCTTTACTTTCCAGGAAGGTAGTGGCGAGTGAAGACGTGAAGACTTTCATCAGGGGGAAAAAAATATTTTTTAAAAATGGGTGGCCGGATAATCTGAAGGCCAATTAACAAGTTGAGTGCCACAGCTGTCCGCTCTCAACTAAAAAAATATGTCCTCAGATGCTTTTTTATTTTTTTTTTTTTGCTTCAGAAGACCTTGCTTTTGATGGTAAAAGAGTTATTTAGTGGTATTTCACCTATTTTCATTGAAAAAACCGCGTGTATACGTGTGATACACGTGGCCTGTGAGTGACGACTTGGGACTTCAAGTGGTGGAACAGAAAATTGTGTATCACTCTGATACACCCCTATTCGAACTTCTTGACGATTTTTCCCACTGGTATTTTCCATAAAAATTATTTTCCATCAAAATCATTTTCCCCCACTGGTATTTTCCATAAAAGAGTTATTTTAGTGGTATTACACCTATTTTCATTGAAAAAACCGCGTGTATACGTGTGATACACATGGCCTGTGAGCGGCGATTTGGGACAGAAAGGGTGGAACAGAAAATTGAGTACCACTCTGATACATCCCTATTCGAACTTAATGACGATTTTCCCCACGTCTGAATACGTGAGTAAACAAAAAACACTATTACGTTGCTAACGAAAACTAGTAGGAAATGAAGTGCCAGATAGCTGAAATGATAAAAGAGACATCTGACAAAAACTTATTCTTCTTACGTTTGTACCGAATGTGTCTCGACCAATTTGTTGTGGCCAACACTGTTCCACCTTTCCGAAGGGTTTCTCAAGGTCAAAGAAGAAGAGAGAAACGCCTTAAGCGTGAATCTGGGAGATACACGAGCTTTTGAAGCGAACCAGGATTGTGTATCACCCAGATACTCCTGGCACGCTGGGATAGTTAATGGTGTGTATCTCACAGATACACATGGCACTCAACTTGTTAATGTGGAGCCAGTTAAGACAGAGTCTACTGTAGTTGGTTGTGATAAAATTCGGTATCAGGCGACACTATCCTTACAATCGATACCTATATTGATATGATGAACCGTCAATCGATTTGATGAAGACGGAACAAGGAGGTATGAGGACAATTATAGGGTGAGAATGGTGTGAATAGTTTTGGTGGTCTGGATGATCATGAGCTCGAGTTATCTAGAAATGTGCTCACATCATTCTATTATAGCAAAGAAGGGATAAATCGATACATTAAATCTATGTAAACCACTGTCTTCACTGATATATCGATTATAAGGAACATTTGGCCTGATGCCGATATCAACCTTGGTTGAATTTCAAGAATAAAAGAACATCCTAAATCAATCCTTTCAGTAGAGTTACCCACAGCTATACATTATCTAAACAAAGGAGGAAACGATCTATCAATATCACTTATTCTCAATCGAACGGAAGAAATATAGAAACATAGAAAAAGAACGGAGATAAACCCAATGCATGAACAATTGCTGAAGACAAATAGCCTGGACTAGCCATATGAGAGATCAACGACGAATTACTTCAACTACATAGAGAATCTCAAATCAGCATATACCCTGCTTCAAAATAAATGATTTGATGGACATTTCGAATCGAGAGATGTGTAACAGCCCAAAAATAGTTGATACCTCAACAGGAGTACGAACTCACGTAGTTACAACTCAGGTGAAATTTCCCTCGAGTTGCAACACTCCAACGATCTGAGCTACGAAGCCTGGGTAATCAAACCTATTTGACTGTGAGAGTTATTTTCCTGGAGCGTAACATTTCCCCGGAGTCAAATATCAGCCGACTTGGCTGGTTTGGGATCGGACGAATGACAAAGTGAAACTGCGGGCTGGCTAAGCAGGTGGCTCGCTGGAACAAGTCAGCAGTCGAGCGAGGTTATTGTCACAGTGTGTTTTGACTCAAGTGAGTGAGGGAGTGAAAGGTGCTATCGACAGGAAATGTGACGTTTACAGTCTTTTGGCTTGTGAGGGATTTAATTAATTATAGTTTCGTATGATTTCGGGTCCTATTTCGACTGTGCCACTGTAATGGCCCAAAAATATTTGATACCTCGACAGGAGTTCAAACTCGCTTAGTTACAGTGTCATGGGCCATACCAACTAGTGCCCACAACCAGCGGGTGCCTGGGCAGGACAAGAACAACAACAACCGAACTGGGAGTTGATTGTAGGTGATAACTGGTCGATTGCTTCGATATCGGAATACGACGAAAATTGGGTCGGCCGGCCCCGTGTCGCCGAAAAGTGCAAGGAGAGCAAAATGTGGAGGGAATAATTAAAAAAATTATAAGTGGCAAGGGCACCTTTTTCTGGTCATTCGTGGGAACGATCAAATAGAAGAAAGTTCGTCAGATCAAACAGTGAAGTTTTCTTCTTCCAAAACCTATTTTTCCCCCAGTGTTTTGAGATCGTTCCAACAGCTACAGGAATTTTCCTGTGGTTGCAACACTCCAACAAACTGAGCTATGAGGCCGGGTTGATCAAACCTCTTCAACTGTGAGAATTATTTTCCAGGCCGAAGCTTTTTTTTGTTGAGATTTCCTATCATTATTGATTTCTCCTCATTCCACACCCCTGCTAAGACAAATTCGCAGGATTTACCACTTTGAGTTTATAATCATCATTGAGTTTCATGGTAATCTACTTGTTATTCCTTTTCATTAATCCTACATGTACCGACCAGAAACCATAGTCACCCAAACCTCCCAATAGACGTTTGAAACTAGAGAAAACGATTCGTACACTGCTAACATTAACAGCCAAAAGCGGCAACAATAATTGCTGCTTAGAACTTTCCTCCAAAACTCAGCTGCTGATATACTGACGAATTCATTATTCAATAATTAGCATTGGAAAATATTAATAATTCCAAAGCACAGCACCGTTCTTTGAATTATTAGCAATCCAAGCTATGCTTCAAACACATGTGTATGCACTTTGATTCAAAATGAAAATCTGTTATTGTACATTCTAGTTAATCCTAAACTGATATGAGAAAACTATTGAATGAAATAACAGTTTCGTTACAGAAAACATGCCGAGGACCTGTACTGCATGGTGGATAATAAAGAAGAGAGTTTTTAGATATCGTGCAAGTAGCATTCATAGAAACAATTAATCACACATGTTGTCTCAACACGGGTTGTTATTCATTTACAAATCAAGAAAACAACACAAATTCTTTTGAAGTTCAGAAGTAAACAATCACCATATAATATTATTGACAATGCAAATGGAATGAGTAACATCATCGCTTGTGTTAGGAAGAAGGAACTATGAATAAGGCGTAGTAGAAAGTTACGTAAAACGCTATTAAAATAACAACAAAACAAGTTTGTATTCCTTATTAAGTACGTAAAGAGGTCTCAAGACAGAAACGCCAAAATTCAAAATTTTAAAATCGTAATAAAATAAACTATTATTATCGTTTATAAAACAAATGACTTAAAGTGAAATTTCAACACACGCATTTCCCATATCAAACGCAATTGAGTACTTCAGATGTAAACAAGAAATCACTGATTACATCGTTTGCCAAGATTTTACCCTTCAAAAGCCGAATAGAAAAAGAAGGCAAAACAAAGAGAAGAAGCAATCTATTTGGACATGTAAATTGTTCTTGCAGCTACGGAATGTAGGAACGGAAATATAAAAGATGTTATTCTAAAATGACACTTAAATTGTTCCCGACTCTTGATATGCCCACAATTAATTTTAATGGACTCACCGTTAAGGGCATAGTTCAATCATGGAGCTGAATGTACGGCACACTTGCAGCAGTCCGTTGGCCTCTCCCTACATAATGTCAGGGCACCAAATTGTTTACACTTACCAACGACTTATATTCTACAAAGTACCTTAAATTAAAATTCTCCTAAGCCCTAAACATCAAAACTATTCCCCCATAACGATCCAGAGTTGTTACATAGAGTGGATGACAAGATCGCAAAACGTTCGAGTGTAAGTAAACGATCTGCGAAATCAATTTATCGGCGAGAAGAAGAATGGAATATTGCAGTTAGATTTGAACAACACGTTCAATTGATTAAAGTAAAAATTTATATCCCGAATTTATTCGTAGGAAATCTCAAATGTGGACGTGAGTGTAAAAGAAATATTGTGATCCAGCCACGAAATTTCAATGGTTAAACAACAGCCATTTATTGCTTTCAGAAACGAGGGTCACTGAGGGAAAAAGACTGGTATTCAATAACGTTGCTTATTCAACTTATTATTTGAGTCACTACTAAGCTTAAATACCGCGAAAAATTCCCTAATCCATTCGAAACTATTGATTATCCATCTAACTAAAAAATGGAGTCAAATAATATAAACGGAGGCGAATTGCCGATAATCCATTAGCAAGTTTTTATTGATTTAACTTGAATTTTATGAAGATTGCATCAACCGACGTTTTATTACAATTGGTAACAGAAAAAATTAAACAGCGACCTTTTCGTTCATGTAAGATGAGATGAATCAACGAAGTCAATAAGGGTATGAAATAACCAAGACAATTTAAATTTAGAAGCGTTAAGTCTAATAATGTATGTTCAATTACAGTTGTTGCTGATTTAAGTCCTTACGAATTCCGACACCGTGGGATTTACAAATTTTATAAGATATATAAATTTGAATATCCGAAACTAGAGAGGTAAGTAGGATAAATTATGTTTGCTTTCATCAGAAACTACGCGACTCCGGTGCCTAACTTATCAAGCAGAACAATGTGCCTGTGACCAAGTGTTACACATCCCCCATAAATGAAGCACCCATAATAGCATCCCTAGCAGCATTTGAATGTTGAAAAACCACGAACATGAATTTAAAAATTGTAAAACTTTCAGCTATCGTAATATTAACATTTTCTCACCTTCATTATCTCACGGAATTTGCCGATTTCCCTCGTAATGAGATCCCGACGGTCGTCTTCGATTATTGTATCCGTCAAATCTACAGGCTGAACCAAAAAATCAAAGAATTAATTTAACAAAACAAAGATTATAAAAATGCGAGTAGTGAATGTTCAGTTGATGTATCGTTACACAGAACACAGAAGTGTAATGCAAGTTTCTGTGCAGGGGAAACCCCAAAAACGTTCGAAAACTACTTACTCTTGTCGTAGAGTCACTCCTAACAGTCACTACTGGAGCTTTTATGGGTATATCTGGTGCTGAAAAATGACAAGTGTGTTAGTGGCAGTTAGATCGAATAATCCATTTAAATTGAGGCATGAAAGGGCTAGAGCAGCGGTTCCCAACTGATGGGCCGCGGCCCACTTGTGGGCCGCAGGCAGCTCGCTACTGGGCCGCGGATGCTGGCCGGAACTCAAGAAATAATATTAAAATATTGCAAAATAAGTACGATATTAATAAATCGGTCCTCGCGATAATTTAGGCATTCTCTTGGATAGTGTAAATTTAGTGATTCAATTATTTTACAATTTATTTTTTAAATTTATTTACAATTTTATAACAGAACATTAATTAGATTGGTCAAATTGTGTAGGTTTGACAACTGACGGGGCACGAGCTATGTCTGGTATTCATAGGGGGGTTAATCGCCAGAGTTAGGTCAGTAGCTCCCTTTGTCAAATGGACACATTGCAGCATACATAGAGAAGCTCTTGCATTTAAAGGTTTGGGCGAGTTTCTGAAAAAAACTCTTGACGATGCAGTAAATATCGTCAACTTTATCAAAGCAAGGCCAAAAAACTCGAGACTTTTCAGTTTTTTGTGTGATGAAATGAACAGTCAACAAAAATAGCTTCTACTTCACTGTGAAGTTCGGTGGCTATCCAGAGATGTTAATCAAGATTGTTTGAACTTCGTGATGAACTCTGGGTTTTCCTCATGAAAGTGCAAGTTCTTTCTTAGACTGTGTGACCGATGAAAACTGGTTGAAGCGGTTGGAGTATTTGGCAGATATTGTTGGTGCCCTCAACACTCTTAATCAACAAGGACTCAACACTCTTCAGGGCAAGGATATTCATAAGTTTCTTGTACAAGATAAAATAGAGGCAATGATACTAAACTTCAACGATGGGCTAAATAAATTGGAAAAAAAAAAAAAATTATTTCGACGTATTTCCTGTCCTACGTGATTTCCATCAAACCAACGAAGTCAAAATTGATGAAAAACAGCTGCAACCATAAAAGATCACCTCTCACCTTTGGCTTCCAACCTCAGGTAGTTTAATTTTAATAAATATTTATCAACATTTATTTCAATTACTGGTCTCTTTTTTTTTTTTTTTTTTTTTTTTTGTGTTTTAACTTTTTATTTTTGGACTGAGAAATCACAGTAAGAAACAAAGTCTTTTCATATTTTTTTTTAGAAACTAGTTCCCTCAAATTGAAGGCGAAATCCAATGGATCAGAAATCCTTTTCATGAAGATAACTTAAAAAAAAAAAAAAAAAAAAAAAAAAAATCTTCAAGTGAAGAGGTCTCTTTAATTGAACTAACTGTCTTGTGATCAGGATCTGAAATCAAGTTTTAAAATGACCCCATTGATTCCTTTTTGGATAAATGTGCGAAAAGACTATCTCGCAATTGGCAAAATTGCACTGACGCAATTGATGGGATTTTCAGCTACTTATCTGTGTGAAGAGCGTTTTCTACTTTAGTTCATTTGAAAAATAAGTATAGAAATAAGTTAAACGTGGAGAGTGACTTAAGTCTGAAATTGTCAAGTTTCGATCCCGATATTGAAGCACTAGTAGGGGACAAACAACGTCAGAAATCTCATTAAGTTTGAACAGCCATGTTAATGTATCTATAAATAATTAAAGATCCTTCAGTAAAAAGTTTTTTTTTCCTTTTTTCTCAGTATATATATATATATATATATATATATATATATATTTTTTTTTTTTTTTTTTTTTTTTTTCGGGGTGGGCTTCGAATTTTTTCAAAAAATATTATTGGGCCCCCAAGCTAAAAAGGTTGGGAACCGCTGGGCTAGAGTATATAAAGAGTAATTCGAAGTAATATATAGTATATAGTCTATAAAGTATATAGAGTAATATAAAGAACACCATGAACTTAATAATAAAATCAACCACACCCTTTAAACGGATATATTCGAATTATACGTATAATGCGATTCAAAAACTCCATACCTGGCTTATTTTGATCATCACCCTGAGGAGGGACATAGTTTTTCATTTCATTATCATAGTCACCCAAAATCATAGCAATCCTTTCCAGAGCAGCTTTGTCGGCTTTCTTCATTTCCTCGTCCATATAGTCATCTTCATCCACGTTTTCGTCTTGCAAAGGAGACCTGCTCCCAGCCTTCTTACGTTTTTCATCTATAAATTGTAGGACGAAAATTGTTGTTAAGTCGAATACGCAATAAATCGAAATAGTAATCATCTAAGAAAACAAAAGCTCACTTTTATATTCATCCAATACGGTTTTGGTTTTGGCATCCACTTTAACAACGAGCTTTTTACCGCCTATGTCATAATCGTGCAGAAGTCTAATAGCACGAAGTCCAGCATCAGGGTTACCAAATTCGCAGAATCCAAAAGCTGAAAACCAGTAACATCATCAAGTTATTACTGAATCAATGGTAGGGATTAGTTTTAGTAAATAATTTGTCTCTATAATCATCAAGACCTTAATTCTCAAGGTTTTAGAGATTTTAAAATCAAAATCACACAGGAAAAGGGCTTGTCCTTCATGGTCGTATGCGCAAAATTTTGTTGGGTAACACAAATGGTTTTAAGTTTTTCTAGACTTCTAACCTTTTATGCATGAATTTGGCTTCAAGATTCTTCATTACCCTTATTGTGGGGAAATGGGGGTTAGTTTTAGGTGACAAGTAATTTTTAATAACAATCATAATGATTCGCAAACTTCGCATAAATTGTTCCTCAACTAGTGTTTCAACATCCATCCTAATTTACTTAAAATCTCTTATGGGACAATATGAAGCCACTGGAATAATGAGTTGTAACCCCCACAAGTTTAGAATTATGCTCCCAGCAACAGCAATGACAATTTTATTTCTATTGCAGAATAATATTTGTGCCTAAAAATGTTTCCAAATTCTAATGAAATGCGCTAGAAAATCAACAAGAGCGAACATGGACTAAACTCTTGGAATTCATTATTTCTGAACAATCTTAGAAGGAGAATCTAAATTCCTACATGCAATGAAATAACAAACAGTTCAAATATTTGCTCATATTGCCATGGTGCGACTATTAACACAACATCGTCTTCAAAATCACCAGAAAAAAACCTAGAAAAATGTATGAATGTGTATCTCTTACCCTGAACACGTTTCCAAGATGTCACATGGCCACAGGCAGATAGAATGAAGCGTATCATCTGGTCAGGGGCCTTTTCGACAATGTTTCCCACAAACACTGTCACAGAAGGTCCGTCCGGTTGGGGAGGAAGGTACCTGATGGGGGGAGCCACTTTCGGCCTCGAGTTTTGGTTAGATGAACCCTGGTTAGGTCGATATGACCTCCCTGGCGGTGGCCCGGTCATCTGAGGAATGGGGGGACCTCCCATCATCTGAAAAACAGATATATTTATTTATATTTGTACGGTCGAACCCAATTACATCATTACATTTTTTTAAAAACAAAGGAATCAAGTTGACGGAAACCAACGAAAAGAAATGAAACTTCTGGAGACGAAAAGAAAGAAAAAAAATTGTTCGATTTGAGGCACTGAAAGTTCTGAGTGGTGTGACGACTGAGGGGGAAAATCTATTAGTAACTGATATGAAATTAAATAAAGTAAGGGTGGAATTGAAACGAATTGGATGTTGCTGAATTGAATTTAATTAGGGGTGGGACGCCCATATCGGTGATCTGAATAAAGAGAACGGGCTAGAGAAGAAGTCCAAGTCACGGTTTAGACTCGTCAGATAGTTTGCCGTGCGAGGAAGCCTGCACAGTGGCCGCTTCAGCAGGTAGTTCGCCGTCGAGAAGGGAGTCAGAAAGGGCAGAGTTGACTGGTGAATCCTGAAGGTGATCTTGGACAGAAGATACGGCGAATCAAGTCCGTTGTTCACGATGTTCTACATAACGGATATGTCGGACCAAAATCGACGGGTCTTCAACCACTTTTCATCAACTACTAATATTGACTCCGTCATTGACTATTCTAGTGTCCCTCTGACATTACCAGGCTGCAGAATGTTTCCAGGATGTTTTAATAGTAAAAAACTGAAACCTTGTTTACAAATAAATTTCTAGTCATCTATTGCAATCAATTGAGGACACCTGGGGAGGGGATTTTTCGGGGATTCATAGTCCACTTTTTCTTTAAACCGATATTGCGATGCGAAGTGGAGAATATGGAGAAGTTTCGAAGGCGACGAGATCAGGGGCAAAAATTATTATAGTGCCATGTTGTAAGTAGAATAAGATTGGGCACACCGGGGAAAAACACTGTATGTCCACGTGTGTCGCAGGAAGAACAGTTGTTGACCAACACCCGTCCCTACGTTACTCCTTTGAGGGGGACTCGAAGAAAGACAACAACTACTCGCACCAACCAAGAAACTGAACCTTCAGCTGGTCAATCTTCTTGTCCTGACAACTTATACAGTGGGAAACGTCCGATTGAAGCAGCCAACAACAAAATTTTTGGTTAATCCGGAAAAAAACTATGATCTGCTACCCGGTGATGAAGCAAGCTGTTCAGAAGAGGAAACTTTTCCAATGACAGTCGAATAATGAAACACAAAGCATTGTTGTCATATCAGGACAAAAAACCCAAGTTGGGTGGGCAGTAAAGCTTCCTCACATATTGTAACATGGACGTATAGAATTAGTTGAAGAACAAAGAGTCAAAATTATTGATAAGCCGACATTATTAGAAATTAATGTTCGCGCATGCGCACAGACGACTATTAATCCAATGGCAATTAAATTTATAGGAGATTGTCTAAGAGCTAAACCGCACAATCCTTGAAAATCTCATAAAAAATTACCATTACCATCATGTCTCCGAGTTTTTTCTGTGTTGATCAATTTTAGTTTTGCGTGTATGTGCTGTAGTTGTTACTCCACCAATCGCGATATAATTTATAGGGAATTTCCCTGGAACATATTATACTCATCTACTCCCCGAATTTGAACAAAATCGGACCAATACATGAAATCGACGTTATAAAAAATTATCTTTGCTCATGCGCACAGACTACTACGCATGTGACGGCAATGAAGATTATAGGGGACCATCTACAAGCTATCATATCGCGCACAATCCCTGAAATTTCATCAAAATCGTTCCATTAGACTCGGAGTAAGCCTGTGTCAATCGATATTAGTTTTGTGCATGCACAATGGTTATTACTCTACCAATCGCAATATAATTTATAGGGGATTTATCTAGAACATAATACCCAACCGAGTTTGAACAAATCAGAGCAACAGATGATAAGAAATCGACGTCGCAAGAAATTCACGCTCTGTTGTTCACGCTCAATTCGGCTCTGTTGATTTGACGGCATTCAGAATTATCGGGTACCGTCTAGGGGCTAACCCGAACAATCCCTGAAAGTTTCATCGAAATCGGACTGAAACTTGGAATAGTTTTGGGCGTGACAAGGATTTACCACAGACAGACAGACACGGAACCAAAATTGATCAGCAAACTCTGAAATGCAAAAAGCAAGTGGAAATTTTGATTTTGGAGGACAATTTTTTTCGACTTCACTCATGAACACAAAGCTTCCCTACTTTTGGTAGTGAGAAAGCAAAATGTATTAATTTTTAAAAAAATGAAAGTTGATGTGATTTTTCGAAAGGTAAATTGCTCATTGGTGAATTACTATTGAGTCTGTAAGTCATAACTTCATTTAATGCTTGGTATTATGGCAAATACAGTGCAGGGTAGTATAGAGCCACCAGGCCCCAAAACCGCTCTGCCTCCTGGCCTTCAATCGAGACTTAACCCAGAACTGCGTTGAGGAAATGCAGGAAATTCAGGTCCAAACCTGGCCAGTTACATAACTTCCTCTGGACCTTTCGAGGATAAGAAGTAAAAATGTCTCCATCTACTGAATAACACCAAAAACAACCTTTGCCATCCTTTAGCAATGAACGTGCATTAATCGTATAGAAAAAGTTGCTAGGTCAAACCAGCAATGGAATAATGCTTCCTAAATAACCAACTAGACAACGTTAATATACCATGGCCTTACAATTCCATCAATAGCTCATTTTTATTAGAACTTTGTAATAATCGGGTGTAATAATGTTGCTCATAAGTTAAATCTATACCTACTAAGAAATGATAGTTAATTTTCGTGAATTATAAATAGATTATAAAATAAAGAAAAAATACCATGGTCAGCATGAGCTTTTCACCAAACTACACGATGTTTTTGGGGACCCAATTATAAAATATTTTTTATTATATTCGTTAAAACTAGGGCAAGAGGTGTATAATTTGAAATCTATAATAACTGGTAAGTTGTTAAAATTCCCAATTTGCACTCCAACATTATCGAACTATTAAAAGTTTAGACTTACTTGCGCCATTGGCATAACTCCAGGTATCATTGGAGGAGGCGCTGAAAACAAAAATAAGTTTAGAATATAATGCCAACGAAATCTTCAGTCCCTTATCCAAAGTAAAAGCAGGTTATTATTTAAAAAAATATATATTACCTCCCAATTGCATGTAAGGCATGCCCATTCCTGGTGGCATTATCCCAGGGACCATTTGAGGTCTTCCAGGATATGACATCACCATGTAGCCAACGCTGAAAAAAATAATATTAACATTAGCAAAAATGGTAATTCAAACACAAAATAATATCAACATACCCTCAAAACAAGAGTCAACTATAAACACAAAGCAATATGATGGAATAAGTAGGGCACACAGGCCTACGAAAATCATTTTCTCAAGGGTCATTTTAAAACATTTTTATATCCTGACAGTAGGTTTGTTTCCATGGCTGCTCCAAAGCAGGTTCAGTTCAGAGCAAGGGGACCTCCGCGGCTGATCAGTCCATATGGCACCGGAAACGCTCGAGGACATGAATGGAGTCAGGTTAGTGGAACTTTTGCAAACAAACCCTTGTATTTGTGCCCTCCGACGTTTAACCTTCTGCTGTTGTTCTGTCCAAGGTTATAGGAGTTTGAGGAAGGATATATTGGACTATCCAAATTTCCAAGGAGCGCAAGGTAGCACAAGCTGCACTTGGTCTTCTGGATGGGGCAGAAAGATTCGGATGCAGGACATAATTTTTTGCAGGACTGCGAGACGAGCAAACGTAGTCCTGGTAGTAATAGTTTTTGGTGACCACTAACGTACCCTTAACGTCACCCTACCGTACCCAAGAGTACGTGACCTTGAGGGGACGTTAGCAACGTCGTACGTTAGAATGGCTCATTTAACGTCACCCGTTTGGGGACCTAAAGGCAAACGACACCAGCCTAACCTTCCTGCAAATGTAACAGGCACCTCAAAATTACTCGAATACTGGGTTGATGTAGCGGGTAGGTTTTTGAACACCCATCAAACTTGGTTATTTTTCGTTTCAAGTCGCGTAGATAGAAACCAAATGTGCCATCTGAAGTCCGCCTCCGCCGTCGCGCTTTACTAGCCTTCATCTCGATCGAAAAAAATCCGTTCTTTTGCGCAAAGGCTCTATTTCGCTCTAGGTCGACTAGAGCTTTGTTTTTATTATAATTTCACATATTTTAAATGAGGAACCTGAGTTTTAAGACACAACTTCTTCGCAGTATTGTTCTTAGTTAGCCTGATCTCAGCTGTTTTCTCGTGAACATTGCATGAAAAGCTGCCTCCATTGATGATTATCAGGTAAAATCCTGGTTCATTGTCATAGAGATGAATACTTTTTCATACTTCTTGATATATTACCCAACCGAAAACCCAAAAACATGAAGTTCGTAACGACTAAAGATCTAAAAGTGCAACTAAATCGCGGTGTTTCCCACTTGAGGCTTACTATCTTTGCGTTAAATCGATGCCTTGTTTACGAATTGAAAACTAAAAACAGGCAACCGTTCTCTCGGCTCCTTTTGGGTTAGCATCTTCGTTTGCTCCCTCAAGACTACGGTAACGGGTGACGTTGAGTTGAAGTCGCCAAAAACTCTCTAATGAAGAAGAGGCTATCAAATAATTACCTATACTACAAATGATTGTAGGTAAATTCTCTCTTTTTCACTGTAGAATATTGAAATTTGACAGGGAGACTCTGTGGGACATCAAGAGACGAATGAAATGATCGCTCTTTCTAGATCACCTGAGTGAGCTAAATCATCTCCTGTTCACAGTAGGATGTTGAAAATTACAGGAGGCCTATCTGGGATTTCAAGAGGCGAATGAAATGATGGCTCTTTCTAGATCAGCTAGAGGTGATTTCTATGCTCACATTTTGTCATGGTAGTCAACAACAAGTGGAGGAGAGACTATCAAAAAATTACTTAATTTGAAATAATTAAGTTTCCATTATCATCTTAGTGAGCCCCAGAGCAAATTTCTTTGCTACTCAACCCATGAAGCAGGAATTTCGTAGGCATGAAACAGAATCCTTTTTTAAAAATGTGAATTACTAAATTTCATACAATCTACCACTTATAGTTGTTTTAAACGTAAGCCCAATTATTATAGTATGCGATTATGACATTTAGGACGAGCAAGAGAAGCAAGCGGGCACAGCTCTATCTTGTTTACCTACCTATATAAATAACTGATTTGTTTCTTCCATGTCTTTAGGATGGCCCCTGATTTGATTTTTTTTTCTTTTCTTTTTATCTAGAGAGAATGGGGACTTTATTCAAGTTATGGGACTGAATATTTGTCTACCTAATTCAAATTGTGCCAAAAGCTAATGTAATAGAAGAATTTCGAATTTAGCTCATTCAAAATAATGTGCTATGGAGACTTACAGAATATTGCTAATGGGTAACAGCTTTTCTAACGTAAAGAGGATAGCGACTTGATAATTTTAGTTGCACCACCATTATGGATATTAATTGGCAGGTTGGTAGGATTGGGCTGTTTTCCGTGCCGGACAGTTTGTGATTTTGATTTACTTCTTGTCTTATGTAAAATGTGCAAATTGAGTTAACCTGCGAAATATACTTGAAGTGATTATTAACGGCTTCATTATTATTTAAGTGCCTTAGGTTCCTACAGTGGCGACGAGTTATTCTAATGAATACTACGGATTCGCAAAGTGATAGTTCTCGAGTCAAAATCGAAGTTACACTAATCGGCGACGGGAATTTGCGACCGATCGTAGAAGGGAGCTCGTAGTGGAACACGTTGGCAGATATTCCTTGGGGCGATATTTATCAGTTGGGAGACATGCCAGACGAGGAAGAAACTACTTCGTTACTGGGTACTTTAAGAGAATTTACCCAATCAAATGAGTGGGCAATTGCAAAATCTCGAATGATCAACTTTTTTGAGGCAAAAAAATAAAAAATGCTGGTCGAAAAAGAGCTCTAATGTTAAACTCATTTGATGAGGCCACATATTGATTTTCAACCTCGCAGTTCCCAAAAATCCGGAAGAAATGAGTTTTAGAGAGCTAGTAGCGTCAATGGATCAACATTTCTTGCCAAGTGAGTCAGTTTTTTTTCGCATAGGTATAAGTTTTACAACACAGTTCGGGAACCTCGGGAGTCAGTTAATAACTGGATGGCACGGCTTCGTTCCACTGCATCAGACTGTCAATTTGGGACAAATCTTGAAAATCAATTGAAAGATTTTCGTAATGGGCATGAACAAAGGTAAAACGAGAAGTCGGTTGTTCGAGGAAGAGGAAGACGCCCCCCACAGTAACGTTAGACAAATTGATCGCTATTGCAAGTGCAAGGGAAGCAGCTAGTCAATTTTAAATTATAGCTGATGCAAATGACTCAACAATTAAAAAAGAACCTGTTTTTTACATGGCGAAGAGAACGAATGGTCCTCACAAACCACATTTTTCGCCCACCAATCGTTCTCAGGTATAAGGGGGCAAACCTAATCATTCTCCCGAAAAATGCCGATATAAAAATTTCGAGTGTAACAACTGTAACGCCAAAGGCCACTTATGGAAATTTTGTCCGAATAAAACGCCAAAATGTAACAACGTAACGAAAAACATTACAAACGAGAAAAACCGCACTACATGGGGGAACAAAACGGGATCAGTTATGAAATGGAACCATTGTACAATGTCACGAGCGAGTTTGGCTACTTATATAATGCACAGTTACCAGCCTGAGCAGGCTATGTATTGTGTGGGACCACCGCTAATGCTACTTCGCTGTAAACGTATAATACTCGGAAGTATACCGACGTAGAAATTCATATTCGATTCCGGTATAATAAACCAAATGGTCAATAATTGTTGTTTTGGGGACTGTAGAAGTGACAGCCGTCCGGGAAGACCTGGTTTCGACCTGACAGTAACATTTTTTCGTTTTCCTCAACCCGGTGTTGTGTTACGTTTTACAACTGACTGGACTGCAGGTGACGAAAGAAAGCATATATCTACTAGCAAGTTGGACCGTAAGTTGTAAAAGGGCGGATAAGTTCCAGACACTTCGTAACATGAGAAAGAATACATAAATACGTTCGAAACATCTTGAAGTGGATTTCAAGATACATCGCCATAGAAGTTCTCCACCGGAGAGTATAATTCCAAAGGTTTCATTCATATATTTCGGAATCGACAACGAATATTTGGTTTAGTAAACTAATGATTTGGACGGGTCGAGAGAATTCATAAAACTATGTCCAATATCCTTTCCCACTATGTATCAGCAAATCAAGCTAACGAGTGGCGAACCAGTGTGATTACAGACATGGCGGTCCTAAAGCGGTTATGCTATTGTTTTCTATTGGCACATAAGGTTCGATTTTTCCCATTAATTTATCTTGCGGTAATATTATGATGCTAGGACTGTTGTCACAATGGCTTGCAATTTAACACACCAAGTCATAATAGGTTGATTGAATGCCAAGCTTGTCGGATTTCACTGGCAGCCAGTTACCGCCGTAAATTGACTGATCAATCGGAATATTCCTTTTCTTTACATCCTCAACCAATTTGGTGAGGTTGAATTTCCTTTACGTACACGGTTTTACTCGACTATACCTCAAATAACGGATTTAACTGTCAACGCTTTTGTCAACAGCCTACTCTAGAGGTAGCACGGGACGCTAAACTAGATAAGTTATAAAATACAGAAAATGAAAATACGAGAATCTCAACACAGGAATCTGAGGCAGGCAGTAAACTTCCGTGGAAGTGGTGATTATTTAAATGTATGACCTTAAGGCCCCTATCCACGGCCAAACAATTTGCGCAAATTCGGTGTTAGTGCAAATGCCTGTTTGCACCAACGTGAGCCCATCCACGTTGCCACCCGTTGTGCAAACATGAGTTTCGTTTTTCAACATCCTGTGAGCATGTCAGACACGGACGATTGTTGTGCCGCGATTATCCTTGCACTGGGGACAGAAAAACGTGCTAAAAAAGAAGAAAGCCAAACATGTGGGTGAAGAGTTGGCTTCTGAAGAGGAACAAATTTGGTCATGACCGCTTGGTCACAGAGCTCAGGCTTACCTCAGCTGCGGACTACAGAAACTACCTTCGAATGGACGCAGCTATTCAGCGAGTTACTCGAAATGGTTACTCCCTTCATACAGAAAATCACCACGAACATGAGAGAAGCAATATCTCCAGAACTGAGATCATTGGCAAATACTTTACGTTAAACCTAAAGAGACAACCGTCGAGAAGTTCTCTCTATTGAAGGACTTACCATCGGACTGGACCCCAACTGGGCTGTTTCCAGGATGTGTAAGTTGCAGAAGTAAGTAGACCGGATTGCAGAAAAAATACAGTTTATTAAATAATATTATATCTACACATAAAAAAGTAAGTAGGTCCAGTTACTTGCGCGGGGGTAATAGATCATCAACCTAGGTGGATAGGTACGACTATGGAAATATCTTATTCCAATGTGAAACCATTCTTCGCTTTCGCCCATTTCACAAACAATTTCAAGTAATTACGTACCCGCTCTCATGGTATGGCTAAAACCCCTAAGAAAGTAGGCAGGTACTCTCACAATCCACCGGCAATCTTCAACATGACCGACGAATAGTAGAAAGTATCTACTATAGGTACATAGCCCAATCATAAGCAGTGAAATTTTAGTTACGTAGCTGAATACTCCAATTTTTATAAGATACGTACTTTCCAGCAGAAGTGGTGGGAATAAACGTTGTCGGAAGAGTTCCTGGTGGCACCAGAGTAGGATCTGATGACATCTGAAACATTAAGTAGATACGAAAATTAAAACGTAGGAATTTATAAAATTACCAAGGCATCCACTTGAGAGTATTCAATCAATCTAATGAACCTTATTACCTACAAAATAGAAAGCAACCAAGGAAATAAAGACATAGTGCACGTAACTAAAACGGATACAGTCAACATCACTAGCGCTACTTGCTATCATGAGGTAAAAAGTTAAGGTCACAAACATACGGTATAGCGAGGACTAAAGTGACTCAAAATGTAACAAAATCATGTTATTGAGTCATTTCACATGTATCAGCGTAACACGAGTCAAATTCGGCAAAGGGGGGTAGCACTCGGATTTAGAAAGAACGAAAAATTGCGTCGCCACTTTCCGAAAATAAAACGGGATCACGGCAAGTCTGACTGTGATGGCAACTAACAAAATGGTGGAAGCAAAGAGGTGATGACGAGTGGCAGGCCCAGTCCCTCGCAAGGTCACGAGTTGATTGGTTGATTCTCCTCATGCAAGCGTCGCTCAAAGAAGTTAGAAGCACGTAGGTACGAATTTCACGGAACAAAATTGAGTTGTTGGTTGTGGGCTGTTCTTGATGTCATTGGTACTTTTCTTTCGATGCCTATCGACGTAGGAATGCAAATACTCGGTTCTCAGTTTTGATTGGGCCAAACTAATCGATAACCTCCACCCAACCAAATCGATACTTCATGCGGGGTGGAGCTTACTTTTCTCAAGTCGATGTTGGATACTATACAGAATTATGGAATACGACCTACTTAGACATGCAAAGACTGAATGATTCTCATTTGCAAAATGTTTCGGGTTTCTTGAGGGTTGGCCAATGATAAGTCTATGGGTGATATTCTCGAGACTTGGACACTAGCGCATCCTTACATCGAGGCAAGGCGAAATCGAAGTTATTTCACCTTGTTGTCATGGTGACGCGTAAACATATGCGGAAATGCGCCATTTGTAGCCACAGCTGGACAACAGCATAACATAGTCTCACCTAGCTCCGAGTCAATATTTTCATTATTTGTAATATGCAAGGTGACAAATTGTAGCAAATTATATCACGTTATTATCAGGTGTTGATCTGATTTAATCTGTGGGGTAGAGATCCCCTGAAATGTGTGTTGGGGAGTTTACATACAAGTGTTCTAGATGATCCAGACATCAGCCGCAAAGATGTTGTGGATTACATAGGTATCTAGTTTTAGTTCTTTGAATCAATTGAAACTAAAAATCTTAGAGCGAAATATGAGAGCTCTGTTAGGCAAGAATAGTAAGTTGTATTTCATGTGGCAAGGTAAGTACCTAGAGGTAAGGTATACCTACATACTTTCCGTATATTATTACTTGTTCATGTAGGTACTTCATTGATCAAAACGAAAGTAGGAACCTACCTAATTACCGTTTTTGTCCATAAAATTAGCGTAACTGCAAAACTCGCGCAAAACCTGCACTGCCAATGCCGTCTTTATGAAACCTTCAGAGGAATGCATTTCAAGGTTTTTTTCTTGCAGCTGGTTTTTAATTCATGTTGCATATTCCCTGATTCGTTATTTGACAAACTTGCTAATCAGCGGTTGTATTCGTCGGCAAAGCAACGACCCACCTACTTTGTTTAGGCACTTTAAACGAACAGCAAATCTGGTAGGACGTACGTACCTACCTAAGTAGTTTCGTTTCTTGGTGTAGCAACAACCTGCCTTGTTTATTTTGACAAACTATCAAATCTCTCCTTTTATTCATTCAATATAACAAGTAAAGCTTCCTCAGTTAAGTATAGTACTACGAACTTATAATAAAACGCTGATGAAGCTACCTGAGCAATGGCTAGGTGCCTACACAGCACTACAGACACCTGAGGAATTTTCAATCATCTTTTCTTTACTATTTTTCACGTTGATTATTCTCAAAGCCTGAACGAATGAAGTTCTTTAGTTTTCTGACACTGATTAACTACTATAGTTAGAGTAGGCTCCTAGTCCAAATAAAAACTCGTTCACGTTAAAATGGTATTGTTGACAGCAATCTACAATCAATTATTGCGCTGGCAGGCATGAGTGTTATAACATTTAGTCGAATTGAAACTTTGTATTGCTATGATATTATACTTTTTCAAAACAAAACTATTGAAAAATCGCCTTATAACCACGAATTATGTGGACGTGAGACGGCAAACTTCTTGTGAGAAATAGGTTGGTTGTGTGATTCATTGACGTAGGGCGGTCTTATGGCCGACTTTGGGTGAAACGCGAACCAACTCCAGGCGTGACGTCACGAGAATATGGACCATATTCTAGGCCGACGTTTCGAAATATTTATATTTCATTTTCAGGTCTTAGGCTGAATTCACACTGCCCGCGATGCGATGCGATGCAAAGCGAAGCGAATGGAGGCGCGAACTTCCAAGCGATGCGATGCGATGATGTGTTCACACTGCTAGCGATTACAGGCGAGCGAGTAGACCAGTCGAGTATTTGGTGTCCCGGAAAGATGTTCCCATTTAACTCTGTTAATTCTTTTTTATTAGAGTCTAGTACGTTGAAAATTAAAAGAAAGTGTAAAAGAAAGTGGGTTCATGAAGTGAATCAGCCAAGATGTGCGTTAGGTGAATATCACCATTTGTACCCTCAACTGCGAGAGGATGAAGAGCGGTTTTGGAGGTATTTCAGGATGAGCTCAAACACTTTTGACTATATTTTATCCCAGATTTCAAATGCAGTGCAGAAGCAGGACACTAATTTCAGGATGGCCATACCGGCAGAAGAAAAGCTTATGGTCACAATTAGGTGAGTAAGAAATTTTTAATTATAAAGTTTAGTCAATGTATTTTTAAGAGCGGAAATGCAACAAGTTCAACAAAAAAAAAAAAAAAAAAAAAACTCGGCGCATTGCGCCCTCAACCCTTTCTACACCCCCTAGTTGATTCTTTCTCCATACTCTGTATGAAATTACAAAAAGTCCATTCATGCAGCATGAATATTAATGAGCGAATTTTCAAAGAAATCTTCCAGTTAAAACTATGGTTAAGGGAAGAAAAAATTGTGTTAACGATTTATTTTAGATACCTAATTTTTTAGTTTTAAATCAAACCAAATGCGCCCCCATTTATTTTATTTTTTTTTTTTTTGAGAAATATGTTTTTTTAAATAAGTACCTATATGATTTTTAGAAAAACTTAAGGAATTGTTTCAGAATGTGCCAAAATGGATTTCAGTGAAGAAAATGTTCAAAAATGTTCATTCTGAAAATTTTGAGGCACAACAAACTGGAGAGCGCGAAATCTATTACTCGCACGAATCGCTCGCTTCAAATCGCAACGTTCCTTGCGATTGCGAGAGGCCACTCGCACGAAATCGCTCGCAACCGCCCTCTACCGCTCGCAGTGTGAACACCCGTCGCCTCCTCCCATTTAAAAACCTTACTCGCGCGGCGTTTTGTCTTTTTCGCGCGTAATCGCATCGCTTCGCTTCGCTCAAATCGCGGGCAGTGTGAAAGCCGCCTTAGAAAACTGTATTAGGACGCTTATTTCATATCCTCGAGCATACATAGGTATTATACGATAGTATTTTCGTCCACGTTGCTATTATACACCTCTTATAACTTCAATTGAGCATTTTGAGCTGTTCTCCTTCGGTGAAATTACGAGAATCGGTTGTGCATTTAGCATAATTTATGTACAATCAAATCTAATATAATCATTTCTATCAAAATCAAAAATGAAATACTAGGTATCCGAATACTTTATACTTACTTTAATTAGTGACGTAAAACCCACTACTGGTTGTAGGTGCCTACACCTACTTGCTACACGTAAACAAATACATACTAAACAAATAAACCTTCTGAATTTCTAATTCAACTTCCAGTACTTAGTTTTGTTGTCTAGTGTACGGAAATGACCGTCATAATTGGTGTTTTCAGTTGTTGTTCATGATTTATTAGTAAACATTCAGTAAAGGAATGGTAATTTGCCTTGTGCGAATTGAGTGGAGTCAGGATCTCTCCTACCATTGTCGATGCGACGGTGGCGAAACTACAGTTGATCGAAAACGCGAAAAGGATGACATGACCGTTGACATGATCCATGATCATAGTACATTGTTCAATCTGTAGTTTGCGTATGGAAGACGATCCATGCGACATGAAAGATTTTCAACTCATTCCAATTTCTATGCCTTTGTTTTGATTCTGGACCTTCAACGAGGTTCGCCATTCAAAATGGTGGTTCCTATCATATAAACGTTTCACCGATTCGAAAAGTTGCAGTCCCGCTCGCTTTACAGTGTTCTAGTGTTTAGTTTCAAATGTTATAAATTCGTTTAGGCTGACAATTTAGTTGTAGCAATAACCAGATATAACATCGACGTCATCACCATACTTCGTTGTTCGATGAAGAGCGGATACCGGTTGCTGCTCCCACTTCATCATTTTTGAGGATTGATATTAGTATTTTGACATTATGGTTCCAGTAGTCCTGCCCTTTATGGTACGAACCAAACTGATTTTTGATTTAGTTTCTGCCTTTGGAAAAGGAGCGTCTATCGTATATTTACTTAGTGTTTTTTTCACTTGTTCCAGGATGTGGAAAGCTGTCGGTCATACGTCGATGAACTGTACTCGTCTGATCTCCGGAAATGCATGGGTGCAATCATGTGGGTATTGGAAAATTTACGCTTAATTTATCACTCTTAATAATGTTACTAGCTTATTTCAATGATTCGTTCGTTCATCTTATATTTGCAGCTGTCTGAAAAATGCGGTGATTGGAAGCAACAAGCAAAAAGGGAACATGATCGCCCAAGGGATTGTGAACCGGTTGATGCAGCTGCTTCAAGATTCTTCCCTTCCCATCGAGCTGAGGTCTGAAGCAGCTGTCACCCTAGGATCCCTGGCAAAGGGCACGGAATCTCATGTCAAACAGCTTATTGACGTTGGACTTGCCCCATTAATGCTAAACTGTAAGTCACTCAGTTTTTACCTGTAGCTATCAGTTAGTAGATGCCTACCTATTGCGAGTTCATTTTATTAGAGGATAACGGGTAGAAAGATGTTACAAGTGTATGTGCCTACTGGCAGTAGACTGAGCCGTATGTGGGTAATTCTCCTGAAAAGTGCGCACTTTTGTCCATCAACGATTCTAAGCAGGGTAATGGAGTTACTTTAAAATTTCAAGATTCCATGCATGGAGAGGCATCTACTTGACCTCTCTCACCTTCTTTTACCCCAGAAAATTCAAAATTAGAAACGCTAAAATGTCACTAGGCTGTCCTGTCCGGAACCCTAGGTGTCATATTTATTTAGACTCTACAAATGGCTTTCATTTCTTCAAGTTTCATTTCTTTATTAAGGGTTTGGAGAGAAAGATAAATATACTTCAAATTTACTCTAATGAAATTTTAGCAGAATTTGAATTGATTGAGGTATATTTTTCTCAAATGAAAGGTTCGCCCCATTGATTTTTCGAACTAGCCTGTCCGTTCTGGAATTAGCGCCTTAAATATTGCAGATAGGAAATATTCATTTTGTTTTTGGTAGCATTGAAGCTAACCTCTTTGCCAACATTCCACGCTACCCAGATTGTAGTTCATCAGCTAACAACAGGTGGTGGAGGTTAGTAAAAAAACATGCGTGTCCCAATGAGTTTTGTCATTAGGGCGTCCTATTTTGCTGGTGCTGGTGTATGATTATCCTTCAGTTCTTATATTTTTACAATAACTTATATTGAAGGCAAACAAATGTGCTTCTGACTTTTAGCCTTTACAGATCTGTTGTCCACTAACTTTTTTAAAACCTCTCAAATGTAACTAGGCTGTCCTGTCACATACTTGTGACGACAGCCTAATGACAATAAAGACAGCCTCGTGACTTCACACTTGTATATACTCTTCATCCATGATCTGTTTTCTATTAGTTACTTGACTGATATTAGATGAAAAAACTTCACTGTACACATAGACAATATTAACCTCAGAAATGAGAAAAATAACATCAGAAACATCTCTAGCCGTATCAGACAAGAAGCACAGTCTAGGACCGAGTCTAACTCTGAAAGTGACATGAGGGATTTTCCCCAACTCCCTCTAATAAACCCCAAATAATATAATTATAGTACCCTCGAACTAGACATATAACATGGAGATCAATACCTAATACGGGATTTTGTGCTGAAAATAGTTTTTGGGTATGAGAAAATCGCTCATGTCACCTCATGCCTCATGTGTGTAATAAATCCGTTGCCAATGGCTTTCAAAATCACATTTCTGAGCGTTGAGGTTCAAATAGATCACAATAAAATATGGGGTGTTCCCCATGATGAGGGGTCAGTTTTTTGGTGTGAGAATGAGTGATGAAACGACACCAACTCATTCTAGTAGGAGTTTGGGGAAGGTAGATTGCCCCCCCCCCCCCCTCCCACCAATGTGGAAAATCAGAACCAACTAATAATTCAACTTCCCCTGTGTTTTATGAATAGATTAATAATATAAAATTGTAACAAAGAAACTTCATTTAAATTTGAGAATAAGTTCTTTATGCTTGAGCTGGGAACCCCTAATCGATTATAATCCTCTATCATTCGAAAATAGTGCAGGAGAGGGGGGGGGGATTTTGGTTCTGGAGGGAAATTGTAGGGATATTTATTTCAAGTGGTATGGTGGGATTTTCTCATCGAGGCATCTGGCAACTCTGCTAAGGTCATTCCATGGTTTACACTGATCTTGGATCCTGATGAACGGATTTCAGGTTTTTTTGGTGAAGGCGGCCCTCAATTAATTTTAATATCTGCTTTGTCAGCTATCTGTAAGTCATGGGGTAGCTAAGCTAGGATAGAGTAAATTGTTATAATAGATCTACGGCCTAGGAAGAGATATGATCCTCCTAGAAACAGAATTTGCCGATGGCCATACCTCGTTGAATACATCGGATCTCGTCTGATGTGCAACTTCAGGCTTGATTAGTACTTTGATGGGTGACCGTCTGGGAACACCACAAACGGCATATTTTTTTTATCATTAAATTTTTCCTTTATCTACCCCAAGTTTACTCATCAGGCGTTCGTTTTGAGTGCATTCCCTATTTAATCAAATCGCCATTTCCAAGATCAGAATAGATAGGTGCAAAGAACCGACCTGCTCAATATTGCATTGAACTAACCTCAGCTTTTATACACAAACTTTGTATTTAAAATCAAACTCTCTGGTTGTCTAAATCTTTTCCTGAGGGTAGTTACCTACCTATTTGAAATTGTAAAAAGGATCTTTCAACTGTATCATTTCCAAGTAGCTGGACATGATATCTGGCTGTCACACGAAGTAAATTATTCATGGAATCAACAGAATTTTATTAAAAAGTACAACTATATTTATCATAAGTTTTTATTTTGTTCGTGAAATTTTGGAAATCAGAAACGTTGTTACACGACAGTCAGAGGGAGAGCCAATACTCTTAAACTGAGTTTACCTTTGGGTAATGTTATGTAGACTATTCAGTGCATCGAATGGCCTTCTCCTATGGCCCATATTATCGTGACGTCACGCCTGGAGTAGGTTCGCCTTTCAGCCAAAGTCGGCCATGATACCGCCCTACGTCAATGAATCGCTACTCAACCAACCTATTTCTCACAGGAAGTTTGCCGTCTCACGTCAACATAATTCGTGGTTATAAGGCCATTTTTCAACAGTTTTGTTTTGAAAAAGTATAATATTGTAGCAATACAAAGTTTCAATTCGACTAAATGTTATAATAATCATGCCTGCCAGCGCAATAATTGATTGTAGATTGCTGTCAACAATACCAATCTAACGTGAACGAGTTTTTATTTGGACAAGGAGCCTACTAACTATAGTAGTTAATCAGTGTCAGAAAACTAAAGAACTTCATTCGTTTAGGCTTTGAGAATAATTAACCTGAAAAATAGTAAAGAAAAGATGATTGAAAATTCCTCAGGTGTCTGTACTGCTGTGTAGGTACCTAGCCATTGCTAAGCTAGCTTCATCAGCGTTTTATTATAAGTTAGTAGTACTATGCTTAACTGAGGAAGCTTTACATGTTATATTGAATGAATAAAAGGAGAGATTTGATAGTTTGTCAAAATAAACAAGGCAGGTTGTTGCTACACCAAGAAACGAAACTACTTAGGTAGGTACGTACGTCCTACCAGATTTGCTGTTGGTTTAAAGTGCCTAAACAAAGTAGGTAAACATTGCTTTGCCGACAAATACAACCACCGATTAGCAAGTTTGTCAAATATCGAATCAGGGAATATGCAACATGAATTAAAAACCAGCTGCAAGGAAAAAACCTTGAAATGCATTCCTCTGAAGGTAAGATTTCATAAAGACGGCATTGGCAGTGCAGTTATTGCCCGAGTTTTGCAGTTACGCAAATTTTATGGACAAAAACGGTAATTAGGTACCTACTTTCGTTTTGATCAATGAAGTACCCTCATGAACAAGTAATAATATATGGAAAGTATGTAGGTATACTTTACCTCTAAGTACTTACCTTTCCTCATGTGATACAACTTACTATTCCCGGCCAACATAGCTCTCATAGCACATCCTTTCACATGACCAGTTTCACAGTACCTACTCTTGAGATTTTTAGTTTCAATCGATTCAAAGAACAGTTCTAAAACTAGATAGGTAATCCACAAATCTTTGCGGCTGAAGTCTGGATTATCTAGAACACTTGTATGTCAACTCCCCAACACACATTTCATATGGATCTCTACCCCACAGATTAAATCTTGCGTTTTTAGCGTTTGAGGTCAACACCTGATAATAACTTGATGTCATTTGCATACAATTTATCACCTTGCATATTACAAATAATGAAAATATTGACTCGGAACTAGGTGAGACTATGTTATGCTGTTGTCCAGCTGTGGCTACAAATGACGCATTTTCGCATATGTTTACTCGTAACCATGACAACAAGGTGAAATAATTCGATTTCTTCTTGCCTCGATGTAAGGACGCGCTAGTGTCCAAGTCTCGAGAATATCACCCATACACGCGAAAAGGGGCCCCTACCTATACACTCGTAGTTTTTTCCCGTTAACGCGAAAATTGGCAAATGTTCTTTTGGTCTTTTCACCTGTACGAAGAAAGATGTATGGGAAGAACCATAATACCCTTATGATTAGGTTAACTATATTGATAACTGTACCTACCTGATTAAAACCCAGTTTACCAGTTGATAGTCTGACTAATAGAAAAGACTGGAAATTATGATGAATAGATGGGTCTTACCTTCCTGATTTTCTAACACCCTATTGATCCTGTTGGCGACCGTGATAACCACAGAACACAGAAAAGAGTAGAAGCGGCGTCCACCTCAACCACCTGTTGACTCCAGTGATGTTAACAAACTGGCTTCTTTATTATAGTATCCATGGCACCCATCCTCTTGTATAGTAACCGCTAAGCCTGTTCATTCTACATTATATTTCTCCACAATTTACATCATTAATTTCTAAAATCGATTAATCAAGGTGGATAATAAGGATTAATAATGACTATTTTGCAACTGTTCCAATAGGTAGTATAATGTCCTTTTAATAATAAAATATCGGCAACGTATGTATAAAAACTTGGCAAAATTCAACAGATTTTTTAATTAAGAGATCTGCAATCAACTAATGTTGATAATTTTCGGCAGTTTTGGTGGTTTTTAGCACTTTTTCATTCCTAAAATGTGCTATCCTCCGAACTTTTTGGGAGTCCCTTTGAAGCTAAAGGTTTCGTCAATAGAGGAATGGAATCTTATCCGATTTTCTTGATTCTTTTTTGTTCGATTATTTCGCAATTTCGCTCGAAGTATTTGGTCTCTCCCAAACTATTGTCAGTAAATTCAAATTTCATATCGATGGCGGGAGGGGGGGGGGGGGGGATACGGATAAATCATCATCTTTCCAACCTATTTCTACCAATTTTTTCTTGTTCGTTTTCACATTGTAAAAGCCGTTCATATCCCATGATGGTTGTACAAATAAGACGTAGGGACGTCCCTGTGATGCATGAATTAGTTACCAAATGTTTTTATCTCGATTAGACAATCCAGATATTGTCTGGAATGCATAAGCGTACGTATAACAATTTAGGGATCATTTGAGAACTATCCAAAACGGATTTTGATGTGAAGAATTTCCAGATCATTAATATTTTAATAACACTTTTTGTTTAATCAATGAAATCCCGAAATTAATTTATTAGCGGAAAGCTATTTATAACAGAGTTTAATTACTTGATTGTGTGTTTAAATAGGTACCATCCTCTCATTAAAAAAACAAGGCTATAAAATGAAATAGGCACCTATTGTTGATCACAAAAACCCTAAACGAAAACACCTTACAACATCATTAGATAATGCGAAAATAATTTCGTCGATCATGAATTAGAACCATAAAAATGTCTTGCATAAGATTGTACGTAAATTTGAAAAAATATATAAATATATAAAATAAAAAAAGGAATTTACTTACGTGATGGAAGAAATCAAATCGTCTATCCAAGGTTTGATCTATTGCAATAGCCCTATTGTTTGTATCTTTGAAATGTATTTCTATATATTACTTGCTAACTGAATTTTTGAAACAACCTTTATACAATACAGATTTATCATGGGTTTAAATAGGCTATTGCTCTTAAAGCATGTGTAAGGTAAAACAATCGTCGGAGAAGTTGGTTAAAAAAAAAAAGTTGCCGTTGGGAGTGTCTAGCCGCCAGTGGTTTGTGTTCATGATGGTACATTTATTGTAAAATGAAATCTGGGGGACACCCCCAGACCCCCGGGTTAGGATCAAGGATCAAACCAATGAAACACAGAATGTGTATTTCGGGGATTCCCCGGAGGGCTGGTGGCATTCTGGTAAGTTTGGCCGAAGTTCATTCCGCGTTCTTGGAATCCAGCGCCTTGGATCGTAGCAAAGAGCTTATAATAGGACAGAGAGCATGTAAAATGTAAATGTTTTGTGCCAAGTGTTCAGCTGAATTGAAGGTAAAACTCAAAACATTGCATTTCACCTCGAGGAGTAAGTTTATTGAACTTGGACAAACTAACTGGTTTTAAGACTCGAACTATTAATCACAAGAGGCTGAATGAATTTTTCAATAGTGGATGGATTTCAACAATACAATAGCAGCAATTCAGCAATATAGGTAGGTAAATTTTTGTGTTTCTGAACTAGAACGGGTTACATTACCCTACTTAATCACAATAGGTACATTTAAAGTATCACAACATCAGTCCGATTGGAAAATTATTATTAATAGAAGTAGTGATTTTTTCTTCTTCAAACGAGATCTTTAAACAAGAAAACACCCACTTCCTGATGAATTAGTCAAATAATCATAAAGATTACAAGCAATCCAACTAACGTCTGAATACTAACGGTCAATGAAATGGGAGCAGTACGTACCGGTCTTTCTTACCTACCGGCTTATTTATAATATTTATAACAATATTATAATAATGCTTGCCACTACGTATTATATTATATTATATATTTTCATTTATACACACACTCGCGCGAATGATGGGTCGCAGGGCTACGTGAGTAGGTACTGATTGCCCAGTCCGTAGAGAACACTTGAGCAGCGTTTCCACTCACCATTATCAACATACTAGCCACTCCGGCTCGCTTCGCTCGCCTCCACGTCGCTTTAATCGCTTCGCCTCGCTTCCCCTCGCAATTTGACTGACTTCCCGTCACTTTTTTCGATATTCAAATTCGGATTCAGATTCGTCGGGATCAAACCTTTATTTCGGCCACGAAAACCGTTCCGAAAAACGTACCTTTATGGGGTATATTTTAATCAGAAAAAAACAAGTTTTTCGTCGGACTTTTTGAGAAAACGGGTCCGTACTCTTGCATTTTTTGACGAATTTCCCGATACTTTTTTCGCGATCCGATCGCGCCGTCGTCTTCCTCGTAGAAAAACCTACGAAACCGGTATTTTTTCGGAATTTTCAACGGCCGTTTAGAGGGGTACAGGAAGCGGGGAAGTCCAAAAAGCGCACATTAACCGTTACTTCGACCCCCCTCCCGCCATACGGCCCATGGTTCGGGTGGGATTAGAAAATTTTAAATTCGCTTATGTCCCCTTTCGGAAAATCCCAAGAAGATCCCCCCACTCGTACACTCCCCCCACTCAGCCGTTTGGCCGTGCATAGACACGACAGTGGGGTGGGGTTCGGGGGGATCTTACTGGACAGACATTTTCAAACCTAATAACCCTCCGTTAAAACACATTCTGTGTTAAAATGTACCTTGGAAACCTAAATGATTTATTGTCTTGCTCGTTCCACATCCAAAAGCAAAACAGCAAGGTATTTTATGAAATTATTACCACACTCACACTTACAGGTAGTCCACTACACACTAAATTAACACCGATAGCTACTTTAAACATAATCGTAAGGCAGCAACGAAAGAATTACTACGAGAAAGCCCTGAACAGTAGGTGATTTCAAGATACGCGGATCGGGAGCTGGGTGTCGTGGAGCAGATGTAGTTGGCATCACTTGCTTCGCAGCGGATGCCACTTCTACTCTTTTCTGTGATGATAACCTCTGGGTGCTCTTTTTAGCTTCACCTTTGAAAGAAAGAACTTTTCCATCGACCTTATCACAAGAATCAAGCATGATTTTAAACCTTAAATGAGATATAAATCGGTTATTCTGTTGATTATTATTTTCTCTTTTTTTTCAGGTATCCTGAGTAGTTCGGAACCGAAGTTGATCGATGTATGTTTGCGATGTGCCCGATCGTTATTTGTACACCCTAACGCTCCGATTGATTTGATATATTCTGATAAGCAAATAATTCCTCATCTCCTAGGACTTGCAATGCAATCTATTCCAAATCAAATTTGTGTTACAACTATTCTTGGTGCGTCTTGTAAGGTAAGCTAGTTTTTTTTTTTTTTTCTTCAATTGCACTAGTTTATTATGTTCATGTTTGATGTTTGCGTTGTCTTCCTATTTTTCTCAGACCCCGGACAATCAGGCTTATTTATGCGATCAAGGAGCCATTTATACGTTAGCAGCACTTTTGTGCTCGCAGCACGATTCAGTATTAATGCCAACTTTGGGTTGCATTGCAAATATGTCGTATCAGAATGCTAACGTGTCGTCCATTATTGCTATCGCAAGGTAAGTACAATAAATCTGTAATACATGGCATTAGATTAGTACGCTGAGATTTAAAAATGGGGCCCTAACATATCTGCTCCTCCAAAGCCAGGTGGCCATTTCGCTGTTTCCCATTTGGTTTATGGAAGGTGGTCAATTCCAATAAATTGATTGACAGAAAATCTGTGGTTCAAGATTCTGTTAGTCTTTGGATCATCTGAATCTTCCTTTCATTATAAGATGAATTATTTAGAATTATATATGTACTGATTAATTTACAGCTTTGGTGGAAAATCAGTCCCAGATTTACTGGTGAACCTTATGGCTCGTGATCGTCCTAGTGAAATGCAACTTAGCTCCGCAAAGTGTTTAACCTATTTGCACAGGGCGGGTGCAATTGCAGCTGAAGATCCTAAGATCTTGTATAAAACGCTACCTTGTTTGGTGAGAACAATATTAAGAATCCTGTTGTCTAAGGTTTAAATATATATATCAGCATAAACGTTAGTTATTTTTCCTATCAACTTTATTTTAGTTGGATTGGTGATTGAATGCTGTCTCAGATCAGTACAGAGATTTTTTCAATAATATTGTTGATTTGTTGGCTTAGGTTGTTCTATGCAAGAAAGAGAGACCATGTCAACAAAGAATTGCCGCTGCTGAAACGATCGCATATTTAACTGAAGTGAACACAGAATTACAACGGTTAGCTTCCATATCCAATCAGCTGATACCTACGTTAGCTAGCATGCTTCATTGTCCTCAAGAAACCAATAACAACAACAGTGTCGTACACGATCCACGAACGGCTTCAAACATGAAGCAAGCAGCTTTCAGAGTAAGTTTTCATCTATTCTAAATAATTTTGAGGATTGTTAAAAGTTTTACACCTATGGTATTAACAGAATTTTACTTTTTCAAATCATGTTTCAGGCCTTCGCATCTCTGGGAGCAAATGATGAAGACATTAGGAAGAGAATTATTGAGACTGAACGCTTAATGGATGAAGTGGTTAGTGGGCTTGAGGATTCGGATGAAAACGTGCGAGTGGCTGCAGTCAGGTGTTTACATTCTTTATCTAGATCCGTTCAGCAGCTAAGGACCACTTTTCTTGTGAGTATCTTCATTATATATGTGTGAGCATATAAATCTTGCACTAGTTTCACACTCTAATACAACGTTCCTTGTGCACACACCTCAACACCTATTCCATTGGTTTGTTCGGGCAGACAGTCCTGGACTGTTCTACTACTCAAGACATGACCCTTTTTATGTGTTCAGACAGTGTCGGAACTGTCCTGGATCAACAGTTTGCTGTTTAATGAGACAGTCTGGGATTTTCATAGATCTTCATGTATCCATGGGTTACTGCTCCAAACATGTCCTCAAGCGTTTCCGCTGCCATCTTAACTGAAATGTTATGGAAGTACTCTTGCTCTGAACTTGCTCTGCCCTGAACCTTCTCCAGAACAGCAGTGGAAACAAACCTACTGTTAGAGTTTTCCTTGAACATAACAGTTCTTTCCCCTCCGTTTCAGAACGTAGTTCTCTCCTGGTCTGCTGTCCGAACAAACCTCATATGTTTCAAGAGCTGTCTTATTTTCAGCCAATGCAAATAATTATAATTACTTACTTAGCCATTATAATGTATATCTTAAATTTTATGGGATTTAGGATCATTCTGTTTGGAAACCTCTCATGGCACTTCTTCAAGGAGCGTCCGAAGATGTCCTCAGCGTAGCGTCTTCGACTTTGTGCAATCTTCTGTTGGAATTTTCCCCAGCTAAAGAACCCATTCTGGAGTCTGGAGCCGTTGATCTCTTGTGCAATTTGACGCATAGAGCCAATCCTGCTCTGAGATTAAATGGAATTTGGGCATTGATGGTTAGCACTTTATAATTTCCACAATATTTCAGAAGATACCTTTGTAGAGTTACAGCTGAGAAGGCGCAGAGGTATACTACCTATTTTGCACGATAATAGTCAAAAATGACATACTAAACCACATGAAAAAACTGAGCGTTTGTGAGACGTTCGTGTTCACCTACCAAGCTATGCGCAACGTTTTTCAGACAATTGTACTACAGCCGGTTGAGTTCAAAAAGGTAGTATTTTAGCTCATACCTCTGCGCCTTCTCAGCTGCCAGTAAGTCTACCTGTCTACGTTTCCTTATAGAAACTAAATTAGATATTTGTACTTTTGAAGCCAGTTTATTGTTTGTGTTATCGTTAATTAGCTTCCAGCCCGGTTTGTTCATAAATTAGAAATTCTTTCCAATGAATGGGCATATAATTAATCATTAGACTATACTTACTGTCACATATTTCTCCAGTACCTGTAAAACATTACGAGAATTCCCGGTAACAAAAGTCATTGAATCAATCTGTGAGGACAACGAAGTAGATTTGTATTCCTGAATCGATGATAACGACCATCATTAAGCGATCTAATGACTACCTCATTAACTTATCATCTTTTTTTTTCGAGCACTCTATCCACTATCCGCCGCCACATTAAAATTTGATCGAGAACACTTCGTATGTCAGCTACAAAGTTACGTTTCTGGACCCGTAGAACACGATGGTGCCATAAAAATCGCTGAAAGATGTTGTCTTCCCAGAGAAATCAGTGAAAGAATGGGGAAATGACGGAAAAAACCTCTCGTGTTTGAATGACACTTTAACCGAATAATAGACGGGGAGGAAAAGGATAGCCCTTCTACACAGATTAAATAATGGCCTATATTTATTAAACCTAATGAACTTTTCGTGGTTCCACATAATTTTATAAGATTTAATTTGTTTGAAAGTAATTTCCAACAGAAAAAACGTCTGCCAGGTTGGGTGGGCAGTATATCTTCCTCACGTACAAAAATTTAACATCCGGCAAGTACTGTAATGTTCTTAACTAAACTTTTCGTGGTTCCACATGATCTTTATTGGATAGCCGTTCTACGCAGATAAATGGTCTATCTTTATTAAACCTAATAAACTTTTCGTAGTCCCACATAGAAAACGCAGCAAATTATTACACACATGTCCCACTCAACAGTAAAGACCATCGCATCTATACAGCCATACTTAGTGAGCGAAGCGAGCAACATTCCCTACATGTTTCATTTGTAATATACCTTAACAGGGGCAGGGGGGTCTGGGGGGGCTTGCCCCCCGGCTGGACGTGGAAGCGAGTCGGAGCGGCTAGTTGATTATAAGTCGGAGCGGCTAGTTGATTACAAGAAGCAAGACTAATAATATTTTGTTTGTTATTCAAGCATTCATGTGTGCAGTAAATTGAAAAATTTTGTCCCTTAGTCAATATTTTTTTATTTTATTTTTTATTTATTTATTTATGACATACGGGCTGAAGCCCAATTACAAGGGAAATGTTAGCATAAAATATTACTCTATGGAGTGGATTGTTTAGCAGGTAATTTGTGGTTATGGTAGGCGTATAAAATAAGGTGGAGGTTCTAGTGCGATACATGGAGGCATGAAAATTTAGAAGCTGAAGAAGTTCGGGACAATCAATTAAATTATGGATCAGCTTATAAATGAAAACACCATCAGCTGTTTTACGCCTACTCTCGAGCGAAGTTATACCATTACCATCAAGAAAAGCCTGATAATTGAAATCCTCCAATCCTACTCCTCTTTTACATTCAGCATAGCGAGCGAAACTTTTCTGGACTTTTTCCAATCGAGCAATAGCGTTAGCGTAATAAGGAGACCACACCAACGATCCGTATTCAAGAGTGGGAAGCACTAATGCATTGTATAGCACGATCAAAGCATCTACATTATTGAAATCACGAGAATGACGTTTTAAGAATCCCAACGATTTCATAGCTTTGCCTGAGATCTTGTCAATGTGATCATTAAACGATAATTTACCGTCAAACAAGATACCAAGGTCAGTAACGGATGATACACGTTGAACGACCTGGTCGTTTAACACATAATGAAAGACAAGAGGATCGGGAGATCTAGAAAAAGTAATTACTGAACATTTTTGGATATTTAAAAACAGGCAATTCTTGACACACCAAGAAAATTACAATAAGAACATTTCATATTTTCAAGGGTCAGTATTGCTACGCTTTTGCAGGATTTCTGGGATTTAATAATTATTAGCTGGATGTTATTTGTAACTAGTTTTCCTATTATGCTGTAGTGCCAATCAAAATGCCGTGCGATTATTTTCTAGAATATGGCCTTCCAAGCTGAGCAAAAAATCAAATTGCAAATTTTGAATACTTTGGGAACTGATCAAATCTTCAGGCTACTATCCGACTCTGAAGTGAATGTACTAATGAAAACATTGGGTTTACTGCGAAACCTCTTGTCTACAAAGCCCCATATCGATCACATCATGTCACTCCATGGAATGGAAATCATGCAGGCAAGTTCCTTCAAATTTAAATTAAAAAATGTAGTAATATAACTTAATTGATTGATTCATGATCCATCCGTCAGGCTTTTACGGCCAATGAGGTTGTCAGGGTAAGACGGATATAGTGTCATCTTCAGGCCCCTTCGTTTCTGTGTAATATCCTCTATCGCTCATCCGCCTCTGTTCCACGGTCAGGTGCATCAGTCTCCGGGGGGGGGGGGGGGGGGGGGATCTTTAATTTCCATAGGAATTGCTGCCAGTCCCGAGATTAACTTCTTGGGTTGTCTTGTGTGATGTTGAAACTTGAGTCGAAATATGAAGGATTTTCTGCTGCGGTTATAGCTCTGACTTGTCAGAGATGATGAAGTTTAATTTTGTGTTGGGCGGATTCATGAAATTTACTGATTTATGGAGAAGAGATGTAAAAATAAGAAATTAAATTGAATTGAACGGTAACCCTTCCTCCGAGAAGGTCGGGTGGCAGGGTTGGTTCTCGGAGGAAGGGTTACCGTTCAATTCAATTTAATTTCTTATTTTTACATCTCTTCTCCATAAATCAGTAAATTTCATGAATCCGCACAACACAAAATTAAACTTCATCATCTCTGACAAGTCAGAGCTATAACCGCAGCAGAAAATCCTTCATATTTCGACTCAAGTTTCAACATCACACAAGACAACCCAAGAAGTTAATCTCGGGACTGGCAGCAATTCCTATGGAAATTAAAGATCCCCCCCGGAGACTGATGCACCTGACCGTGGAACAGAGGCGGATGAGCGATAGAGGATACTAGACAGAAACGAAGGGGCCTGAAGATGACATTTTGATGTGGAAAGCTTGCAATAAAGAAACTCAGAGAAGAATTTTTTCTGCTTATATCCGTCTCACCCTGACAACCCCAATGGTAATATAACTTTTAAATTATCTATCTAATCCGACTCTTATGCACATCAAATTCTTCTTGCAGTAGAAGCCTTTGCCACTCCTAAATTGAATCGTTTATTTCAGAAACCACCTAAGCAACAAAAATCCAAAAAATGTTGTTTTGGTGGTACTGTTTACTTCAGAGGTGAATACATCGTTTAGTGCAGAAATAACCAATGTTCCATATCACCAATGCTATTTGACAGCCTTGAAAAGAATCCGTTTATTTAAGAAAGAACCCAAGCGCCGTCGCTGTAGCCCAATCGCACTGAAGCGTGTAGTCTACTTGTACGAGTATTTTCCGTTTAATGCCTAGTAAAAACCACTCTTGTTTATACGTGTGTCTCTTACTTACCTTTGATATCAAAACAGATAAAAATGAATCTTTTGACTTAATTTCAATAATAATTTTTTAAAAATCACTTTGGATTTATTCATTTATTGCAGGAACCAACTAAGTGCAAAATTTTCTAAAATTTATAATTCAAAAACTTGAAAGAAAACAAAAATTTAACAAAATAGATAATTCCAATAACATGTTCTTGATTTGGTAAACAAATATTTGTAGGAGACTAGTCCTATGGCCCATATTCTCGTGACGTCACGCCTGGAGTAGGTTCGCGTTTCAGCCAAAGTCAGCCATGATACCGCCCTACGTCAAGGAATCGCTACTCAACCAACCTATTTCTCACAAGAAGTTTGCCGTCTCACGTCAACTTAATTCGTGGTTATAAGGCCATTTTTCAACAGTTTTGTTTTGAAAAAGTATAATATTGTAGCAATACAAAGTTTCGATTCGACTAAATGTTATAATAATCATGCCTGCCAGCGCAATAATTGATTGTAGATTGCTGTCAACAATACCAATCTAACGTGAACGAGTTTTTATTTGGACAAGGAGCCTACTAACTATAGTAGTTAATCAGTGTCAGAAAACTAAAGAACTTCATTCGTTTAGACTTTTAGAATAATTAACATGAAAAATAGTAAAGAAAAGATTATTGAAAATTCCTCAGGTGTCTGTACTGCTGTGTAGGTACCTAGCCATTGCTAAGGTAGCTTCATCAGCGTTTTATTATAAGTTCGTAGTACTATGCTTAACTGAGGAAGCTTTACTTGTTATATTGAATGAATAAAATGAGAGATTTGATAGTTTGTCAAAATAAACAAGGCAGGTTGTTGCTACACCAAGAAACGAAACTACTTAGGTAGGTACGTACGTCCTACCAGATTTGCTGTTGGTTTAAAGTGCCTAAACAAAGTAGGTGGGTCGTTGCTTTGCCGACGAATACAACCGCCGATTAGCAAGTTTGTCAAATATCGAATCAGGGAATATGCAACATGAATTAAAAACCAGCTGCAAGGAAAAAACCTTGAAATGCATTCCTCAAAAGGTAAGATTTCATGAAGACAGCATTGGCAGTGCAGTTATTGCCCGAGTTTTGCAGTTACGCAAATTTTATGGACAAAAACCGTAATTAGGTACCTACTTTCGTTTTGATCAATTAAGTACCTACATGAACAAGTAATAATATACGGAAAGTATGTAGGTATACCTTACCTCTAGGTACTTACCTTTCCACATGTGATACAACTTACTATTCCCGCATAACAGAGCTCTCATAAAACATCCTTTCACAAGTCCACTTTCACAGTACTCTAAAGATTTTTAGTTTCAATTGATTCAAAGAACAGTTCTAAAACTAGATAGGTAATCCGCAACATCTTTGCGGCTGAAGTCTGGATCATCTAGAACACTTGTATGTCAACTCCCCAACACACATTTCATATGGATCTCTACCCCACAGATTAAATCTTGCGTTCGTAGCGTTTGAGGTCAACACCTGATGTTTGGAGTTTGGTGTGTAATGTTTGATGTCATTTGCATACATTTTATCACCTTGCATATTACAAATAATGAAAATATTGGTAAACTAGGTGAGACTATGTTATGCTGTTGTCCAGCTGTGCCTACAAATGGCGCATTTTCGCATATTTTTTCTCGTCACCATGACAACAAGGTGAAATAATTCAATTTCGCCTTGCCTCGATGTAAGGATGCGCTAGTGTCCAAGTCTCGAGAATATCACCCATACTTAAGCTGCAAAACAGTTTTTTTTTTTTTTTTAGTTTTCCAAAAGTTGAAAAAAGCGCATTTAGGTGTTTCTGAAATAAACGATTCAATTATTCCCATTTTTATTAAGACAGGTCAGACTATACCTGATCAAAACACTGTAAATTTGAAACTAAATGACACTGATTAGGAAGCTTCCAAAGTATTTTTATTAATTGGTTAGTGAATTTTATTTACAGGCTGTAACGTTAATTCTTGATGGTAACCACTGTCCTGAAGTCAAAGAACAAGCGCTTTGTATCTTAGGTAACATAGGCGACGGAGAAAGCGCGAAGGATTACATTATGTCAAATGATGACATGTTGAAAAAACTTCAAGATTACATGGTGAGTACTTTATGATTACTTTATGGTTTAATTTGTGGTGTACTTGTTTTTATAAAAATTGTAATACCCTATGTTTTTTTTCAGTCTCATAGCAACGTTAAGTTACAAATAGCCGCCATATTTTGTATATCCAATTTAGTATGGAAGGATGAAAGTGGTTCTGCGGAAAGGCAAGCTAAGTTAAGGGATATGGGTGTTGTCAAAATCTTACAGCAACTGAGTATGACGACTGATTCTATACTGTTTGACAAGTGAGTATCCATAGAGATCACAATAATTGGTAAATTGTTGGTACTATTCCACTTATAACACCAATCCCAATCCATTCTTGCACTCTCCAAACTGCTACGTTTTCTACTCTCCTTTCCTGTTATATCCAGATGTGCCACTTCTATGAATTTATGAACAGTCACGCGTAATGGGTCGTGCAAACTAGTAAAGAAATAGTTAAATTCCAGTATGAGTATGCTCCTGATCTTGTTTGCAGCTCTAAGTGGCATTTTAAGGGTTTTCACATGCTTCACTCTCTTGTTTTCTAATAGTAGACTACCCATACAAGTTACAAAGACACGTCCACTTGAAGTTTACGCAAGATAACGAATTAGGTTTGAACAGCAATAAATTCTGAAGGGGCTGGAGCTGCACCAAGCCAAGCGTGAAACTGAATTCAGCTTCGTTTCCCAAAACTTAGCCAAAATGATATTTTAAGCATTCAAAATTAAGGACTAATACGTTATTGGGCACCACACTAACAAACTTCTTCCCTGGAACACTGAAGGGCAGACCAAGTCACGCTTGACTGCTCACTCTTGTGTTGCTGTCATTATATATTTCGTAGTCAACTCTTCCTTACCGCAAGTTGTCTCTGAAGTGCGATTCCTATCTACGTTGTGTATACAGGGTGATTCCCTCGCAGATGCAAAAAAAATTTTGGATGAAACTACATCAAAAATGGAGTAAAATGCCGCCAACCGCATATTTTTATCTCAATCCGTACTCGAGATATGATTTTTTTAAAGGTTTTTTCATCTTAAACTCGGATTTCTCCACTTTGCCTCATTTAATTTTAACTTTCAACCTCATTTTCGGTATCAGCATTAAATTTCCTATTAGAATAGTGTACTTGGGTTCTTAAAAAATACCACCCAACGACCCTCACATCAGCTCAAACATTGACGATTTTGAAAAAATAATATTTTTGAAAATCTTTAAAACTTTACCACTCTTTTAAAAATAGTACTGGAACTGGCAAATCTCATGAAAACTGCTTCATCTAACATGCTTTCCAACGGTATTATCAATTTTACTTTTATTTTGTTATTTAGGGGAGAAAATAATGTTTTAATGTTGAAAAATGTGGGTTTTTCAAAGATGACCCTCCATGAACCAGTGAGTATGGGGTCGGTTTCTATGTAGTTTTTCTCGCTGGGTCGAATGGAAACTCTTGCAGATCTCTCAACTACGTTATAATCGAGTTTTACACTTTAATTAACTAGTTTTACCCCATAACACACATACAATTAATCGTAACAAACAAATCAAACATTTGCGATTTTAAGTGTAAAACTCGGTTATAACGGAGTTCGAGAGATCTACAAATGTTACCATTCGATACAGCGTGAAAAATACATAGATACCGACCCCATACTCGCTGGTTCATGGAGGGTCATCTTCCGAGAAAACCAACAATTTCATTGAAAAACCCACATTTTTTAACATAAAACATTATTTTCTCCCCTAAATAACAAAATAAAAGTAAAATTGATAATACCGTTGGAAAGCATATTAGATGAAGTAGTTTTCATGAGATTTGCCAGTTTCCAGGATTCTTTTTAAAAGAGTAGTAAAGTTTTAAAGATTTTCAGAAATATTCTTTTTTCAAAATCGTCAATGTTTGAGCTGATGTGAGGGTCTTCGGATGGTATTTTTTAAGAACCCAAGTACACTATTCTTATAGGAAATTTAATGCTGATACCGAAAATGAGGTTGAAAGTTAAAATTAAATGAGGCAAAGTGGAGAAATCCGAGTTTAAAATGAAAAAACACGGTATTCCTGAAAACACCTTTAAAAAATCATATCTCGAGTACGGATTGAGATAAAAATATGCGGTTGGCGGCATTTTACTCCATTTTTCAAAAAGAAGTTATAGGCCAACCAGAGATGGTTTACGTTCTGAGGGTGAAGTATGCTACAGAAAGTTTAACTACTTATCTTCTTATCATTTAACAATTATTAATTAATTTATTTTTTCGCAATTCTCTTCTTGGGAATTGAAAGAAAGAACATGTAAAGGGAATCATTCTCAGCATGCTAAAATAATAAGTAAGTAAGTAGTATTCTGACAGATTTGTTGAAAAGGGAATCTCATTACCCATTACAAATTCCAATTACTTTTGAAGCATTGTAATTGGCATCCCGATTATAGGAATTTTAAACGGCAATGCAATTACTTTTCCCCGTTCCAAGTAGTGGGAATGGGTCTTTCAATTATCATTACATGGAAGAGGCAAAAGTAATGGGTGCTTAACATTACAATTCCTTTAATTGGAATTCCGCTGAAATAAGGAACTTGTATCCATCTGAATTTCAGCCTGAAACTCTATATTCTTGACCACCTCCAATAATTCACAAATGTTTTGTACCTAAGCAAGAGCCTGCTGTTTGTTTCCAGCTAAAACCCTCCCTACGGTACGAATGGTAAAATGGTAATGATAGCACAATGAGGCTCCTGGTAACTACTATGGTACCCTAGATTCCTAATACTACCTCATGTTCCTAAAGTGGACTGTATTTTTAAGTATTATTGCACTATAACAGCCAATGACTAGATGTGATAATTTGACTAGGATAATTGAATAAATATGTGGATATAAGTAGCTTCTGAAGATTTATTAAACAGTAGGTATGTACAGCTACGTGAGGTAACTTGTTGAGATGAAGTTTCCTACCTATAGAGTGGCCACAGAAGAAAGAAGATATAGGTAACAGAAGTATCATAGATAGTAGATAATTTCAGAAAAGTTCATTCCCATAGCCGAAGAAGTAGGTAGATGAAGAATGAAGGCCCAACTCCAAGTAAGGTAGGTAGAAGATAGGTAGATGTAGAAGATAGGTAAGAAGAATTGATACAGCAAAAATAGACCTTAAGATGAAATGAAGATGAAGATGCAATAAATAAAGATCTCACCACGATTATCTCTTAATCCTGAGATGGAGATCGGTCAGCATGCAGGTGGCACTGATTGGAAAATGATGAACCAACCAAGTACAACAGATAAGTGGCAGTATCCACACCTGCAGCAATTCCCAGTGATATTTCGGGAAGGTTGTCGAAATATGCAGTGATTTGGTACTAAAATCGAACTGGATAATTGTTAGTAACACACAGATGTTATAGGATACGATTTGAAAATGATAAAAGGCCTGACTTTTGCAACGGCTGAACTAGAAGTGTAATGGCAGCTAGAACATGGCAGGTTCCAGTCAGGGATGCACGGTGAAGCAGCTGATGCAGATGGTGAAAACACAAAATCACAACTCACTCACAGTAACATTTGATAATATAAACAATACAAAAAAGGGCATACAAAATTTCCTACATTAATTTAATATATAATAAACTAGGATAAATGTAAATAATTTGTACAAGTTGACCCAACAAAGAGATATATGGAGAAAGAATATAAGCCCATGTACTGCCACTACTAGAAGGAATCCCGTAGGCATTGGAAAGATAACGGCTTATCATTGTTATTGTATTTTCCCTAATGAATCAACAGGCTAGGCAGGGGTCGGATAGAAATTATTACGGACCGACCCCAGCCTTAGGCATAACACGCAATGCGTGCAAAGCAAAGGCAAACACCTGGGCCAACAGAGATCTAAATGAGTTATGGAGAAAAGAGAACAGTAGATATAGACAATCTAGGATGTGTATATCTGGCTACGTAAAAAGTAGATCAGACTGGATTATAACACTGCCTAGAAAACAGATGAGGAAGCTGATAGGGGTCCTCACAGGGCACTTCAGCTTTAAGAGGACCCTCTTCATCATGTCTAAGGTCTCTTCACCACTCTGTGAGTGTGGAAGAGGAGAAGACACAGCAGAGCACTTTTTGTGCGACTGTGACAGATTTTGGAGATCTAGGCAAGAAGCCCTAGGACACAACACAATCGAAAGGGCCTCACTTAGAGACCTCGATTGGAAGCAGATTAAGAAGTTTGTTGAAATGAGCAACAAATTTAGGGACATAGCGCAGCCGTAGAATCCCCAATTTCCTAAGGGGCCCTTTTGGGGAAATATAAGCCATCAGGACTGAGATTTCTTTCTACGGAAGCCCTATGAAGTCAGTCAGTCAGAATCAACAGGTGTTTATTGAACTTGATGAATATATTGAATCAGTGTGGAATGGTGAAAATACGGATATTTTGTAGGAAAAATAGGTGTAGGTGAAGTGATATAATGTGATACAGGGGGTGAGGAATGCGAATTTCATCTGAACAGTTGCTGGTAAGGTCTTCGTTTACGATTGCTTGTGTTGCTGATTCCTAAACGATGTTTTACAACCAACAAATATATGATGAAACAACAACATTTATTTTCGTAATTGAAATCGAATTTGAAAATCAAGAGAAGGAGAAGACGCTGAGAACAGAACGTTCCATGTTCGGCTATTTATGTGTGACATCTCGATTTCCGTAAAACAGATAGGGGTGGACCGTTCCGGGTGTAATGATACAGGGATCGTATCCGCAGTGGGATTGGAACTGATCGTTACCCGCTCCCATTTTTACTGATCCACACGGATCAAAAGGAAATTGCTGTGAACTCACCGATGGATTTTTTGAATTGGAACCTACCAAAAACGGAAATTTCGGAAATTTTAAATATGCCTCCTAAGAAATTTATTCTTTTTTCTTCTTTCTTTCCAGTCTTATTTAATTCTTCAACTCAATCTGTGAGTCCAAAACTCCAGAGGAATTCTTAGTAATTAATGAGGAAACATGGGGGGGGATCTATCTTTTTCGTTCGCATCGTCGTGTGTTTCATTGCCCCATGCCTCAGCAAAAATGTTATTTTAAAACGAAAATTTGGGGTTTTTTATATTTTTTTATAGAGAAGAAAAAAACAAATTGATTGAAAATTTAAATTGAACATACTCACCTAACTTCTTACGTGAAAAAAAAATTAATAAAAAATATATATTTTGGGGGAGGGGGAGGGGGATATAATTAAATATTTTATTGAGGTTTTTGAGTGGATTAATTTCCTATTTGTTTAACCAGTCTCCCACCAGCGTTTTATAATTATTGTAAGAAAAATGGAAACTTCATTATAGCCTGATGAGGTTGAGAAGTCGGGGGGGAAAGAGGCAGAGTGTAAGCGGAGAGAAAGACAATGGAACGACTCAAGATTCCTAAACCAGAAGGAAGATTTGTTTTATTTCTTCCATTGAACGGATCGAAGGGTCCCGCCGCTCGACACCTCTGAGGGAAAACCTAAGTGAGGTTAGGATGTCGGGATCGATACCCAATCCCACCCTGGATCAGAACGGCTAGTTCTGATCCATGAAACCAGTGGAACTGTAAATCCCTAAAACCAGATTGAGTGGTTCATTTTCACTCTGCAATCGTACAACTTGTTTTTCTTGCTACGTTCTATGACACAAACGTCATAGAAAGTAACGAGAAAAACAAGTTTTACGTTAGCAGTGTTGATTCCAGAGAGAAAATAAACTACTCAATCTGGGTTACAGAAATAGTGACGTCACACATAGTTAGCCAATCATGTAGCATTATCAGCACCTTCCCCTTATCTTGATTTTCATATTCTATTTTAATTATGAAAATGAATTTTGTTGTTGTGTTTTATCAAACATTTGTGAATCTGAGGTGGTCTAGAGTATAATAAAAAAGGTTTCAGGCTGAATTTCAGATGGTTGTAAATTCCTTATTGTATAATGGCGAGTAATGCCCCATATAACGGGTAATGACCCATTCTAATTTAAGGAATTGTATTGTCAAGCATCCATTACTTTTGCCTCTTCAATGTAATGGTAATTGTCTGCATTCCCTTAGTTGTGTACATATGGTATCAGAACACTCTAACACTGGCGTAATTTGAAAGTAATTAAAAAAGTAATCATTACGTTGCAACTCTGTATTCCGACAAAATTCAAAACTCAAAATATCCGAACAATCAAAATGGTTGCCACGGGTCCATCGAGTAGAGCAGCCAATACTCAATCGTGAAATTTCCTTTCAAACACTTTTCTGGTAATTTTACCCATCAAGGCTGTCACTGGTAGATTGCCTCGGCGATTAGTCCAACGTAGGGGGCACCCTCGGAATGCGAACCATCTCTGGTAAATCTATAGGTAGTAGCTAGTTTTAATAGGAGCAGCAACTACAGTCCTGGAGCCAAGGCCGAGAATAGGTAGTAATTTCAGAAGGTTTGCGATTAGATTTTGAAAATTTAGTCCGTTCTGAGTCAGAAAATCTTTTTCTGCCATCTCGAAATTGATGGAATACAAAATGTTGGCATCATTGAGATGGCTTAATTTTCCATTTTCAAAGTTTTTCTCTAATAATTCCTAAACCGTAGATCCTACAGACATTTTTGTACGTTATATGTTTTAGGAGGGCCCTCTCCTCCTCGCCTCTAGACTTTCGCCCTTCAAAATCAACTAGCGACCTCAATATTGATGTAATTCACGTCTGCCGAACCTCATTTGATTCAGGTTTAAATATTTTAGCCGAGACCGTTTCTCGTTAAAGTACAAAGTAAAAGGCCGTTTTATCCAACTGTTTTGTAAAATGACATTTAATTCATGAGTTTGGCTGTAAGTTGTGACAAGGAGAGGTGATGGAATGAGTATGAGAGTAGTAACTCCTTCAAAGGGTAGAGGCTATTGATCTGCTACACCCAGAGGATATCCTGTAAGCTAAGAGCCCAGGAAGTATTCTCTTAGATGTAACATTAGCAAGAATCGAGATGGAGGAACTATTATCCATCACAAACTCAATGGGGAAATACAAAGTCTCAGCTTAAATATGCTATATATGAACTTTGAAAAGTATTCAATCTTGAGTGGAATGAGGTTCGGCAGACTGAAATCAGACTAATATTAACGCCACCAGGTGAGTTTGAAGGTCAAAAGTCCAGACGGGGAGGACTAACCCAAACTTAGTCCATTTTTAATTGTTTGTAATTCGCTTATTCTGGGAGATAATTCATATTTTTTGGATCGGATCGCTTTGTATTTTTATTCTTCACAACTTTGCTTCGTGTGAACATTTCTGTAGGATGAATGGTTTAGGAATTATCAGATGGAAACTTTAAAATGGGCGTATTAACCCCTTCGCGACGGGCGTCGTTCAGCCACTGCAACGCGCCTGGCCTGACTGCCTCGGAGCCCTCCAACCCCCCCGTGCCTGAATAATTGGCCTTCCACGCGTGGTGAACCACCTTCACTTTTCGGAACTGGATCAAGAATATTAGAATTTGAAATTTACCGAGTATCATGATCACCATCATCGAGAAAATCGTCAAAACTATCGTCTTTGAGTTGATCCAAAAAGTTTGTTGAACGAGCTTCAATTTCAACGTCAATCACATCACTCCCTAACTCCCGGTTATTATTTCTTTAGGAATTTCTTCATCCGTCCACCTGCAGTGGTCCATGGTGAGGAATAAAAACGTAAAAGAAAGTATAAGTATGGAGACAGGTATGAGTAAAATTATGACAAAGACCGAATGCGGGCAAAATTCAAAACAGTGACCAAGTCAACGTTTTTCCTGCTATTTTGTTGTGAATAAAAACTCTCAACAAAGTCTTTGATCTCAGCGCATTCTATTAGATACTAGACGTAAATGTTAGTTACAATGCCTCTCAACGGATGGCACGAGAGTCGATAGAATGGAGGGAAATTCGAAAACGCCAAAATGAAACTTGATGGCCGACGTATTAATACGTCATTAGGCGTTACCGGAGGACATCTGTGCCGACGTATTAATACGGCGGCTGTCGCGAAAGGGTTAAGCCATGATCATGTGGACGCCATTTTGTAATCGACCGAGATGGCAAACAAAGTGTTACGCTCCAGGAAAATAACTCTCACAGTCAAAGAGGTTTGATCACCCTGGCCTCATAGCTCTGATCGTTAGAGTGTCGCAACTCCGAAGAATTTCCCGTAATTTATCGTAGTTGCGACGACGCGAGTTCGAACTCCTGTCGAGGTATCAAATATTTTTGGGCCGTTACAAAAGTAATATAGCCATTTTGTAACCGATTTTGAGATGGCAGACAAAGATTTTCTCATAACGTTTCTTTATTCGGACAGTTGAGATTATTAAAGCTTGCTGAAGATTTTCTCACTCAGAATAAACTAAATTTTTCAATCTAATCTCAACCTTTCTCCTGAAATTACTACCTATTTTCAGCTCCTGGACTACTAATGTATGCTTTGCCTCAAGCTCTCACATTTTGAGCGTCATTGGCTCTTCTAAGCATACAGTGGATTAATTCCTTTGTTTTGATTTTCATTCTGACAGTATTTACCTATTTATTATTATTAATATCTAATTAATTTTTTCTCCTTGCTCCTTCGTCAATTTATTCTTAATCTGGCGTACGTGTCTATTTTCAGAGTGAAACTGGTAATGACGCAGTTCTCAGAAGCATGACATTTATCCTGTATGTTCTCACCTTACTTGGGAGCATTTTGACAACAATGAAGCCGAGAGATAGCCAAACCCCCATCAGTCAACTCTAATTTAGGGGTTTTCTTCTACTTGAACCTTTCGATTAAATGCCCTGCATGTAGGACAGTTCATAATCTATTGTTAATATTTTATTTATTCGCATTGTTCCTCGTTACAATTGTTGATCTTTTACTCGATATTACCGCATCAAGATTTGCTGTTGATAGCCTATTGAAAATAGCTAGTGTAAAGCTTTAAGCCGACACCCAAAATTGTATCTCCTTTGTACATTATTGTCTAGTTTTCATAGGTTTCCAAATCTCTTTTGAACCTATATTTTCTAAGCCATAGAATAGCAACCCATTGTTTTTATTTGTACAGAAACTGTATTTAAATACCTGAATATATTTATTTACAGCCTTATTATTTCTCTTCATTACTCTGGCATCGTTCAGACAGCTGCTATTGGATCCAATTTCAACTTATCAATTCGCATACTTACCAAAAACAGGATAAAATCGTGCAGTTTGACTATTAAATTGAAATTTAGTAATTTTTTGCAATATAACATGGGGTGTCCCATAAACTACGCAACTTTTAGAAAGTGAATCAAACAGTCAAATTCTAATGAAAATATTTTATAATTGAAACGGTGCAAATTATAAAATATATCACTGTTCTTTTAAACGTAATTTATTTTTCGAGTAAAACAATATGAAACAAAAAGCTCAGTGAAAACAATATAATATTTTTCGAATAAACCAATATGAAACAAAAAGCTCAATGAAAACAATAAGCTAAGTGAGTTACAGAGGAAATTTATTTGCTATTCAACCTATGAATCTGTAATTTGAAATCGGGATGCTAATCGATTTTCGATTAAATCAAAAAATCGATTTTTTACCTCCGATTTCCGATTTTTTTGCAATCGATTGATTGTACCGATTTTTAACCAGAAATCGATTGTTTCTTGTGAAATCAATTTTCATTGCGGTGTTTGTTTTTTAACTCTTTCTTTCAACTTCGATTCTCTTCTTGCTTGTTTGCTTGCTTGCTTGCTTTCTTGCTTGAGACAAAATTTCAGATCGATTTTTAACCCACTTCCCGATATCCAATCGATCTGAAATTTTGCACACGAGTTCATGCTGGCGTACATTTTAATCTATCAAATTTTCGCGAAGAAAAAGTTAGTTATACTATAAATTTTCGAAAATTTGAAATTTAATATGGGACACCTTACAAGTGTTGTGTATTGTAGGGAGGAGGAGGAGTGAGGGAGGAGAAGGATACTATTGAACGTCTGCATAAAATGACAACGAATCCAGGGTCAATAAAATATTAAATGATTTTCCTTGTCAATTTAATTTAAGTTATTATCAATGTGATTTTGAAACAATGTGATTTTGTTTCAATTTACTGTTGCCAAGAAACTACCAAATATTGAAACAACAATAAAATTAACTGAGAACATGAGAAAAAGAAAGAGTTACATTAAAAACTTGTTTTTATGGGTTCATTTTTTTGTATTTTACTACTCTTTGTATTGTGTGTGTGCCTACGCAGCAACCCACGAAAAAGAGAATAAACAACAGACTCTCCCGACCTTTCCAATATTGCAATCAAGTACGTAGCCTCGGTGTCTACTTCAGTTCCAAGCGAGAGGCTTTTTTCTAAGGCAGGTTTCGTGCTTACCCAGGAACGCAACATGTTGAAGGGCGACACACTTTCCAAGTTATTATTTTTGAACAGCGTACCCGAAGATCACTTTTTCAGTGTGTAGTCCAGAATACTTTGTACATACTTTATTTATGAGTCTTTATTAAACTTGGCTCACCCCAACTATGCTCACTGATTACCACCCCAACTTCCTCATTATATTTTTACTATGCAAAAGATGTCATGCATAGTTGCAGCAACAGTACCTACCAATATTTTCCTAAATAATTTTAAAAGGTAAAATATTTAATTAACTAGATACATCATGCTATTTTTATATAACAGATTTTTTTTGTATTGTGTTGAAAATCGATTTTGCCTCCCTAATTTTAAATGGAGGTCTCTTGGAACATCTAGAAATTAATTATAAAGCCTGAAGCTCCCTAGATCAACTGAGTGAGCTCCGGGACTAATTTTGGAACAAATCCATGAAGCTAAAATTTGAACTGGGGAGAACCCTTGGGTCGTCTTGAAACAAATGATAAAGCCTAATGCCCCCCAGGTCAGGTGAGTAAGATCTGGAGCTAATTTTTTTGGTATTCAACCTATGTCACAGACTTAGGTCACCCCCAGGGGTGCAATGGGGCCTAAATCCGGGCTACATAGAGAGAGGGGTGTGTGACAGTACCATAAGAGATACAACTCGTACTAATAGCGTACCTATGTGCTATGTTCGGAGAAGATTGGTTTCCCGGTTCTCGGATCTTCATCTATCGCCAAATGCAGCATTCCAAGAACTCGAGAATGACACGTTCAACCCGGCGTGAGTTCAATGGATAGACACGCATTCCTTTGGAATCGACGGGAACTGTCACATTCCTCCCCTTAAAAACATACTTGATTGAAGAGCAAGTATGTAAATCAGGTGGAACAGTTTACTGGTTGAGAAATAGCTGCATTGGCGATTGAGGATAAACAGAATGGATTGTCAATGAATCTTCATATGAAGTATTCATTAGGTAATTAACCCCCAATCAAAGATTGGAACAATCGGGAATAAACGGTTGCTCAACTTTGGAGACTTATTTCTATAGAAAAATAAAATAGATATAGAAATATGTGCCCACGTTGGGGACTTAAATTGGGAACTAAGCCCTGGAAATAATAATTGGGAACTAAGCCCTGGAAATAATAATTGGGAACTATGCCCTTAAATTAGAATTGGAAACTATGCTCTTGAATAAAGAACATTATATGTATAATAATAAAAAAGGCCAAGGCCATACCATACCATAGGTATGAAAATAGAAATTGTATGAGGGGGAAAATTGAGAAATTAAAAGTCTAGAACCAATGAAATTATTTGTGTACCCAAGGGATAATAATGGGTATTCCTTCTGGAAACCCAGGCCATGTATCTTCTGACACATATAGCCCTCAAAAATAGTGGACCTGGAAATACTAGGTATAACCATGCATGATCCAGGGAACCACGCTCTCACTACCATGTCAAGGACTTATGTACCCTCTAGGGGCCTAAATCCGCGCAATAGAGAGAGGGGGTGTGACAGTACCATAAGAGATACAACTCGTACTAATAGCGTATGTGCTATGTTCGGAGAAGATTGATTTTCCGGTTCTCGGATCCTCATCTATCGCCAACCACAGCATTTCAAGAACTCGAGCATGACGTGTTCAACCTGGCGCAAGAGCGACGGATAGACGCGCATTCTCTTGGAATTGACGGGAACTGTCACACCTATGAAACCAAAATTTGAAATGGAGGCCTCTTGAGACATCCAGAAACGAATCATAAAGTCTGGAGCCCCTTAGATCAGCTGAGTGAGATCCAATGCTGATTTCTTTGCTATTTAACTACGTATATCACTAGTGTGAACGGGGTTGTTTTTGATCTGGGAGGATGTGAACCCACATTCAGAGCTTAGATTGTCTTGCAAAGATGAAAGAAGTGGAACAACTTGTGCAAAACGGCACTACTCGCTCTTCCGGAGTGGAAGATGGGCAGGGTGTAGGTTCATACAATTTTGGAGGGCGACCATCCACACCCATCGAATTCCGTGCCCTCTGTGGAACCTCCGACATTGCCAGTCTCCAATGCGGATCGGTGTGCTCCCTCACATTTTAAACAGCCTTAAGAATCCTACAATACGATCCGTCCGATGCAGATAAACGTGTTCCTCTCTACCTTAGGTAGACGCCGAGGCATCCTGCCTGAAACGATTCGTGGATTTCAAGGCAGTTTTCGTATACAGGGTGTCTAATGGACCAGCCATTTATTTTCTTCATTTTAGAAGATATCAACAAACTTTAAATGGTTACTCCCCTTTATTTTTTAAATTTCATTCAACCATGAAATCGGAATTTGATTATCACGTGCCACAACTCCTAACTTGCGTTTTAAAAATAGGTTACCCACATTTACTATTGCAAATTCAGAATTATATAAAATTTCATGGAAAATTACCCATCACTCAAATTTTAGAGTGTACAAAACCGGGCGAAAAGAAGAAACGACTCGTATTGATGAAATTTCAATATAATAAAACACTTATACATTAGAGCAATTAGGTATCAATAAATTATTTACAAATAATCTGCTACTCTGCCTCGGCCCAAGCGCTCTTTCTTGATCTCGTTCCCCAACCAAGATGGTGTTCCCTTAGGAACAGGAATTGCGTTGGGATATGGGTATTTGGGACGTAAATCACCTCTAAAGGGATCAGTCTTCTTCAATTTTTTAATCAAGAACTCTTTGGCGATCTCTTTCTGGTCCCTATATCGATCCAGATACAAATTGAAAGGTTGTCTGAGTGGGAACCAAACTTGTTTCTTGTAGTAATGATCTGGGAAATCATACTCAAAAACTGGAGGTTCTTGGTTCAACACAGTTTGATAGTAATCACGAACTGATGAATCCCAGTCGGATGTAAAGAAAGCTAGACCAGCAGGAGTGAGAATTTCTTGACGTTTCGCATAGAATTTTTGGGTTGAGAAAAACCTTGTGGATAGTAATTGTTTCGCAAGGTCAGAGTAGTCGATGTTCCCTTCTTGCTTGTAAAGGACGAATATATACCGCAGGTATCCAAGACCCTCGAAAGGCAGAGGTTGTATGTGCTGACAGATTTCTTCTCCATTGGCAACATCGTTTCCTTTAATGTTGGCGACCATCCAATGAATTCTTTCGACTTCGTTTGAAGTCCCATCGGGCGTTGTCATTATCAGAGTCCACAGATCATCCGGCCGGGACGTGAAGGTGACGGAAGGCCGCTTGGTGGCTTCAGCAGGCTTCACAACGTTCCCTCTGTAAACGGGTATTGAGTCGGCATAGATGACTTTCATGTCGACAACAGGATGGAAATAAGCATCACCAAACAGGTGCTGATATATCCCATAATGTTCTGCCATTGCTTTAGCGTGTATGGGTGTCATAATGTCAGCGTTTACTTCATCTACTTCGTCGAGAGGAATTAACAATTTGTTGTCTCTTGCGATCTGCTCCAAATCTTTGTTATTCTTATTAGCCTTCAGTAATTTAACATGCTCTCCTAGTGAGTCTTTTCTCGATTGCTTCTTTAAAGCATAACCTATGTTGATTTTGTAATGAACAGCTGGATCTTCAGTAATAAGGTCTTTCAACTTGTCAGTCAGGCAGCGAGCCTTCTCCGGTGGCGTACCCAAAGTTGTTCGAGAGGATTTGGTCCTACAAGGTAAGTATAAAGGCCGGAACGTCGCCCTAGCAAGCTTGTAGGCACTCATGGCCAAAATGCAGCCCTTTGAGCGTAAGCTAAATATTTAACTTACCAGGTTATCTCCAGTTGGTAGGGCAGAGAACATTGACACAATCTCTCTCGCGATAGGTATTTTATTTATGTAACTAATAATATCTCAGAAGTTTTTACAATATCAACAATTTAACATCAATTATCTACAGAAAGAAAAAAAATTGTAGTTATTCATCTTCTCGTTTTAGATTTAATTGCCGTGTACCGTAAGTTGTTTTTGTTTCCACGACTTTGATGATCGCAGACACAGATTGAGTGGTCATGGTGGTAGGGATCTTGTTTCCTTCTAAAATTCTTCATCCATAAGTATAGGTGATGGTTCTATCAACGATTTCAAATGAGGATGCGCAGCGCAGCGGCAACACGGTGAAATACTCATCTGCTGTTTCATCTCACAACATCCCCCGTGGTGTAGGGCTGAACAAGAACTGCAGCCTTTTCCACGCTGAGCTAACAGCTATCACGCAGCTGCGTCACCTATCGACTCAAAAACTGATATTATCGGATTCACAGTCTGCACTGCTACAGCTGAAAAACATTTCATTTGGTGATAATACCTGCTTCCTTATGCAAAGCATTTCAAGAAGCATATCCCACATGGAGCTCACCTCCCAATCAACCATAATAGCCTTCCAGTGAATACTTAGCCATGTGGGCCTGATCTCACGGGTCGACTAGCCACTATAGGACGGTAGAAAACACGGCAACATCTCCTGCTGTGATCACGTCAAATTCCTAATGCAGAAAAAATCCAATTGCTTAAATACCAACACTCGACTAGGATCATGGAAAAGACATCTATTACCCTACCGTACTTTCCCTCGTTGGTAGGTACTTGGGTGTTCAGGGCATCAGCGAATTTTTCACGGTGTTAGTATAAGAATTCTATGTTTCCACCACTGCAAACTGCATTCTCCTCGGACATGGCAATGACGTAGAGTGGTACTCTTCAAATTCTGAATGAGATAGGAATATCTCACCACACCATTCTGCCCTGACTGCCAGCACCAGGGAACACAGAAAACCGCAGATATTGACCACTTGCTCAACTACATTGGTACTGAACCCTTCTAAGTTTTATTAATCTTATTCAGTTTGTGTGAAAGGTAAGGAAATGGAAAATATTAAAGAAATGTGGTAATAACTCGGAACGTTTGGTTTTGTTATTTTATAATAATAGTTATTGTTGGTACCTATTTGGTAAACATTCAATTTGAAAACACAATCACATTTTGGTTCATGTGTGTGATAGATCACATGTTGATCCAACTAAATAATAAATAATTAAACTTGAGTGAGTGCATTTCTTCAGATATAAATAACTAGGTATTATATTTTTTGTCATCTAATCGACATTTCACGATATTGTTATTCTACAATTGTCACAGATTTTAGCTTCGTTCTCAGTGCGCGTTCTAACAGTTCTCGAACTCATGAGAACTGGGACGGGGAGTCCCGGGGAGTTCCGGAACTTGTGGAACCGCGTTCTGCACTGCGAACGATTTCAGAACTTGGAAGTGGAATAACCTGTGTTGTTTGTAACCTCACTCAACTCGTGTTACCTTCCAGTGCTCCCTTTTCGAATATGTTTAGTGCCCGTATATATAATTCTTGATGCCTATTACTAAAGTATTGCAATTAATAACAAACAGGCAATAAAAAAAATTCAGAAGATAACTATAATTAGGATTGAGATAAAAATCCCTTTACTACTTACATTTCATTATTATTTGCTGAAAATCGATAAAAGCTCCCCAAAAAAGCTAAAATTCCCAAATCTTTTTTAAGTCGCAGATTATTATTTAGAACGAATTTTGTTGCCATAATGTTGGTCATTACGATTTCAAAGTGTTCTAATTTCAAAACTATGTACCTAACGTAATATAGGTACTAAGATAATTTACGAGATTCGCTCGTACGATCATGCTGCATGACTGGAACTTTTTTTTGCCATACCTTGCCATAAGGACCGAAGTGGTGATGATAGAGGGTGCTGGCCTGAAAACGGTGGGCTAACTCTTCCGCGAACCCACGGCTTATTCTAAAGTGGTAAACGAACTCTTCGTTGTCAAAACTTGGCACAATTTTCACAAAAAAATTTGAGTTTCTTGGATGTAGACGAGATCCAACTATAACTTCGATCTCGTCCTCATCGTCTACAAACCACGGAACACCATCGTCGAAATTATCGCTATCTGTACTTGACGAGCTAGTTGACATTTCGAATTATAGAATAGTTTGGTAACGTATAGAGACTGAAAGAGAATGAAGCTGAAATTGTTATGATCGATGAAGCGAAATAAAACGATATAAGGTTGTTTAATGAATAAAGTCGATGAAGACGAAAGTTGTTTATTCCACGAGATCCGAAAAATAGTGAAATGCGCATGCGTTAACTACGTCCTTGCGTTCGAGTTCTCACAGTTCCGAAAAAAAAACGGGAACTGTCAGAACCGTTCGGAACTGGGTTCCGAAGACACTGCGAACGCAGAACTCGGCGTTCTTGGCGTTCCGGAACTGGGCGTTCTGGCACTGCGAACGACAAAACTGTACTGCGCTTGCCCAGAACCGTTCCGAACTCCCAGAACGCGCACTGAGAACGAAGCTCAAGTTGAAATGTGTAAAAAGGCAAAAGAAGACCGTGGACATGCATTGGGAGAAAACACCAACACCATACGTATGGACCGCAGTCCACACTCCACACCAGGGGACCCACCCCTGTATCAAGTACTCCGTAGCTCAGCGACGATTCAAACTGGAAAACAATGAGATCTCATTCACCATTCAAGACCACCTCAAACCTAATTTAAATACCTACAACTTTTCTCAAAATGTATGAATTTGTAAACTCCAATGGTATCAACTCCTAATCATAAGATTCAACTGTGTCCGACATAGAGGACAATTAATCAGAGAATAACTAACCAACCGTTGGTTATATTTTTCTGATTTTTTTTTTTAGCGCTCTCGAAATTATTTTGTTGGTTTACGTATGCGTAGAATCCGAAAATAGAAAGAAAAAAAAATCCTGTCCGCCGTCCAAGTCCATGCTTTTCTCCGAAACTACTAGACCAAAGTTGATGAAACTTTTTTTTGTTTTACCAACAATGCGACACAGAAACCTTGCAACACGGAAAACATTTTTTGTACCTATTCCTCTACAATGTTCATACCTACAATCGGTATCAAGTAACAAAATGCCGTATGATTTACAACTATAATATAAATATTCATCTGGTAACACAAAAATTATCAAAAAAACAAACTACTAGACAAAATAATAGGATTCACACCTTTGGAAGAACATGAACATGCCCACCTACACTTCCACTTTTTAAAAATGAACTTGGATCTCTGGACAGGAGTTTCGTTATCTGCTGTGAACTAATTCATCTCAGATTTATCTGATATTCTGCCCGAGATGGTGTTGCGTTGACGCATAACAGGAGAAAATAATGATCACACACGTCACAGATTATCCAAGAGAGGGTTTTTTCAAGGCCACCGTCCCCACACCACACCACTTTTGCTCTCATTCATTCCGTGGTGGACACTTGCGATCTCTTTGCGATCCTACCTTGGGTTTGTATTGGATCGTCGAAGCGTTAGCCTGTGATCTATGCTCGTGATTGTCGGATCTTCTTGGAGATATTAAAGTGAAAACTAAATTGTCGGCAAATCCTTTGTACAATGGCTCACACCGTGACTAGAACTACATCTGCATTCGCCAGAGTTTTGGGACAACAATGCGCCGTTCCTGTTCGTGCCGGGTATGATGTGTCTATACTTACTTTGACAATTTATTAAGTACCTAGATGAAAAATGTAAATTCATCAGAGGTGGCAGCCGATAGATGGAATAGTATGCACAGCAATCTGCTTCATTTTAACTCGAGCTCGCCCCTCTCGATGGGCAACCGGCTGGTTTATGCTAATTAGTGTCAAACTAATTTATTCCTAGCGAATGACGAACCACGCCCGCAATAAATGCCACAACGATACATAATGACATATTCGAAACTTCATTAATTCGTAGCAGGTTCTTGAACTTATTTAATGTAGGACAGCTGGTAGGTTAGAAATTTGAATTAGTTTGTGCTTGTTCAGCGCATTCATTGTATAATACACTAAGGTCGAGTAATAGAGCGTATGGTATGGTATGGACCAATGGTGTACATTCCATATTTAAGCAACGGGATACATACCATATTGTACGCAATGGCGTTGGTATTACCTATCTATTTTTATTTTATGGATCAAAGTTGCGCTCTTGCTCCAATTTGGATATATACCTACCTATTCGTTAAAAACAACATAATTATAGTATTCACATCGAAATTTCGATTAGTTTTCCCGTAAATCTGATGTTAAGTATAGTTCGTGAACGCTGAGCTCCATAAAAGAACGATGTAGGTACATGTGCTGTGTGATGAATTTTATGATCCGTTGTCGCCTTTGGGTAGAGTAGAGGTGCGCTAAAATACGCTTGGATCGGAAATTTGGAACTGTTCCAGAGCCGTACCAGGCCACTCAAGTTACAGATAGGTAAGTGGTTCCACCTTTCTGAAATGCTCGAGTGTGCTTTGTGATTCACACCCTCATATCTTTAAAACGTTCTCAGTCCTTAGCGATCCCGATTTGACGTTACACTCTTTCATTCCCTTTCTATGTTTTCAGCCTGTAGTTGAGTGACTTGATTTTGGGGGATTCTACCGCTACTCAGACCAAGAACAAGAAACCATGAAGTCAAACTGAGAGGGGAGGCTTTCACAAGGGGAGTGAAATGGTGGAAGCGTTGAAAAGACTCTGGGGGGGGGGGGGGGGGTGCCCTAGAGATCTGTTTGAATCGGTAATTTGGAAATTTTCCATGACCTCAACTGGAGCTGGCTGGAACAAATATCATTATCAGCATACCTCTACCTTTGATTATCAGTAAGATGGGAGCTACTGGAGGTAGGTAATTACTGAACTATTCAGCCCGCCGCTCTCACACTGGGGTTGGAAATGACCCGACCATCAAGGGCCAAATGGCTATACGCCTATCAGTTGATGTTTTGAAGTTCGAGTAATTCTAGGTAATAAAAAATATGTTTATAAATTGAAGTGGGTTATGATTTTGAGTTTCACGTTCTTACGCATAATTTTAGAATACATAAATGTTGGTAATTCTATAGTATAGTGGCCTCAGCACCAATCTTTTCCATATTCATACACAATAAAGTAGAATGCATGAAACACGATATTTGATAAGAATTGGACCCCGCAAAGCAGTAGACATGTACGGAGCCTAATCAGATAAGAGCGGGCAAAGTACAACTGATTAGACCGGCCGGCCACTGAGCGCAACCGTTGTTGGCCGCTGTACAGCTGAATTCGCACAAATAGATCAGAATGCAGTGTATAGGTTGGTGGTCTGGATGCTCGCAAGCTCGCATCTCAAAATTACATAACATCAAGTAGCCAATCCCTTAGTAAAAATACAGATTAGTTGGACATGTAGGTCAGGATGATGTGTATACTTGGCTGCTAGTACATGTCTACAACTGCTTTGCGGGGTCCAATTCTTATCAAATATCGTGTTTCATGCATTCTACTTTATTGTGTATGAATATGGAAAAGATTGGTGCTGAGGCCACTATACTATAGAATTACCTAAATGTTAAATTACTTACGGTTTTTGGAGTGCAGGATGCTTCCTTTATCAACGAGTTACCGCTTAGTAATTTGAGTCTGAAACGTGCAGGTGTGTGGTAGCATGAGTCGTATCCAAAGCCCGGTAATAGTGGCCTAGTGGCACGTAGGTAAGCTGGTGACAGGGAAGCAATGTTGGAATTGTCCAATAGATCCAAATACTATTGTAGTGGATTTATATAGGTTTGACTTGGCGTAGGTAGACCAAGTCGGACATTTATATCCCGGTTATGCGGGTTGGTCTCTGGGCCACCCCCGCGAGGAATGCGGGCGGAACCGCCAAGGTCAACTGGTTTCGCGGACTGAAAGGGGGGATAGTCCGTGTCGCAGCCGCGTGGAGCGCTAGGCTCGCGTAGGAAGTGCTGGGTTCGATCAGTTTGGTACTGAGCCGTTTTGTAATATTCCGGCCTTAGATTTATATCTGAAAGGGGAATATGTTGAGCTTGGTTGAGGTACTGAAAAGTATCCTTCGCTTTTTGTGCATTTGGAGTGTATTTGACACTCGGATCGGCCGAGTAAGCCTGCGTCGAATATCGTGGGTATTCGGACAGCTTGGTTGAATCGTAATGATCGGCTTCAGAGCGAGTCTGAAAGGTTTCCTCGATCTTTTGTATAGGCGAGGCTTGTTCGAAAGTTTCTCGAACGAATACGTCGGGCGAGAAGGCGACCCGGGCGTGAGGGACGCGCCTTGCGCTGTCGCTGTGTTCAGCGGACTCGCCGTGTGGCCGGTAGGGTGCACTACGTGGGCTACTCGGCCCAGCTTCGCCGTCGCCCTCCTCCCCTTGCAAGGGGAAGTAGGAAGGCCGACGTTCCATCGAATTGATCGAGTTTTTGCTCGTTTCGATGCCTCTATGTGTGAAAAATAGAGGGTTTTGGAGGTGGACTCGCTTGCCAGAGCGTCTTTCCAATGCTCGGATGGCAGGGTCCTACCTCGTAGCCTTGAAAAAGGCTTCCTTAGACGGTAAATTAGAGCGGAGGAGCTGAGTAATTTACCGGCGTGCCCACAGCGGTCGATTACGAGCTTAAGGCTATGTAATCCGGGCGACACGGCTCGGAACGTCCCTCGGGCGTGCGAGCTAAAGAGAATATCGATAGCTGCACCGGGTGGCGTCCTAACAGATGAACTACGTTGGGCAATGAGCAGGATGAATAATCACTGGACTCGTAGATGCCAATGCGAGATCTGCGTGGAGAGAAGGACTGGCTTGTAGAAAGCAGTAGAAAATCGTTCTTGAGATGACTTCGTGTAGCAGAAGGTTCGTCAGCTTGGTGCGTGTAGAATTCTTCGTACTTCAGAGTGTGTCGTCGTCGAGAGCGGAGAGTGGAATGAAATGCCAGGCTCTGAGCGAGGTATTTATAACAAAAAGTGGTGGCCACTTTATGGTTAGTATGCAAATTAGTTTCGTCAACTAATTTGGTACGATCAAACTAGCTTCGGATTGGCTCGCTTAATTTCATAAATTCGACTGTGCAATCTCATTGGTTCGCACAGTGTTTTCTCAGTATCTGTGCATATGATAGCTGAGTTGGTCTTCCGAGGTGGTTTCCCTGCGTCCGTTGCTTTGACAGGGTCCCCGGGGGTGGCTGAACGACCTTGAGTTTTCCTGTTTGAGGTTTCTCATTCAAGGCGACCTGTTTCGAGATGTTTGTCGCATCTCTCTCGCCCAGTAAATGTTTGGGGAGGTCGCCTTGCGTGTTCTCATTCAAGGCGACTTGTTTCGAGATGTTTGTCGCATCTCTCTCGCCCAGTAAATGTTTGGGGAGGTCGCCTTGCGTGTTATTCTTTAATATTTCACTTTTGGGAGAGAATTTAGTATTTTCTCTCTGGTGAAATATTTTGTTTGACGGAGTTGTAACTCGACGTCTTATAAATATTTTTGTGGTGTGCCTACCTCTTTTTGGTAGCCCTGAAAAGGGCTGTTGAAAAGAGGTGGTGGATTTCACCACAGGGGCCTCCCCAAGACGTCGCGTTATCAACGACGACGCCGATGGGGGAGAACTGGGAGGTCTACTCGGAACTCTCCGTAGGAGAACCTCGCCAGTTGGGGCGGAGGCGGAGGTGCAGGCCTCGCGTCCCGTCCCTGTGGTGCGCCCCGGCCTCGTCGGTTTCGACGAGCGCCGCGGGGCGGCCGTGGCCGGCCCGAGCTCTGCCGACGGGAACCAAACCCGCGAGGGTTTGGCCCGCGGCCGCGGCTGGGCTGTTGCGGAGGAGCCCGAGAGGTGCTTGGCTCTGACCACCCCGCAGTGCTCATTTCCTCCCAGCGAGGAACCGGCACGTCGCCCGAGGATATCCACTGTCTGGGTACCGCTGGTAGCTGGTGAGCGGGCGGAGGTGTAGGCAGCGGCTGGGCGGGTGGAGCTGGTGGCTGGAAGGGCTGGGGCCTCGTCCAAACCACCTCTGTGGGAGCGTTCGTCGCCTTCTCCTCTTTCCTCGGCGAAGGCGGGAGCGGTCCGAGCGGTGTAGGGAGGGTTTCCTCTGCGAGGAGAAATTCCTCTACTTCTTCGGTCAGCATTGGAGAGCTGGAGGCTGCCATGGTTGAGATTGGTATGATCTCTGGCTGTGGGGTGCTCCATATTTATACCTCCCACTGTTCCTACCCGAGAAAAATGGGCGTGGCCTGTTTTGAGCGCAGTCACCCACTTTTCGTCAAATTTGGTAGAAGGAACGCGCCCTCTGGCGGATTTCCGGGGAGTTTTCTCCTTATTTTCTGTCTGATTTTGTGACACAGATTGTCCTTGCGATACAGCTTCTTCCGAGTGTAGAGTATAAGCTGGTTTGATTTGCTGTTTGGGAACTTTCTTAGTTTGTTCGCCAATTTGCACAGTAACCGAAAACTTATCTCTTTTAACCACTTTGAATGGTCCCGTGTAAGGACATTGCAGAGAGGTGAGCTGTGTGGGCACTCTGATATAGACATGAGTACATGTATCCAAATTTTTGGGCATGTTTACGGCATATTTCGTATTATTATTTTTAATATGCGTAGGTCGGAAGAAAAGAGGTTCCGAAAGGTTCGTAGAAGTTACGAAAATGTCTCCTGGGAGTGGTACGTCAATCCCGTAAACTTTTTGGAAAGGCGTAGTTTCGGTCGCCGGGTCTACTGCCGTACGCATGGCGAGTAGAACTTTGGGAAGTGCATCGAGCCAATTTTCGTTTTGAGCTTTGAGAGCTTCTTTCAAAGATCTGTTTCTGCGTTCTACCATACCGTTTGTTGATGGTTTGTATGGTAACGTGTGAGTATGTTTTACTCCGAGACGTTCCATAATGGAATTGAACAGATCTGATTCAAATTGGGTGCCCTGATCACTTGTGATGTATTTAGGTACGCCCTTTGAAGCTACCCAAATATTGATAAAGGCATTTGTGATTGTGGTTGTTTCGATGTTGTTAAGAGGGACTGCCTCTAGCCAACCCGTTGCTCTATCAACCATCATCAAAATGTAACGTTTCCCTCCTTTTGCTAAAGGTAAGGGTCCGGTAATATCCACGTGTACGTGTGAAAATTTGTTTGCCGTTTCAAATTCGGAGTAAGGGAGCTTCACGGAGCGCGTGATTTTTGCTCGTTGGCAAGTTTCGCACGCTCGGACCCAGTTTGAGACATCTGCACGTAGTCCGTGCCAAAAATATCGTTGTTTAACTTTATACACTGTAGAGTGTATACCTGGGTGTCCCAAATTGTGAATTTGGCTTATTATTTCTTCCCTTATTTCGTTTGGAATATAAGGTCTAGGGTGTCCTAGGTCTAGGTTACACCAAATTTCTCCTTGAGAGAATTCAACTCGTGTGAGTTTCAATTTGTCCTCCGCGGTAGGGGGAGAGCGAATTTGTGAATTTGAAATGTGCAGTAGAAGATTGCATTCTATTGCAGCCGTAATTTTCGAAATTTCAGCTATGGGTGGACCCTCGTCCGTCTGGGTTGAAATCGATTTCGTTTGAATTTCAACCGGATCGAAGGGTCTGGAGAGTGCGTCGGCGACGACGTTGCTCTCTCCGGAAATATGACGAATGTCACTCGTCATTTGAGAGATGTATGTTAGCCATCTTAATCTCATTTTAGAAAAATGTGCATTCTTCTTAAGCATCGTGCCTAGCAGAGGCTTGTGATCCGAACAAATATGGAAAGATCTGCCGTCCAAGTCGTTGTGCCAGTGAATGCACGCTTGGTAAACGGCGAACATTTCCTTGTCGAACGATGCTTTGTTCTTCCATTGTTCTGGAATTTCTTTACTGAAAAATCCCAATGGTTGGTACGATTTCGAACCATGTTTGTCTGTAATTTCTTGTTCTAGTGCCGCCCCGATGTGTGTGTCGGAAGCGTCACAGACTAATCTCCACTCCGCCGTAGGGTGTGGGTGAGCAATGTTATGCAATGTTGCTTTGATCATTGCTTGCTTTAAGCTGTTGAAAGCTTTATCTCTCTCTGATGTCCATTCGATAGGTGTTCTGTCATTTTGTTTGTTTGACTGAATGGAGTCATACAGAGGTTGTGCCGTGTGAGCGAATTTGCTTGAGCATGCTCGGTAGAAACCACACATACCTAGGAATCTGCGTAGACTTCGTACGTCTACTGGCCTAGGAAATTGTTCTATGGCTTCTATTTTGTCTCGTTTAGGAATTATCCCTTCCTTCGAGATAGTGAAACCTAGGAAATCGACGGTAGGTTTCGAAAAAATGCATTTATCAAAACCTACTCGAAGTCCGTGTTCCCCTAGTTTGTCAAAAATTTGTCTGAGGTGGTTCATGTGTTCGTTATAATTCTTCGAAGCCACCAGGATGTCATCTAGGTATACAAATGCGAAATCAAATTTTCGCATGATGCTGTCCATGTATCTTTGCCATGTTTGAGCCGCTCCGGCCAAACCCATGCTCATTTTCTTAAACTCATAAAGACCGAAAGGTGTAATAATCGCAGTTTTATGAGCGTCATCTGGGTGCATCGGAATATGATAATACGCTGATTTTAAATCTATTGTTGAATAGATTTGCGTATCATGTAAATTCGCTTGGAAAGAGCGAATGTGAGGAGGAGGGTAGGCGTCTTTCTTCGTTTTCGCGTTGAGGAAACGGTAATCGCCGGTGATTCTCCATGACCCGTCTTTTTTTGGCACACAGTGTAACGGAGATGCCCATTCGGAATCCGATGGTGCAATTATGCCTTCTGAAAGCATTTCGTCAAAAGTCTTTTTGACTTGAGCCCGTTTTTCGCCTGCCATGGGTCTTGCTCGGAAGTGTACTGGTGTTCCTTCCGTGGTTATACGGTGGTAAACCCCGTTGTTCTTCCATTTACCATGAATTTTGCTCATTTTATCATTGTATTTGTTAATGATAGAGCGAATGTTTTCGTCCTCCGTGATTTGCACGTCCTCTGGTTGAGGTGTATTGTCACGATGAGGGATAGTAGCTGCAATTTGTTCGTCAGTGAACTTTTTGTTCATGACTGCAGCTATTTTTTGATCGGCATAGCACTTCATTTTATCTTTATAAATGTACTTGTGTTTGACCCGTATTCCGATATCCCAAGATTCGAGAAATGGGATACCTAGGATCGCTAGATCAACTTTCGTGATCATAAACTCGGTGGTCATGTCCCCGAGGCCGATGTTAATTGTTGTGTCAGCTCGCCCTAGTGTATCTATAGGGGCTCCGTTAGCTGCTGTGAGCTTAACGTTGGACTTGAGAATTTTCAAGCCCAATTTTTTTGTGACATTGTGGGGCAGAATGTTCACTTCTGCTCCCGTGTCAATGAGAAATTCAGTGCCATTCAGTTTGCACTTGAAAAAAAGCCTTTTATACTCAGTAGACTGCCGGCGTATAGGCTCAGATACACTGGCAGTTATTCGTTTTCCGAATTCTCTGTGTCGGAAGTCGGAACGGTACTTTCTTGTACCGATTGCTGAGTATTTTCGGTAGAAACCCGTGTTTTAGGCTGGCTTATAGTCGCAGCCTTTCTGTTAGTTTTGGAAGCAGTGTTCGTCTTCCAAGTGCAGTGTTCTGGGTCTGCACATTTGCGAGTTTCGTTACCGAAACGTGCGTGGTTTCGACAGACATAGGCCGTCGGTTTGTGAGGCTTACTCTCCACTGGTTGAGGTTTGAACTCAGCTTGTTTCGGGAGGGCCTTTTTGAAACCAGTATTTATGGGTTTCGGAGTAGATTCAACTCCTCGTATGTTCAGAGAAGTATTCTCTGCTCTGTACGCGTGTAGCGTATCAGCTAGGTCGAGCCGGGAGGTTGTGGTAGGCTGAGCTGCGACCATACCTCGTGCTTCGATGGGAAGAGTCTCAATCCACTTTTGAGTGATTAGAGCTTCCGAAAAGTACCCAACAGCTTTCGAGTACATCTCGTGGTACTTGGTGCTGGGTTTTTTGGCGAGAGATGCGGGGTCCTCGAGTGCGAGGAGCCTGTCCTGTAAGGACAACCCATATTCTCGTTGGAGGCGCTGTTTGGCCTCTTCGTAGGGTGCGTGGGGTGCCGTGAGGTAAGCTGAGTCGATAGCTTCCCTCATTTCTTCTGGTACCCACTTGTATATAGCTGAGAAGCATTCGTTTTGCGTTCTCATGTGTTTTCTCACGCAGTATTGATCGAACTCGGCGAGTGCACGATCAATATTCTTCTTTTGGAAGACTGGTTTTTGATAATCTCCCATCTCCTCTAAAAGTGCTTGAAAACCACCTTGTGTAGAGGGATGTTGCGTGAGATGTGGGGCGTAGAGGCCCGGCGGGGGTCGCACGCCCGCAGTGGTTCCCTGAAATCCACTAGCTTCATAAGAGGGAACGAAATGCTCCGTGTTAAGCCTGTTCAAAGGCGGGGTCACCATTTGTAGTGGATTTATATAGGTTTGACTTGGCGTAGGTAGACCAAGTCGGACATTTATATCCCGGTTATGCGGGTTGGTCTCTGGGCCACCCCCGCGAGGAATGCGGGCGGAACCGCCAAGGTCAACTGGTTTCGCGGACTGAAAGGGGGGATAGTCCGTGTCGCAGCCGCGTGGAGCGCTAGGCTCGCGTAGGAAGTGCTGGGTTCGATCAGTTTGGTACTGAGCCGTTTTGTAATATTCCGGCCTTAGATTTATATCTGAAAGGGGAATATGTTGAGCTTGGTTGAGGTACTGAAAAGTATCCTTCGCTTTTTGTGCATTTGGAGTGTATTTGACACTCGGATCGGCCGAGTAAGCCTGCGTCGAATATTGTGGGTATTCGGACAGCTTGGTCGCATCGTAATGATCGGCTTCAGAGAGAGTCTGAAAAGTATCCTCGATCTTTTGTATAGGCGAGGCTTGTTTGAAAGTTTCTCGAACGAATACGTCGGGCGAGAAGGCGATCCGGACGTGAGGGCCGTGCCTTGCGCTGTCGCTGGGTTCAGCGGACTCGCCGTGTGGCCGGTAGGGTGCACTACGTGGGCTACTCGGCCCAGCTTCGCCGTCGCCCTCCTCCCCTTGCAAGGGGAAGTAGGAAGGCCGGCGTTCCATCGAATTGATCGAGTTTTTGCTCGTTTCGATGCCTCTATGTGTGAAAAATAGAGGGTTTTGGAGGTGGACTCGCTTGCCAGAGCGTCTTTCCAATGCTCGGATGGCAGGGTCCTACCTCGTAGCCTTGAAAAAGGCTTCCTTAGACGGTAAATTAGAGCGGAGGAGCTGAGTAATTTACCGGCGTGCCCACAGCGGTCGATTACGAGCTTAAGGCTATGTAATCCGGGCGACACGGCTCGGAACGTCCCTCGGGCGTGCGAGCTAAAGAGAATATCGATAGCTGCACCGGGTGGCGTCCTAACAGATGAACTACGTTGGGCAATGAGCAGGATGAATAATCACTGGACTCGTAGATGCCAATGCGAGATCTGCGTGGAGAGAAGGACTGGCTTGTAGAAAGCAGTAGAAAATCGTTCTTGAGATGACTTCGTGTAGCAGAAGGTTCGTCAGCTTGGTGCGTGTAGAATTCTTCGTACTTCAGAGTGTGTCGTCGTCGAGAGCGGAGAGTGGAATGAAATGCCAGGCTCTGAGCGAGGTATTTATAACAAAAAGTGGTGGCCACTTTATGGTTAGTATGCAAATTAGTTTCGTCAACTAATTTGGTACGATCAAACTAGCTTCGGATTGGCTCGCTTAATTTCATAAATTCGACTGTGCAATCTCATTGGTTCGCACAGTGTTTTCTCAGTATCTGTGCATATGATAGCTGAGTTGGTCTTCCGAGGTGGTTTCCCTGCGTCCGTTGCTTTGACGGGGTCCCCGGGGGTGGCTGAACGACCTTGAGTTTTCCTGTTTGAGGTTTCTCATTCAAGGCGACTTGTTTCGAGATGTTCGTCGCATCTCTCTCGCCCAGTAAATGTTTGGGGAGGTCGCCTTGCGTGTTCTCATTCAAGGCGACTTGTTTCGAGATGTTTGTCGCATCTCTCTCGCCCAGTAAATGTTTGGGGAGGTCGCCTTGCGTGTTATTCTTTAATATTTCACTTTTGGGAGAGAATTTAGTATTTTCTCTCTGGTGAAATATTTTGTTTGACGGAGTTGTAACTCGACGTCTTATAAATATTTTTGTGGTGTGCCTACCTCTTTTTGGTAGCCCTGAAAAGGGCTGTTGAAAAGAGGTGGTGGATTTCACCACAACTATACCTGTTCAATGCATCAGTGGTTTTCTCTAAAGATCGACTCTACGGGTATCTATCGTATTGCACATTCCTCGAAAACTGGCCTAGAGACTCAGCAGTGTCAACGTTTATGTCTAGATGTGTGGTGGTGGGTTTTTCGACCCAATAGTCTAAAAGCTGTGCTGCGTCGAATTTTGCATTATTAGGTTCTAGGTATATGTTTTATGATAGTGGTGCACATGTTTCAATGCAAATCCCAAGGCAATTTAGTAATGAATGTAATACTAGTAAACTTCTCAATTCTTGTATGTTCATACTGGACTGATTGATGATGGTTAGGGGGTTTCAACAGCTAAACATGAATGAAATTTAAAGGTATTTGAATGGTCCTACGTATTATTACTATGAACCCTAATCACTCAATCCCAAGGTTTGTTTTGGAGGAATTGACTGTTTCATTCTGGTATTATGATTCTGATAAACCATGATTAAAAACCGTAAAAAAGTATTTTGATTCAGTACACATAGGGCGGGTATCTAGATCGGTTGTCATGGTTGTGGGGGTGGGGGGTGGGAAGGTGTCACAGATCTTAGCGTTCTCAGCATGGTAGGAAATAAGGCGTAAAAGAACGGAGGTTAGCCTCAAACGCGGGGTACCCCTGACTCAGCTGTGGACAGAGGGTTAGCCCGCTCATTGCAGGGGTAAGCTCTGAGATTGGCTTTTGTAGTTGGATGAAAGGAAGATGGCGCTGCCGTATGCTAACTCCTCTCCCTTCTTAAATTAGCGATTTAATTGCAATGGAATTCTCACTTCACGAAATCGAATTTATAATTATATTATAACTATCACATAAAAAATGGACTTGTGAAGCATAAGCAGTGCAGTTCAGTATAGCAAGATAGTGCTACAGTTTTATATAAAACCCGGTCAAATGCAAGTCTAATGATGACTTATGTACGTTTGCTAGTGCTTGACGCGACATCTTACAATTACTGCCAAACTCCAATAGTTATCGCAAGGATGCAAATTTGGTTGCAACGAAGGTAGGTATCCAATGGTACCCATTGCAAGCGGTTTTTGCTTTTGTAATGTACCATTTTGTCATCATTGGTGAACGCGAGTGTTTAATGCACCGTTCAATTAAATACGTTGCATTTTATATATTTTATACCATTGATATATGACATGTATCGTTTACCAACAATGACTGTTATATCAGCTGGTCTAACCCCAGGGGCAACTGACTCTTCTAACGCTCACTCGTGATTCAGTTATACACTTTGTAGATAACCCTTGACTCGAGAGTATCTCGCGGGTTTGCTGCCCTGTTTCTTAATTTTTACCCCATTTTTTGTTACTTCCAAAATGAGTTATGACTGTTGGAAAAAAAAAAGCATTTTTCACAAAAAACCCTCAAAGGCAAGGGTGGCCATGACCTTGATGTTGTTCTGTGTGTTCACACACCCGCTCACCCACACACAATCGCCTAAATACCTTAAAATTGTTACCTGCTGGGGTGCGGGAAGTGAAGAAAAGGTATTTTAATTCCTTACTTCCCCTGTAAGGGAGCGTCAATTTATTAGTGTACCAGTTTCGGTCTGAACACAGACCATCTTCAGAAAAAAAAAACCGAGCATCCTAGGAGCAAACAAAACAGGCATGACGTATCAACAATAACATGAGAGAGAAAACTTAATATTAAGACTAGCAACTAATATAAGGAACAAACATACCTTCAGGAACATCAATGTTTGTGAAACCATCCAACATGAAAGAAAAGTTAAAACTTATGAGGGAGTGGCAAAAGGTGCAGCAAGCCTCACAGCGTCTGGAAATAGAGTATGCACATATATTAAGTTTTCTCTCTCACATTATTGTTGACGTTTATATGCCTGTTTTGTTTGCTCCTATGATAGGATGCTCGGAGTTTTTCATTTTGTTTGCTGAAGATGGTCTGTGTTCAGACCGAAACCGGTACACTAATAAATTGACGCTCCCTTACTGGGGAAGTAAGGAATTGAAGGACCTTTTCTTCACTTCCCGCAGGGAATAATCCGCAGATTCCGCCACCAGTTTTTAGAATAGTAATTCTTCACATCTGCGTAATTAGGTTTATGTAAAGTTAAAATTGTTAGGTATTTAAAATTGACCTTGATAAAAGTATTCAAGGTAGTAAAAAATTGGAAATAAACTTATTTCGAGTAGTTTTAGTGAAGGAATAAATGAATTGATTAAAAACAAAAAAAAATGTGTAAATAAATTTAATTAAAGTTTCAAGAATTTCCCGAAACAGTTTCCAAGAAAGCACATATTTAAAATTAGTCATTCAATCTGAATGTGGTAATTTGTCAAATTTATTTACTCCATAGAAATTAATTAGGTTCCTCTGCCGTCTTACCTAATCTTTTTCTCGTTTCGTGATGCATTCTGTTAATCACGAGTTTTTAAATTAATACATACTCTTACATCACTCAAGTTGTAAAAATATTTGATGTTAGCCCCGGGAGAGAAGATTTGTATTGAGCTCGGTATCTTATCAATTTAGTTGACATAAGTTATCCCGCAAGGATTCCAAAACAAATATAAACTCGATATGATGGGTCTCTTGTTATTTCATAAAGATTAGGGCGATGATAGAAAGATGTGTCTTCTGAAGTTGGAGCTCAAGGTCAAATTGGTGATGTAAATGATACGAGGTTCATGAACAATTGCGCGAAATAAATTTTCGTTTTCCTGTGTAAAACCTTGGAAATCCTGCTGATCGGTACCATGAGAATGTTATAGGTACTTACAATACGAACCTGTTTCAATACGTCTAAAGTTGTGAAAGCTTTTTCTGAAAAGATGTCTTGGATCTGTGTTAGGATACCCTGAATCTAACTTGAATGATACTACATTCTCCAAAGGGGCGACATATTTTCAAGAAGTTTGAATTGTCTTCTTCATAGAGTTCATTTCGAATATTTGGTCATGCGATTCACGTATTTGCCATTCCGGAAGATAGTTATCTCATCATGATATGAATCGAGATAAAAACGCTTGCCAAGTTGGTTGGTAGTGTACAGATGTAAACTCCCACTTATTGTACTTAACATAGACATTATTAGTAGAAGTAAAACAACGTTATCTACAAATAGAGAGTTCCTAAAGACGATTTTTAACGGTCGGTACGGCGAAGCTAACGACGTTAGTGAGTATGTTCTGCGCATGCGTGCGCGCATGCGCATTATAACGGTGTGAATTTACGTTTTGGCGCTAAACTAAGACCGTACTAGGCCGGTAAACAGCGGTACTCAGTCAAAACGGTCATGAACGTAACGTCTCGCCGTTGGGGTAAAATAACCTTACACTTTTCCACTGTTTGTTTACAAATTGGCATCCATTATGATTTAAAACGCGGTCCTTCCTATTAGTTAACCTACATTTTCTACAAAACTTGAATTAAGAACAGTAACAAAATTATTTGATGTCAAGTTATATATTATGAAGAGAGGGTTGATGGAAAACAAAGAACCTTTTAAGGAACCAAGCAAATTTTCCATTGACCGATTTATATATTTCCTATACGTAATATGACGAGAAAGTGAACTATCGGAATAAGTAAAATGTACATGCATACAGGCTGTCGCGAACGCGAAGTGATAATTAGGTATCTTTTGGAAATTAATTTACATTTGGCATCAGTTCAGTGAAATTTAATAACAACCCAAATTATTAGTATCCGAGTTTAACCCTATGATTAATTCACCTGATGATTTTAAGTTATAACAAAAATATAAAAACATTGTTTTTTCGTACCACGAGACAAAGTTGTACTTTTTTCTTATAGTAAGGAAAAGTAAATCCACAACAAAGTTATACGGAAATACTACACTCTGTCTAGCGAATGGTGAAAAAGCGTTTTGATGTACCTACTTGAAATAATTTGTTCTTCATTCCTTTGAGTCTAGAAACAAGATACCTACCTGATTTCACCAACCCCTGTTCAATAAACTTGTGAATTCTTGCAGCATAGTACTTATTTTAATTTCACTTAACTTTCCGAGTTCTTTTCCTGGTTTTTTTTTTCCTTTCTTTTTTTATCTTTTTACGCATGGGCTGCACATCCTTCGCTAGGTCTGCCATTGAAAAATAACTCATACAAATTCCACCCTCTCGAGATCTCTCAGGCGATAAGGGTATGATAATCGTCGCAAGAGAATACACAGAGCAGTAGTGCCAGGCACTTTATATCCCTTGGATCGAACGATTTCCGGTACCCCGAGATGTACCAACAACAAATCAATATCAGGTTTCCGAAATCGAAACTGGAGAAGAGCATCTTCTTCCGACATTCCGTCAAGTGAAAATCTTCCAAACTCCTCTGCTAACTGACGAGGAATTCGGGGTCGGCCTTCGATTTCTACAAAGTTATCCAAAACGAGTACAAACTCTTCAACGGAGATAAGGCCCACGGAATATAGATGCATGAAGCGATCCATAACAAAATCGTTCTCTTCAAAATAGAGAAAAGTAAAAATAAATAGATATATAAATAGAAAATACATAAAAATAAAAAAATCGAGATTCAAACGGAAGAGCAATCAAAACAGCGATCAACTAGGTAAAACTAACGGTGAATGGGAAAATTTGCGTCACTTTTCAATTTAGCGTCACTTAAATTAAGGCCGTAACTCTCCATCACCTTAATCCTTCCATGCCGTTATTTTGCATCCGAGTTAGCTTCAGAGTGATTCGCCCTAGACAGACTGCGTAACGGCACTACCACTAACGGCATACCGTTATCAAAAAGCATCCTAGGAACTCTCTATTTAATGTAAGAGTAATTAATAGATTATTCACTTATTTATTAATTCGTATTGATTTTAGGTCATGGTGGTCAAATGTAAAGATGGGACCTCCAGATGCGATTCTTGGAGTGACTGAAGCGTTTAAAAGAGACACAGATCCCAAGAAGATCAACTTGGGCGTGGGAGCCTATAGGGATGACAATGGAAAGCCCTTCATCCTACCTAGTGTTATTGAGGTGAAAATATGTAACTTTTTTTTTTGCATTTTAAGTGTGTTTGATCACATACAGGGTGGTCCACGGGAACCTGACGGTTTTTAAATGAGTAGTACACAATTGTTTTTTAACATAGAAAATTTATTTTTTCATATTCTTACAGCCAGGACTATGCCATTTAAGAAATCAAACCTTAAAAATAACATCCGTCATGTGGTGACCTTCTTGCTCGTAGTAACATGTTGCAAGTCTGTTCATAAACTCTTGGTGAACGCGCTCCAATAAGGGTGTGTCAATCGAGTGGACTTGTGCTCGAACCGCTTCCTTTAGCTCGCCTAAGTCAGTTGGTTTCAACTACTGGACAATTGCCAATTTGTATGGGTGGAATCTGAAGTCGTGTTTGACAATATGGCGAACTGTGGAACGACTTACTCTTAATGCTTGAGCTTGTTTTCGCTCTGAGCGGCCTAGACTTGTTAGCAATGCCTGACTCACCCTCTCCACACTTTCAGGGGTCCTTGCCATGCGAGTGGTGGCTTGCCTGGTGGCTTCTTTTTCATCACATTTCCAGTTGTGGACCCACTTCAGAATCTTAGTAGTCCTGCTCAAACTCCTTACGTAAAGAAGTTTTTTCCCTTCTTTTATTGGCTTCTATTGCACTACACAGCCGTTACAGGTGGAGAAGTTAAAGGTGTACTTTGTTTAGCATATTGTCAACACCTGATGGTATGGTTAATACCTGATTTGGTCAGCAGTAAGTTGAACATGGAAAGTTCGTAACTCCTGCATGATATTAGGGTGGGGGGAGGGCGATTGAAGCCATGATGGTTGCGGGTTAACCGTTTGTATAACATACCTCACTTAGTTTCCCGAGGTAATAGCTGCTATATCGCTCAAGTATTCAGCTGTTTAATTGGTAGATTTTGCTTGACTATTAAATAGTAGGTAGATATTAACTGTGATTAAAACTTTTTCAGGCGGAAAAGCAGATTTTGAATGAAAATATGGATCATGAGTATGCCGGCATCATTGGTATTCCAGAATTCTGTAAGAAATCTGCTGAATTGGCTTTTGGAGCAGATAGTGAAGTTATTAAGGAAGGACGAGTAAGTGAAATCCTTGGTACCTAGTTTAAATCGAGTTGATTTTTCAAGGAACCAATCAGTAATTCGAATTTTTTTACATTTATTTTCAACAGAATGTCACTGTCCAATCCATTTCTGGAACTGGAGCACTCAGAATTGGTGCAGCTTTCATGTCGAGATTCTTCCCTGGAAATAAGGAAGTGTATTTCCCCAAACCCACGTGGGGAAATCACATTCCAGTTTTTAATGATTCTGGGATACAACATAAATTCTACAGGTATTACGACCCTGCCACCGTTGGATTCGATTTCCAAGGAGCATGCGAAGACCTGATGGTACATACTTCACATTTGCATTTCCATTGTAATACCTAATACATGCTTACGCAACAAAATGACGGACAAGCTAAACATTTTGCGTTTGAGATGCATACAAATATTGATAAAGAAAGGAATAGATGTGCATTTTAAATTTTTTTAATGGTAGGTTATACGAAAAGCATTCTTAAAAGGCGATGAAGGATCAAATATGAGAGGACGTTTCATTATGTATGGCACTGTATGTATTGATCTCGCATGTCTGAACCTAAAGCGAGAGGGTGGCAACACATATCATCTAGACTGATTTTTGAATGACAGCAAGTACACAAATAATCGATTCTGTAGATATGATTTTTGTGTATTGAAGATTATACCTTATCTTGGTCGATAATCAAAATTAATTGATATTTTAATCAATACTTGAGTAATTCGGACCCGTGCATTCATGATCTGACTCTCGGAAAGACAGTTTGAGAGTATAATATTCTTCTTATTTACAGTCACTTTTAATTCAAACAGAATAGAGTAAACCCATTAACTACAGCTGCAAGGAATAATTTACCTTCATAGCCCTTGGTGCAAAGCCTTTGTTTCTGAAGATGTAAGCCATTAACTGTTTTCATTCATTACTAATTATTGGTGAGTAAATTATGTTTTGATATCAATGCTCCAAAAATACATATTCACCGTTTGGGATTTGAGTAATTCCAGATTTTATAAAAACTCTCGAAAGAAATCTTTTCAAAGGGATTATGCCATCACACCCAGAATCTAGATGAATGCGTTGATTCAATGCATCCTTCATTCAATTCACAATCAATTGCTTGGATTTCAGAACTGTTGATTTCCACTACAGGGATAGGTAGATGCTGAATCATACAAAAGTGGAAAACTTCCACCCACGTCTATTCCACCCTCTCCCTCTGTCAATCAGGAACAATGAAATGACGAAGGCACTTTTTTTATTTATTCATTTAACTATCCCACTTTTGCGGTAACCTCAATCTAATAGTTAATTAGCGTTTTCTTGAGATGATATGTGATATAACTTTTTTGTGAGACATTAATTTCTTATTTGAATCCGGCGCAAATATTAATTTCTTATAACGCCGACTTACCAATCATTTCAACTCGTTCTTTGTTCATAAAATAATTCTATACTTACGTCCATTTTACAATATGTGAGGAAGAATACTGCTCACCCAATTCGGGAGACGTTTTTCAGTAAACGAGTGAAATCTTCATTCTCTCAATGTGAATCTGACTTGAATTGAGACCTTGGATTAATTGTGGATTATCTGAACTAATTAAGCCCTACTTTGATGATATCCTTAATTGGCCGGATTTGAACACCTTAGCCTCCTACCCTAATAGTTGGTCATGAACTGTAGCTTGCCTAATTTAATGGCTAGAAATTACACCGTTGCCTTTCTGAGGTCAACAGCTGGTTATTACACTGTGGCCCTAATGACCTAACTACAGTACCTTGAGCCTGTAGTGCTACTAGCTTAGGGCTGCCATATCTTTTCGACGTAAGTAGGGACAGCGTAAGCTAAAAGTCGGGACAGCCTAAAGTAGAAAATCGGGACCGAAATTGGGACAAGATATACTTAGTCACTGACAAAATACGACTAAGTTTTATTTTTGGAAAAAATACAATAGGTATTGAAAAGTTGGAGAAACATCATTATTGAAAAAAAAAAAAAAAAAAAAAAAAAATCACATTTGGGTGCTTAGATCATCTATTACATAGACCTATAAATTTCAAATAGTCAAAGGTGTCCGGCTACCTACCTGCAATGAAGGACATCTGTACCACGCAGGGTTTATCCAGTTTTCATCCTGGGCTTACAAAATACTTCGGAGATTCAACTACTTTAAAAATCGGGACGAAGTCGGGACAGCAAAAAAAAAAAATAATCGGGACGCTTCAAAAATCATGACGGGACGCCCGGGACACCTCGAAAATCGGGACATGTCCCGATAAATCGGGACGGATGGCAGCCAACTAGCTGGTAATTATAGTATTGCTGTACCTACATAAGTACCAGATGAACCATAAAAAAATGAATAAAATAAGGGGAGATGACTTTAAACTGCAAATGAATATTGGAGTGCTGAATCAAGATACTGTAGCAAGGAAAGAATAAATTAATATAAAATGACTAGTTGAAGAGAGGAGACTTGAATTGATTGATAGGTAAAACGAACTCTCCAAGCGTAGCTGCCTTTCCATAACTTGACGTTGGGTACACAACATGTCCCGCTGTGTGCGCCCCTACCGAGATAAATTGTTACTACGTTCCCCCATAGCCTTATTGCCCGAATAGGTTCCGTTGAATGAAATGACGCCTCATTTTTTATTTATCTGTTCGCTGCTAAAATATAGATTAGTTGGACAAATAGATCAGAATGATTTGTGTAGTTAGGTGGTCTGGATGCTCGCAAGCTCGCATCTCAAAAATACATAACATCAAGTAGTCAATCCCTTAGTAAAATACATATTAGTTAGAAGAATAGATTAAAATGACCTTTTGAAGTATGATTTAAAACATTTATAATAAGTAACGACGTTTAAAAATATGTGTCTGAGGTTGAATTCGAATGCAAAAAAAATTTAATTTTCAAGCTTGGGATCGAACTTGGGTCCTTCATTCTATATATCTGATACGCTATCCGCTACAGCTATCCGCTTCACCAAGGAGGACTTCGGTAACCAATGAATAATCACAGGACTTAGCTACCCATAAGGGAGCTTATTTCTATTGCCAGTTGACGCTAGTTCAAATTTAGATCGGCAGGGGCGCGCACAGCGGGACATGTTGTGTACCTAGTGTCTGGTCCTTCCATATCCTCTCTCCCTCTGTAAGTTCCCTTTCCAGGGTATACTCTCTCTCCCCTTTCTACTTGGTAGGTACGGTCGGAGGGTCGTATCTAGTTTGGTTGGAAGTGATTAAAAGTTTGTCACAAGTTGGGGTACACCAGTTGAGTACTCCTATCAGCCAAAAAAATAGCACCTCAGAAGTTAATCTAATATATTTTCATCATGATAATTTATACTTAGTTTGTTTTCAATTACATTGAAATCATCCCCACAAAAACTTATACCTGATACTCACCCCACTGATTTTTTGGGGCGACACCCCATATTTTTCTTTTTGTGATGTGTAACAATATGCTGTAAGACGCTATTCATTTATCAGGCTGTTTGGAACAGATTCACAATGCCTTTGAAAAGAATTTGCATGGTTTTTGGCAAGTGTTTGGTTGCGGTCTCAAATTTACGTTTTTGCCAATCTTCAAATTGAGTGCCCTTTCTCATCAATACTGCTAATAATCTGTCTTAATTCATACAGCTTATTAATATTTTAGTTTGTTTTTCATTATAATCACGATTAGAGGTTTTCTTTTGCAGAACATGCCTGATAAGTCTATCGTTCTTTTACACGCTTGTGCGCACAACCCAACTGGCATCGACCCCAAATGCGAACAGTGGGTCGCCCTTTCAGATATCATAAAAAAGAAGGGTCACTTCCCATTTTTTGATATGGCCTACCAAGGTTTCGCATCAGGTAAGTCAAACAATGGCACGTTAAGTCAACCTTACACTATTGCTATTCACACATTTTGAATGTTTTTAACGTTATAACGTGTGATGATTAAAACGTTCGTCATCTACACTTTCTCCCTAGATATTTTCAAAGAATGAGAAGCTATTTTATTAAATTGTTATTTTTTATGGCTACTCTATATATTTATGTTACGTTACCCAATATTACCAAAAACAATATTGAACCAAAATGTTTGCATAAAAGGTACTTTTTTTCAACAGCAGAAATTAGCAGTAAGTAAGTTTTTTCAATATACTGTGCGCTCATTCTATTTTGCCGTAAATTATATATTCCCCGAAACATAGGTTCATTGAACTTCTCCCTAAATCAGAATCTATGACCGTTATTTTCTATCTGTTATAGTTTTATTGAAATTGTAGTTCTTTATGTACTTTGGGTAAATCAAGAGTCTATTATATTTAGATTGTATTTTTTAAATTGGTATATGACGGAACTGATTTTGTATCATCATGAATACAGCTCCAAAATTACTGGATCAATGTTGATGTTCTCAGGTGACGTTGACAATGATGCGTTTGCCGTCCGACATTTCATTAGTGAAGGCCACCAGATCGCTCTTTGTCAGTCTTACGCTAAAAACATGGGGCTTTACGGTAAGCAAAAATTAAATCATGTTTGTTATGAATGATTTAATCGACTTTGATTATGAGAATGAGATTATTAGGTGGATTGGAACTGTACCTAAACTTGTGCAACCTTTCTAGGGGAGAGGATTGGAGCATTCAGTTTTGTTGCTTGCGACAAAGAGGAAGCTGACAGAGTAATGTCGCAGGTGAAAATCCTCATCCGACCGATGTATTCGAATCCCCCGATCCACGGTGCTAGAATCGTCCAAAAGATTCTGTCTCAGCCAGAGCTCAAGAAAAATTGGTTAGCTATTTGTACATGGATCGAGTTCCCGATCAACCGAAGAATTAATATCTGTACTGATTCGTTTTTCTTATTTCCTCCTAGGTTGGCAGAAGTAAAATGTATGGCTGATAGAATCATCTCTGTCAGGACTTCCCTCAAAGAAAAACTCGCTAAAGAAGGGTCCACGCGGAATTGGTCTCATATTACTGACCAAATCGGCATGTTCTGTTACACTGGCCTCAAACCTGAACAAGTAAGTTGTAATCGTTGGACTTCACACAATCCTCCAATCACTCCTAACCAATTTTACAAGCCTTGCTAGCCCGAAAAATAAATCCACGGCAGAATTCGAACATATTAACAGAATTACCAGCCACGTAAGTAGACCACAAATGATGGTTTTTGTCGTCAAAAAACGTGTTTTTTGTCATTTTTAGACACCTTTTAGCGAATTTTTGTAAAAAATTAACTATTGCAATGGACATTTTTGAAAAATTTCTTCATTGAAATCCGTTTTGAGGCATTCTGAAACGAATACTAGAGTTTAACGCTCTTTCATATATATATATATATATATATATATATATATATATATATATATATATATATATATATAAATAGAATAACTCACGTTGTTAGAGTTTTTAAAAACTGATTTATTGGAATATAACACAATACGGACTTGATACGGACTTGGTGTTAGAAATAAACAAGATGAAGATGGCTCGGACGGCGGAACAAGACTGAAGGTTGGAGCCGCCTACGGGCTGTATATATAGGATAGTAATGCGTGATCAGCAGTTTGCTGTTACAATACGCCTAGTGTCGCCTAGTGTGTACGTAACTCCTCCCCGCCGAGACAAAATTTTGGGGTTAACAAAATTTTCAAAGTTCAAAGTTCAAAATTAATAAAAATTTTCAAAGTTCAAAATTTAAAGTTTCGAAGTTAAGTTAGTCCGCATTATTACAAATATGATATTACAAACATTACGTTACATTACATTTCCATTATAACAATGTCATAATACTACCACATAATACTAGTACGAAAATTGGTACAAAAAATTAGTACAAATTATTGCAAAAATACAAAATTAATACAAAAATGCAGAATTACAAAAATACAAAAATACAAGATTAATACAAATTAATACAAAAATACTAGTATGAAAATTAGTACATTAACAAAGTACAACCTAAAACCTATTACATGATAATACAGAGAAAAACAGAGTTTTGATTACAAATTACAGAAATTGGGTTACAGATGCTTGCACTGTATTGTATTGTACTGTACTACTGTTTTGTATTGTAATGTTGTACAATAAAAATACGGTTACTGATGGTTTGGGGAAAGCCTTACTTTTCTTTTGTGGCGGTAGTACTGGGTCATAATGTATGTGACGAGTGACACGAGGAATAAGTACAGGAGGATGGTCCAAAAGCTGGGTGTTTTGAGTTTCTCATAATACGAGATGGGAATTGCGCGGGCATCGGGCATGTGAACTAGGTTAAGGTCGAGACCTTTTAGTTGAATTTCCGATTCCGGATATTGAGAGGGTTGTAATTGTAGTTTGATGGAGTTCATGATCAGGGGTCGGCCGGACAGTTCCTTTCGGGGGGCAAACAAAGTTTGGTCATGGTATACTAATCGGTCCGTCCCTGGTTTCGCGAGATGGATTCCGTATAGGGTTCGGACTTCTGTCCCTTCTGTATTAATAATTTGAATCGTGTCTCCGTGTGGGAAGACAAGAAGGTATTGGTTGATTTCCGGTATTAAGTTCACGTAATTGGTGGGGATGTCAAGATTGACGTACTTGCATTGAGTGGTGGAACCTGTTTGTAGGAATTGAATTTCGCATGGTAGATCTAATTCCGATGTTAGGTGGTTTGGACAGAGAGATAGGTGACCGGCAGGGCACTCGTGGCGTAATGCTACGATTCTTGAGCTTGTTTGGGATTTGAGGAAGAATTTTTTCTTTGGGATGATGGTTACTATTTGAGCGTTTTCTAACTGTGTTGGTAAGGGTTCCACGTAATACAAATCGAAATTTTCTGGGTCCACAATGGGTATATCTAAGAAGTAAATGATTTCGCTACTTCCCACGAAACATTGGACTTGAATGTAGGATTGAATCTCAAACAGGGCCTTATTGGAGTAATCTAGGAACGTGTTGCCGTAGAATTTGGACAATCTTTGTAATTCAGTGAAGAGTTCCCGAGAGTCGACTATGCTAGGATGTAATTTTCCTAGTTTGCAAAATGTGAGTGAGTTTTCAATGTCTTGTAGGGCGCTTAGAAGTAGGTTGAGGAGCGTTTGAAGGTGTTCTAGTGTAGTGATAATTGCGTTGACTCGTCCTAACTCCAAGTTTATATATTTGAGATGTCTTAATTCTTTGATGATCACGCGGTTATTGTGTGCTATGGTATCTATGGTTTTGTTAAAATTCTCTAATATTGCTTGGTTGATAGAATACTGTGACTTTATTTGTTCTTGAAGGTCCTCTTGCTTGTTTGATAAATGGTTCAGGATTTTATTGTATTTCTCCTCATCGCGGGAGTCTAGATTACCAGTGATGAATTTTACTAACGTGCCTAGCCCGTTAATCAGTCCCCGTTTAGATCTAGTTTTGGGTGGAGTTATTATGATATTGTCTAGTTTCTGGTCTATAAGTCTGAAGGTGTGGTTTACGGTGGCTGTGAGCATCATCGTTTTTTCGGCGGTGTGGGAGCTGTTGTGGAATGTTTTGAGGGTTTCGTTGTAAGTCAGTCGCAGGAGGTTGAGTTGATCCAAAATTTGATTGAGGTCGTAATAGTGTGAAAGGGTGGTAGCCCTTGACAATTTTTGCGGGTTTCATATTCACCGCAATGAGCCCAGGGTTCGAGGTTACATCGATAACCTCGATTCCGTACGTCGCCATGAGAAAAAGGGGGAGAACGATCCTGGAACAATGAAAATCGATAAGGAGTTTTAGGACAGTGAACCCTTTAAAATTTCGGAACACATTTGTTCTCGAAGTTGGGGAATATCCTTTTGTTCGAAGGACAGGGCTTCTTTATGTGTTAATTTTTTTGCAAATTGGCACATAAACACACCACAGTCATCGAAATTTTCTTGTTGGGGAACAGTCCTCAGAAGGGTGGTTCTCCAGTTTTCGGAATCGAGCATAACATTCCTTTTCTCGAGGTATTCGAAGGCTAGGTAAGATTGGATGTTCTCGAGGATCTCGATTGCGATTTTGTTAGCTGTTCCTAGCTTGAGTCTGTTTTCGGAAAGGGAGTCTAGGTACCTAATTTCTTTTTCTTTGACGTCTACTATGACCAAGGACCAATGGTTGTTTTCATGGACCGGAAAGATGATAAAGTCTTTTCCGAATATGTCGGACCTACTCGTGAATTTCCTTACTCTGTCGTAGCCCCCAGATTTCAGTAGAGGATAAAGGAAGGTGTTGAAACAGTGGGTCGAGGGTAAGTTTCTATTATTGCGACTCCTTTCGTCTAAGAGTTCCATATAGAAATTGATGATCATATCATCGACCCAGTTTCCTGGTTTTAGAGTAAGGAGGTTTTGTCTCGTTATTTTTAAGCCGTATTTATGGGCAAGAGTTTCGGAGGGCGGTGCTTGATCATCCCAAGCGTTTTGCACGTTGGTTTGATAAAACTTCCGTGGGGGTTTGATGTTTGTTAAATGTATTTTTTCTTTAGTGTTGTGGTGACGGGGTTGTATGAGGGCTGTTTTTGTTATTGGATCAATTTCCTTTAACTGTTCTTTATTAAATTTGGGTTTTGACTTACTTTGACGTTGCGTTGTTTTGACAAAAACTTCAGGTGGCAATTCTGGGGGGTCTATTCGTCCTATGTTTTTTGTGTTGGTCAGGTTTTCTTTGTGTTCTCTGAACTTGTCTGTCATGTGAGTGTAAAGAGCCTTGGTTTTTTCCTTGTGTTCGTTGAGGTAATTATTTGTTATTAGTTTGTCTAAATCTATTTCTACTAATGGTCTGTTGTTTACGTGTCCGTAAAGTAGTTCAAAAGGGGTTAGTTTCGATACTGAGTGTATCGTATTGTTGTATGCGATGATCGCGTAATTGACTTTGGTACGGGTGTTGGAGGTCTTGAACGCTTCTTGTTGGTTTAGGAGTCTCACGTGTTCAATTAGGGTTGAATGGAATCTTTCTATGATTCCGTTTGACTCTGGGTGTTGGGAAGAAATATAATGAATATTTATTTTGTGTAAATCCAGAAGTTCCTTTATGAGGCTGCTCTGAAATTCGGCACCGTTGTCCGATACTATAGAATTAGGTATACCGTGGTGAGTAAAAAATTTTAGGAGTCCGTTTACTAGTTCCATGCTTGTGGACGAGTTTAGGGGGTATGCTTGCGCGTAACGGGAGAATGTACAGATTACTGTGAGGAATTTCGTATTTTCTATTGTGAATTTATCGATGTGAAGGGTCTCCAATGGCCGTGAGGCGGTTGGTGTTACGTTATATTTGATTTTGAGGGGAGATCTCTCATATTTGCTCCTAAGGCATAATTCGCAATTATTAATGAATTTTTGTATTGTTGTCTTTAAATTGGGCCAGTAGAATTCTCGTTTTAACTTCTCGTATGTTTCTTCTATTCCTCTGTGATTAGTGTGACCTTCATGGTAGTTGCGGATTATTTTGGTTTGTTCTTCGTTAGTTTGTATGTCTCTTAGTTTTTTGGTGTACCTCGTGATGTCTATTTCCGTATGGGTGAATTGTTTGGTGACTACTTGCACAAATTTCTCATAGGTATCAGTTTCAAAATATATACCATATTTGACCTTTGGGTGAATAAATTCCTTAACAAATTTTGTAATTTCGGATTCGAATTGTGATTCGCTGACTGTTACTATCATGCGCGTTTTGTTTCCGAATAATTTGATCGTCGTAACGGGTTTAAAAACAGGGTGTCGTACGGTAGTGAGTAATATTTGATTAGTGCATAGGTTCACGGGTTGGTCTCTGATACTTATTGTCGTTACGGTGTTGCCGATAAAATTCGAGTGTACTGTAAGGCCAGACAAAGTTTCTAAGTTATCGGAGTGAGAGTGAGTTTCTCCTCCCTCCTCCGGATCAAAGTTGGCTATCACTGAGTCGGAAGACTCATACTCGTTTTCGATTGCGTTTAGATTTTGCGAGACAGATTTTGGACTCGGCGAGACAGACTTTGTTTGCGGCGGTCGGGACAGCGCGTCAGCGTTCGTGTTTAATGCTCCCTTTTTGTATACTATCTCAAAGTCGTAAGCCTGAAGTTTGGTTTTCCAGGCGAACAGCCTTGAGCTAGGTTCCTTGTGGGAAAATAACCACTGAAGGGGGCGATGGTCTGTGTAGATTGTGAACTTCCTTCCAAAAAGGTATGGTCGGAAATAACCCACAGCGTAGACTATTGCAAGGAGTTCTTTCTCGATGGGCGAGTATTTCTGTTCAGAGTCATTTAGTGTACGACTGGCGTAGGCAATCGGGAGGTCCGCATTGTTAGTTATTTGGCTGAGAACAGCTCCTAATGCTACGTTACTCGCGTCCGTTGTGAGGTGGAAAGGTTTGGTAAAGTCAGGATACTGAAGTATCGGATCATTGCACAGGAGGTTTTTACACGTTTCAAAGCAGTTTACGTAATCGGGGTCCGTTATGTCTATCGTCGCATCCTTTTTTAAACATTGAGTTAAGGGTTTAGTCAGTCGGGCGAAGTTGTTGATAAATTTTCTGTAGTACCCTAACAGTCCTAGAAAACCCTTGATTTCCTTTGGTGTTTTAGGAATAGGATATTTCTGTATGGCTGATATTTTATCGGGGTTAGGTTTTACTCCCTGTGGGGTTACTACATGTCCTAAATAACTAACTTCGCGTTTGAGGAAGTCTGTTTTGTCGAGTTGTACCTTTAAGTTCGCGTCCCTAAGGCGTTTAAAAACGGCTTCTAAGCGTTGGATGTGCTCTTGCAGGCTAGTACTGAATACTATTATGTCGTCGAGGTAGACACAACAGTACTCGTTAGCAATTCCGCGTAATATGGTGTCAATAGCACGTTGGAAAGTCGAGGGTGCATTACGCAATCCGAATGGGACTCTAGTCCATTCTAGATGGCGTGTGGGCGTGCTGAACGCTGTTTTCTCAATACTGTTCGGATCCATCTCAATCTGGTGAAATGAGGATTTCAAATCGATCGTACTAAAGTATTGGCACCTCCCTAATTTGTCTAGTAATTCTGAGACTTGGGGAAGAGGGTATTTGTCCTCTATCGTTTTTTGGTTAAGCTTCCTGTAATCGACAACAACTCGAAATTTTTGTTTACCGCTATTGTCTGCCTTTTTTGGGACAATCCAAATGGGGGCGTTCCAAGGGCTTTCAGAGTTTCTAACGATGCCTTGTTGAAGTAATTCCTCCATTTGTTTGTCTAGTTCCTCTCTGTATATTTCGGGGAACCTATAGTTTTTCGCGTATACCGGTACATTGTCTGTCGTCCTAATCACATGTTTTACGTTGTTTGTGAAGGTCAGGTAAGTGCCGTCTTGATGAAAGATATCCGCGTATTTTATTACTAACTGGGAGATAGCTGTTTTTTCTTCCTCGTTCATATGGTCCATCCTGAGTTGTCCTAGATCGAATTTGAATTTGGGACAGTCGAAATTGTTGAAGTTTTGACTCGGATTTTGTGATTCGTGTGATGGTGTTAATTCGTTCGGGGTAATCTGTTCAACTGTTACAGGGAATGTTTGTACGAGTCTCGTGGGTTTTTCTTCTGAATTTAGGACGTGAACATGGGCTTCGAAGTTGTCTACTCGTACTAAGCATTGTGGTATTTCTATGGGACCTATCTTTTGGTAAGGGACGATAGCGTCACCTTCTTTAACATTGTTTATTTTCAATTTGATTTGTTGGACGCACCTACTGTCAATGTTATGGATTTCGTTAGTTTTGAGGTTTAAAAAATGGAGGGGTATGTCAACCTTTGGTGTTCTTAGGACGTTTTCATGCAGCATTATTCCGGCTCGCAGTAGTCTAAGATTGTCTAAGCCCAAGAGGAGGTCAAATCTGCTGTGGAAATCGAAGATGTTAAATTTTAAATTTAGACCTTTGGTTTGGAAGAGTTCGCCACATGGGACCATTGCGTTAGTTTTTGCCTTAGAAATTCCGTGTACGGTTTTTACAAGGAAAGTACTTTGGGAAATTTTGTCGGGGAAAAATTTGTTGGCTATTTCGGGGTTTATAAAACTTGCAGAAGCACCAGTATCGATTAGAATTTTTAGGTTTAGTTTAGGCATAGTTATGTACGTTAGTTCGTCAGTCGGTTTAGAGTATAGTGACATTAGGTCGTATGTGGGGGTTCGAGGCTGGTGTGGTCTAAAAAATCTGTGATTTCGTCTATGTTATGTTCATAGATCGGGTCGATGTCCTGGGTCTGTTCATCTTGTAAGATTTGCCAAGTTTCGTGGTCCCGATTTTGTTCCTCAGAGTCGGGAATTTGGGGTTCGTCATTTTCGAGGTTATGGAAATTTGGGTTGGATGTTCTCCAAGACATTGGCGTCCATTTTTGAGATTGGGGTTTCGCCGTTGGGGTTCTATGGGAATTAGTTTGAGATGTTTTGGGTTGTTGAGCAGGCCTATTGTATGTTTGCGCGTTTTGGTTTGGGGAGGTTTGGTTTTGATATTGATTTGGGGTATATTGAGGTTTCGGTTGGTATTGAGGTTTCGGTTGCCAAGGTGGGCCTCGACTGGCCGCCTTGGGCAAGGCTTTGCAATAGTTGGTAGGCTTTAGCAACTGGTGTTTGGTATTGGTTTTGAGTGGGTCTGGGCGTGAAGCGCGATGTTTGTGGTTGAAACGAGGGGTTTGGTCTTGGGACGTTCCGGCTCGTTGACGCAGCGGCAGGTTGATAAGCTGGATGAGCGGAGGAATAACCTGGGGAAGGTTTGTTCCTGGGTTTTAGGTTGAAGTCGTTTGTCAACATAGTGAGAGCCATTCCCAAACTGGTTGGGCCTTTGGTCCTTAAGAGGCCACCCAATGGTTCCGAAATGCCATGAGCAAACACTCTTAGGGCGTAATTTTTCATATACTCCGTTAAAATCGGAGCAGCGCTGCCCATATTCAGTTTGATGTAGGCAACCTGCGCATTTAATAGATGGCAAAGACGGTCGTGGAAATTGAAACAATCCTCTTGTGGGAGTTGTTTCAATTCACTCATTTCTTGTAATAGAGTATATGTATCCCTTTTGTCGCTATAAGTTTGAAGTAGCGCTCCCCTTAGTTCCTGATAGTTATCTATAGAATTTATGAATATTTTTTCCGTTACTTTGGGACCTAACTTTGAAGTGAATGTCCCCATGATTACTTCATTTTGAAAGTTATCTGGGTCGTTGTGGTCGTGGAATTTCTCAAATATTTTATCACATTGTTTTATAAATTTGGGTAAAACGAGGGGTTCCCCGTTAAATTCCGGGATTAACCTATCATATTCTTTTCGGAATATTTGGGGTATTTGTTGGTTTGGACCTAGTTGTGGGTTTACTTGTGGGAAATTGTGTTCGGGCGGAAGTGGTGGATTTTCAATTGGAAGTTGTGGTTGATTTTCAGGGGGAAATTGTGGTGGATTTATTTCGGGTATTTCGGGTATGGGGTTCAGTGCCTGACGAATCAGGGCGGCCCCATTTATTGGTGGTGGTCCGAGTGGAAGGGGAATATTAGCGACGTTATTAGAATCCATGGTTCTGTGGAGTCGTTGTGAGCTCCAATCCCAAAAGCTAGTTTGGGGTTTCGGTTCTTTGACTTTGGGAATTTTGGTGTGGAATTCAGTTATCAGTTAGTTGAACAGTAGACATGCACATACAATACAAGGAAATGAAATGAAATTTATGAATTAATTAATTAATTAGAGTAAAAGATTAGTCAAAATAAAAGATGAAATAGCACAAACAATGAAATTGGTTGAATTAATGAAATAAAATCGAATGTAGTTGACGCGGGAACTTAAATTACGATCTTGCGAAGGTCGCGAGAGGTGAAGGTCGTCAGAGTTCCTCCGCGGGTGCCTCTCCCCCTCCGGTAAGACGAGAGATAACGTCAGGCTCTCGCGGGGCGAACAGGATGTGAGTTGGCTGAGATAAAGATTGTCAGCCAAGGTTCCGTCGAGTGAACGACAAAAGTTATTTGTGTCCAAGTTAACTTGTTTACTTGGAGTGAACGACAAAAGTTATTTGTTTCCAAGTTAACTGTTGGTGAAATCGCACCAGGTGTGGGCGAGTTTGAATTGCACTAGGTGTGTGCGAATTCGAATTGCACTGGGTGCGTGCGAGAAATAATACGATGAGCACTGGTTGCGTGCGAAATTAACGATGAGCACTGGGTGTGTGCGAAATTAATTATGAGCACTGGGTGTGTGCGAAATTAATTATGAGCACTGGGTGTGTGCGAAATTAATTATGAGCACTGGGTGTGTGCGAAATTAACGATGAGCACTGGGTGTGTGCGAATAATTACTGAAGAAGTGGTAGGTCTCGTATTGGTTATTTACTTACAGATGTTGGAGTGTCATGCTGTAAGGAGTCTTGCCCGTTGGTAATCCCAATAGAGTTCCGTCGTATTCGTCGAAGAAACACTACCGATCCGAACTGGAGTTGTAAAATGTAGGTTCCGATAGAGTTTACGTCGTATGCGTCGAAGAAAACACTATCGATCCGGAGACTGCGCCAAAAATAGAATAACTCACGTTGTTAGAGTTTTTAAAAACTGATTTATTGGAATATAACACAATACGGACTTGATACGGACTTGGTGTTAGAAATAAACAAGATGAAGATGGCTCGGACGGCGGAACAAGACTGAAGGTTGGAGCCGCCTACGGGCTGTATATATAGGATAGTAATGCGTGATCAGCAGTTTGCTGTTACAATACGCCTAGTGTGTACGTAACTTATATATATATATATAGGTATATATATATATATATATATATATATATATATATATATATATATATATATATATATATATAGTTTTGATGAAAAATGAAAACACTCGCGTGTAATATTATTTTGAGGAGTTACAGAAGGTTGGAAAAAGATAGGAAACACTTAAATAAACTTATGAAATTGAGAGAATATTTCGCTGTGTCAGCGTCGTCAGCTCTAGTGAAGAAGTCTCTAGTCTTCACTAGAGCTGACGACGCTGACACAGCGAAATATTCTCTCAATTTTGTAAGTTTATCTAAGTGTTTCCTATCTTTTTCCAACCTTCTGTAACTCCTCAAAATAATATATATATATATATATATATATATATATATATATATATATATATATATATATATATATTTATATATGTGTCCTTCCAGAAGATAACTCATTTCAACATAATTTGTGGTGTAGGCGTGATCAGCATTAAATTGCCTATCAGGATGGTAGAATTTGATTTAAAAGAAACTGAAAATGTTAAAATATGGTGTTTTCTGACCCTCCGGGTCAAAAGTGGGAAAAATCACAAAAATCAATTATGATCACACCTTCCAGAGCTGGTGTTGGTCTCATTCGATGCAGAAATAATCCAAGTAGTAACTCACTTTTTTTTCAGGTCGCCAAGTGGTGTAATTTGTACATAATTTTTCAAAAAACTGTAGAAAATTTACAAGCCAAGAATGGTTAAATTGAGCAACATCTGTAGTCTCGTCTAGCTGAATGGCAAATTACCATCCATTAGACCAAACTGCTTGTATTTCCACAAACCACATTCATAATTTCTCCCTTGAGAGGGAAAAACATTAAATCATGTTTAATGTTAACAAGCGGTTGCAATCATGTTCACAATATCAATTATTGAGAATGATCACCTGAGTGTACACAATTATTCAAATAACCATGCTCATAACTCAGCTTGTTGGCCACGCACTTCGCAGTAGTTAACATAATATGGTTGGATAAATCGAGAGCTTTCGAACGAATGGTCAACGAATTTTGTGGGATGAAAAACGACGAAGTACCATTTCCCTAGCAACGACTCGGTTGTAAGCGGAAATCATCAGAAAATTAACAAGCGGTTGCAATCATGTTCACAATATCAATAATTGAGAATGATCACCTGTGTGTAAACAATTATTCAAATAACCATGCTCATAACTCAGCTTGTTGGCCACGCACTTCGCAGTAGTTAACATAATATGGTTGGATAAATCGAGAGCTTTCGAACGAATGGTCAACGAATTTTGTGGGATGAAAAACGACGAAGTACCATTTCCCTAGCAACGACTCGGTTGTAAGCGGAAATCATCAGAAAAAAACGTTGCACATTTGCGTGTCGTGTCGGAATTCACAGAATGACCCCCAGCCCTAAAACATTAAACATGTTAAAAGCGTCAACAATTGGTATAAAAACACTTTTTTTTGGCAGTTTTTAGGCAAAAGCACGTTAGGGAGGCATTTCAGACCCATCATATGTGAATAACCTTTCTCTATGAAGTCGCTGCATTTGGAACTAGACCCATTTTTGAATGATTATCATACGTTGCCAATGATGGTCTTAATCGAAGTGCATTTTGTCCACAGGTTGAGAGGTTGACCAAAGAATTTCATATTTACCTCACCAAAGACGGAAGGATCTCGATGGCTGGTGTTACTTCAAAGAACGTTGATCACTTAGCTCATGGAATGCACCAAGTTAGTAAGTGAAGCTGCGAAAGGAGAAGTGATAGATAATACCTCTATCTGAATGCACTGTACCATCTCCGCTCTCCGTCTTCTTTACGTCATAAGAAGAGTTCTTCAAACATGTCCACTGAAATAATATACTCCAAATTCAAAACTCGTACGCTTATTTTCTTGAACTTTGTAAATGTTGAGTCTGTAATAAAACACGTTAACATTTCGTTTATGGGGACTTTTTCAAGTTGCACCTAAAATAACCTGATTTTCAAGGTAAGGACAGAGTAAAGGCAGTGATTCCAGACGTCGATTTTGACATTTCATGTCTTTACTTTGGCACACGAACGGAAAAAGCGTTTTCTGATGATTTCCGCTTACAACCGAGTCGTTGCTAGGGAAATGGTACTTCGTCGTTTTTCATCCCACAAAATTCTTTGACCATTCGTTCGAAAGCTCTCGATTTATCCAACCACATCATGTTATCACAGAACCAATCATACAGTCTTTATATCACAGGGCTGCTGGGGTTGATTCTGATCATTGTTGTAGTGTCGCTGCAACTTAACTTACCATCCACCTCACCGCGGTTAACCCACGGTCAGCACGCGGTCCACAGCCTCTATGATCGTGGTTGGACGACCGTAACCACGATCCAACCATAGATGGAACGCTCAATCGCAAGTGAGGTAAAATAGCGTTACACCAGTCATTTCGTGTGACTCCACTCCATTGGAAACATTTTTATCGCCTTGACAACAGTCGACTGAAAACAACAACTCGTTGTAGTGATTTTCTATACTCATTTTCAACAACTCATTGTAGTGATTTTATATTCTCATTTTCTATTTCTGGCCGGTATACAGTCCAAAGTTACAGGATTTGGATAAAACTCTCGAGGGCAACCGTTTTTTTGTCACAAAAATGGTTGATGAGTTCGACACAGAACTAAGGATTGGTAATAGAGAATAAAGAAATGAATAGAGAAATGAATTTCTCAGAATAAAATAGAGAATGAATAGAGAAATGAATTTCTCAGAATAAAATAGAGAATAAAGAGAATGAATAGAGAATAGAGAAATTAATTTCTCAGAATAAAATAGAGAATAAAGAATTTCCCAGAACAGACATACACGCATTGACGGTAAATTCGCAAGTGTTTTATCTTAGAAGAAATGAAATAATTATTTTGGGAAGAAACCAGGGAAAAATATAAATCAATACTGTTTGGGATTCAAATAAATCTTTATTTTTCAATCTTGAAGCCATTTTCCACAAGTAGGTTGAGGTGTCCACCCACCGAGCTCGAATTTCAAATGAGGAAGGTTATGAGTAGGTTTCAATTGCGTGAGGTTTCCTATAAAAACCGGAATGAACCGCACTCCATCGCCACGCTGCTATGATGGAACAGCGGTTCAACCGCTGTGTTGAGCTGATTGTTGGGATGGAACAGCGGTTGACGTTACTGCGCATGAGTCGGTCAACCACGGTTAGGTGGATGGAACAAAGCTAATATCGATTCGTGACACAAACTAGAATGAATTTACTTTTCAAGACAATGCTATACGTCACATGTTGTTATGGAAACATCACTTGAGTTATAAAATATTAACGAGTAACATCCTACAGTTGTCAAAAGAGCAAGACTGTCCTGGGCCCAAAAACTTCCTATTAGTGAGATGGTAGTAAGAATAGAAGGGAGACAAATATTATATCTGCACACCCATAAACACTCTTAAGTTGGCACTCGTCTCAGAGGTGGTACTAAGAAACCGAGGAAGAAAAACTAGCCATCACCCCCTAAACTTGACTCAACAGTTAGGGGAGAGTTGGGTATTAATGGGTTAATATTAAACCACCTGAGTGACAAATCTTGTAGCCAAATATCGTCATCTTTAGATCAGCAGTAACGTTGGAAAAATTGTTTTTATCTAAGATAAGCGAGTTCACAGTTTTTGAAGCTCGACGTTCTAGTTTTACTGTTGTCTAGTTAGCGTGGCAAGTAATAGTTTTTCATACGTTTATGTAAATTGTTGAGCATGACGACGTAGAAAAATCATTTACCTTTAATTTGCACCCATTACTTCATGACTGTTTTACAAATACTGTAGTTTTTAATGATTTTTTATCTCGAAAAGGTTACTGGGGCAATATCGCCACACTGAATTCAGGGTAATTCCGCCATGGCAGTATTGCTCCAATCATCAGCCTTTTTGGAAGCTTTTTGTGGTAATAATCACCTACTTCTATTGGTTCTGAGTAATTAAAATATAAATTAATATTTAAAATACGAATTATATTGTGATAGCTTATCTCCATAAGCACCTCTATATTTACCTAATCATGTTTTATTAGATGTTTACCAACCTATCTACTGAATAATCGTACAGTAAAAATATCTACTTAACTGCCTTCCTAATTAACAATCGTTGTAAGATTCCACTCTTCTTGCTCCCGTTTTGATTTTGACAATGGACAATGGACGTGAATTTTACTGCGAGCAAAAATTTAAAACTTTAAAAGCTCGGAAGATGGAATGCAATATAATCTTTCTTTTTTTAACGTTGTCAATATCAGTTCCTGCGAAAAACAAACAATATTTTATCAGTATTCATTTTGTTCCAATTTTGCTGTTCTGATGTGGAAATTGTTTATCAACCTTAAGTGAATCCTTTTCTTGTCAACTAAGTTACCAATATGGTTAGAAGCTACCCAGGGAGAATTTTAGAAATTCAATAAATCGTTATTCCGATGAGTCTGTCCATTTCCTCCTAGTTTTAACATGGCGGTATTTCCCCAGCTAGCTGGGGTAATACCGCCATTTACAAGGGTCTCGTAAATTGCTGTTTACAAATATAAAGTTGCTACACAACCAGCAAAAATGTTGTAATTCACTACTGGAGATGTTTTTTAATAATTTGCTTCAAAATCTGAAGCTCCTGAGTGCAAACCTGGGCTGTGATGGACAAATATGCTTAAGGTGGCGGTATTACCCCATTTTCCCCTATGAGTGGAAGCACAACTCTCTCTCTCTCCAAACCTTACTGATGTTTGGACATTAATTTGAAGATGTGGACCATTTTTGTAACAGTATCAGTAAGAAACAGCCAAACCGCTTGATCCATTTATACTGCATCTAAAGCCACGTTTACGCTAGCAAAACTTCTTCGCGAAAAAGTTGCGCGAGGGCGTTGCGAGAGGGAGACTCGCCCATGTAGACGCCCCTCCACTCGCGAAACATTTTGGGGTGAGGACGCTCGCATCAAAGTGTTTCGCCCGCAACATACTCACCAGTGTAAAAGTTCCGCGAGTAATGAACCAGGAGGATTGCTTCAAGCTCATCGAGCTTTACAAAACCTCCGATTTCTTGTGGAACCAGAAGAACAGGTTCTACGTGGATAGAAATTAGTACCAAAGTAAACTTTCCTGTTTCTGCTGTGAAAGCGAAGATGAAAGCGCTACTGGGATCATACCGAAGTGAAAAATCAAGAGAAAATAAGAGCAGAGTCACTGGATCAGGTAAGCATACTGGTTTGTGCATGTAGGCAAGTTAGTATAATTTCATTAGTTAGTTGTTTGAACTTAGCATTCTTGGGTTACTTATTGCGAAGACATCTTTCACCCAAATTTTGATGGCATTTCACTTTGTAGTTTTCAATTTTTTTGTCGTCAGAATGTTTATTTTCTGGTGAGCTAAATTTTAAACTTGACTTTGACTCTATAGTAGTTAATTGAGGTACTTATTCGCATGTTGCAATAGTTAGGATAGGTAAGTTTTGTATTAAGAATGTACTTCATTATTGTTTATTAAACTCCTATAAATAATTTTTCCAGGCACGGACCAGATATACGAGTTAAGGTGGGTTCACATCCATGCGTAAATGCGGCTATGCGTTTAACTAGTGGAGGGGTTTGGAAGTAGGGGAGGGGAGTGCGTAAATGCGGCAGGCCGTTCATAACCATCCGGTTGTGTTATCATAGCGTTATCATTGTTGTTGTCTTCTATTACCATTGCCTTTTTCCAAAGAGACATATTTCCTCCCGAATTTTCTTCAAACTATCACACATTTCTTGGACATTACAGCTCCATAAACAATGTTGAATAATAAACTCATTAAAAAATCATGAGGGCGTATAGAAGAAATTGTTATGTATGTACATTAAAACTGCAAAGGCGACGTCGTTTTGAAATGAGACTGTTGGGTAATTATTCGGTCCTTTCATCAACTAGGTACTTTTCCCAAGATAACATTATGGGTATTTCTACCCGAAAAAATTTGTAGGTTGGCGCATTTCAAATCATTCAAGTGCATTGATGCACCATAAGAAGTACTTACTTACTTAACGTAGTTAATTTGTCCATTTCGTGAGGACAAGTTGGCCATCTCTTCTCAAATACCTACTCATTCAACAAGCAGGAAATTGCTAATCTATAATCAAAAATACCTCAAAACACAAATGGAATAGGATCATCAGGAAGTTAGGTTGTTGGTGAGATCGCAAAATCGGTACCTACCTACACCTAAGTATATTAAACCCAACTCGGCCTCATCTGCATAAAACCGTGTTTAATTTGAGTGTTTTATTAATGTTATTATTATACGCAAGCTCTTCATCTTTATCAAATACAATCAAAACTTTATCGAAAGAAACCAACAAAGAGAAACGAAGGTTCGCTACCTTCTTATCTTATCTTTCTTTATCAAACAAAAGAAAACTGCGCAATGGGCAACTGCGCACATGCGGCTATCCGGTAAAATATCTAATTTTTCAGATGTGTACAGTCCGTTTCAAGAGAGCTTGTCCGACAAGATTCACCCCACTCTTCCAACTGCCGCTAGCCAATCAGAAGGCCAAACGCATGACCGGATAGCCGCATTTACGCATGGATGTGAACCCACCTTTAAAATGCCTACGTCACAAGTTTCCATGATCACTACAAAACCAGAACTGAGGCAGGCTTGTCGAAGGTGGCTCAACCTACTCGCGTAACGTCTCGCTCTGAGTTGCGCTCTGTTTTGGGAGGTGCAAACTTTCTCTCGCAGCGAGGAAGTTTCGCGGCTCAACTTGTAACTATCCAAAAATATTTGATAACCTGACAGAGTTTGAACTCATGACTTCGATTCCCTTCAGAGAAAAGCTCTCAAGAAACAGTGTTCCAACGAGTTTCGCTACTGAAGCTGAGTTAATCATAACACTGACTGAGAGAGTTTTCCTTGAACATAACCTTTCCCTGTAGCAAAATATCAGCTGTCTTGGCTGATTTGGAGACGGGCGACAAAGTGAAACTGATAGCCGCTGACTCAACAGATGCTACCTGTAAGAAGTTGTAGTCGAGCCATGTGATCGTCACAGTGTGCTTGGACTCAAGTGAGTGAGGAAGTGAAAGATGCTACATCAGGGGATGTAATGTTTCCAGTCTAGTTCGAGAGGTTTGTATTCAAATCTGGGTTGAATGCGCCAAATGTAACGACCCAAATATATTTGATACACAACAGCTCCAACACTCCAATGAGTGGCGCTACTGAGGCCGATTTATAAGTACAATATTACATAAATTCCGATCTTAGGAACTGACTAGGAAAAAAAAAAAATAAAAACGTTAAACACAATAATAACTTCTTTAATACAATTAGTAGATATTCCTTATGTAACAATAAACTAAAATATCTAATTCAGTAGGACTGAATTGCAGGCATTTCATTTCTTCTCAGGTTCGAATGTGATAGATGGAGAGCTAAATTGATGAACACCAACATCATAGATGTCGTCTTCAAATTCTTCATCAAGGCTTGGATCATAAGTGGGGAATGGGGGTGGTTTGGAGCTCTCATCTCTTTTTCTATACAGAAAAAAAAGAAAATAATAATAACTACGATAGCTCGCCAGGGGAATAGGATTCTTGTTAGACATGTACAAACAAAGAAATATCACTTTAGGGGTCATAGGTCGGTACATACCTCAGTGGAAGAAGCGTATCATGGACGTAGACAATGGAATTGGTTTCCCCAGGCACTCCTAGACCTTGAACGTAAAGAACGTTGTACTTGGTGTTGATTCTCCAAATCTGTGGAATAACAACAACAAATATTATTACTCTGAAGAACTTGTACCAAACCACATTTCACCTTATTTAAAATTTGTAATAAACAACTTTTTTTTGTTTTTGATGCTAATTTGTATTAGGTTATAATGATGGATAGATAAAAGATCAAATAGCTCTTCACATATCAAGAGTTCCCTTACTATAGACAACTCATCTACTAAAAAACGCATACCATGGCTTGTTTGAATCACACCTAAACTATGGAGTATTGCTGTGGGGCGGCTGTGGTGGTCCTATCTTTCGACTCCAGAAAGCAGCAATCCGTTTGTTGAGTGGTGCCTCTGCTGACGCTCATTGTAGGCCACTATTCCGAAGGCACGGATTGCTGACATTGCCAGCTCTTTTTATCCTGTCCACCCTCGTACGGGTAAGGAACAACCTGAGCGCCTTTCCACGCCTCGGTGATACCCATGACTATGGAACTAGACACAGGGATATGTTGAGCGTTCAGCGCCTTCGTCCGACTCTAGTTCAACGTCGGAGTCCTGACTTTTTGGGGGTTGGGCTCTTCAATCGTCTCCCTGAACATCTGAGGTCCCTCCCACCGAAGACATTTGTGAACAAGACTAAAGAAAGCCTGCTGAACATCGCTCCGTATACAGTGGAAGAAATGACTACAGAGGTGTGGTGCTCGGACTTGAGTGATACTCTTAGGTCGTGAGCGGTTTTTGTGGCCATATTCCTCATCCTGTTCCCTCAGCCGTGCCTACCTACTTGGATGTCACTTATTGTGTATATCGCTTCTTATCACTTGTTACCACTTGTTCTATTTTTGCTATATTTGCTTTCGTATTTGTTCATATTTCTGTTAAATCCCAGTATATTATATTTGTGCTAGTATATTTGTCATAGTCATCTCCTCTTTATTTTTGGTCGGAATATTTTTTTACAAGTTAATGTTTTATTGCCCACACTTAAACTGAATTTTATTCTCGACTACATATATTCATAAGTACTTCTTTTAGTTTAGTTCTCGCCTGACGTTTATATACATGCTTGTATGTTGACAATAAATGACTATTGACTGTTCTACTTGTAAAATACAACTTTACCCCTGAAACAATTCAAGACCAAAAGCCACCAGCTCAAATGATCGGAGCTATTCACTCAAGAATTGATGTAAAAATGTTTCTATGCTCTCACTAGTTTGCTCACTCTAAATAACAAGAAACTGGCAACCAGGTCCATTTACTGAAAATGCATCAAACTCAATCAAGAAAGGCAAAGCTGCCACCCAAGCCTTGTTGCCACTTGTATACCGAATTAGGGGTGGACCTATGAGTTCCTGGCTGAGAGTTTTCGAGGCAGTTTCCTTATCTACATCATTATATGCAGCCGAAATCTGGGGTCTCCCATACACTGAGGAATTGGAACGAGTTCAAGTAAGGGCAGTAAAGTCAGTGTTGTTTTTAGCAACCAATACACCTGACTCTTTTGAACAACTCACTGTAAATGGCGTGTGATGAAGATGGCTCTCACATGGTGGGAAAAATTATGTAAGATGGAAAATGATAGGCTACCCAGAATGTGCTTTAATCGCTTGTTAGCTCTAGCAAGTTCAGAATCGGATCCGAGATATAATTGGGCTCTTCAATTAAAAAACTTTTTTGTGGAGGTAGGTAGGGAAACTTTATGGTTAAACCAAGATTACGAGGCTTTCAGGCGGGAACGTACAGCGATTCTCGACCAATATTTGGATATTTGTTGGAAGAAAGAGGCTAACCGCATTGAAAACTCATCTTTCAATGATTATTATCCATTAATTTGCTCTTTGGGTTTCCCTGCTCCTTACCTGGAGATGGACCTGAGCATTTTGATGAAGAGGGTTATGGCTCAGATTAGGTTGAACAATAATAGTAGAGCCAAATTAAGTATTCCTAAATTCACAGTGCACTTGGATGGTTCTCAAGAGTGCCCATGTTGCAACTGGGGGGAAATGGACACGCTCCTTCATTTTTTATGTCAATGCCCAATCTATAGGGGGGCACGTAGGGAGCTCTGCTCTGACGAGTTAATGTCAAGAGACCAATTTATTCAATTTTTAACTACTACAGACACAAAGGAGATAAACAAAATATTTAGCTTTATTGTAACGGCGATAAAAACGCGAATTTTCTTCTTAAACGAAGGGTTTTTACGTTAATTTTACATTTATTAGCTATTCACGGAAATATGTTTAAACAATTTATGTATCCATTATGTTAGTCATGTAAATCAGAATAATATTTCTTCATTAAATACCAAAATGTTGTAATAATAATATTTTCAATTATAATATTCGTAGTGTTCATGTAATTAATATTTTTTGTTTTTATTCTCTAGAATATGCTTAATTCTTTTCTCTATCTCACTTTTCATTTAAATTGCTAGCAGACTGTTTATTTCTTAATGTAAAATTGCCTGTTTTATGTCAACCTTGTGATACCCATCCGGGTTTTTTACACAAATAAACATTCATTCATTCATTCATTCATTCAACTGGCAACCAAACAGAATGATAAAACCTCCACGAACTTAGGTATCAAATCAATTCATCCAGAAGAAGGTAAGTAGATATTCAAGATAATCCATAGATTAAGATAATACATACTTTCAACCCTCTGAGAAAACGTGTCCTGTTTCCCATGTGCCCCGGCATTTTTTTTCCTGGCCACACTCTACCCTTTTCACCACCACCGCCAATGTTTCCAGGTCGTCTGTGCGTTTTTGTGGCACCATGGGATTTTTGTTGGCCTTTGAAGCCCCAACGCTTCATGACTCCCGAGAATCCTCGATCAATCCTGCAATTAGCATTAACTTTTAGTTCACAAACCGACACGGTATTATAGTAGGGTCTGAAACCACTCAAAAAAACTGTATTAAAACGATGGCGTGGGAGGGGGAATGAACTAATTTATGCACTTACGTTTTACCAATAACATCTACTACATCTCCGGGTCGGAAGTGCAGTGCAGATAGAGGGGTACCAGGCTGTATTGCTGCTTCAGGCGTGACGAAAAATCTACCCAATACCCGCTTCGGAGGAAGACCAGCAGGCGCAAATAATCCACAGTACTCTCTGGTAAACTAAAAGAAAGAAGGAAATTATTAAATTTCCAGTCGACTTTCGCCAATAGTTCATAATAACTTTTGGCATAGCAATAGCTCACCAAAACTTTGTAATTTACTGCAGTTACTTTCAATAATCCAATAAAGAATAACTACTTAGACACTTGTGCTTTAGAAACAAATTTTTGAATATTTATAAATTTTTGTGGCTTATGGAATTTTAGCGCATTTGGAGCAAATTTTTTTGAGTTTTCCTGGTGAAAGTTGATCATAGTTTTCTGAGTAATATCTTTGCTGGAAATATGTCTTCGAAGTAAGATATCTACATCCTGGATTCACCGCTTGGGTGCGTTACTAACATAATAAGTAGGAACTCGAGTTATTTATACTTATTCTAAGCTCCATAGCTTCCGGTGATTGAATAAAATCCTTTTAGGGGATTGCCGACTACATAATAGAGAGTTTTTATTCTTCCCGTACGATTTTCCCACGTTAACACAGAGCAGCGTCTAAGCAACTCTTCGCATATTTCTACACTTTTTTACACGTATGTACACGACTAACCAAACGCTATCGTCACGCTGAAGTCTCTTTAGCACTTCAAAGTCAAAGTTTCTTTTGAATTCAAGATCGAGTTGAAGAAGTTAGAAATCATTTTACACTCCGCTTTATCAGCTATCATCACAGGCATCGAATAACTAGGTTCGACCCAAGAAAAAATAGAGGGCTTGGTTAGTACTAGGATGGGTGACTGTCCGGGAGCGCCGCGGTTACGGCATTTTTTTTAATTTTTTGTCTAATTATTAAATTTTTTATCTAGCTACATGAGCTTACGTAATCAGGCCTCGTGGAATAGTTCGTTTCGAGTGCCTTCCCATCTTTATCAAATGGTGATTTCCAGGAACTGAGATGGTACCTAGCACAAATTCTACAACCAACCTACTCAATTTGTTATTGAACTGAAAACAGCTTTTGTATACAAATTCATTATTTAAACACAAACCTGCTCGTTGTTTGAATCTTTATGTTGGTAGATAAAAGCTTTGTAGTACGAAATGTGCTTGCTAATGCTTACAAAGAATTGGTATCTACTTCAAAATCGGAAAAGTATCAATGACTGCATTTACTCCCAAGTAGGTGAACAGGATATCTGGCTGTCGGACGAAGTAGGTACTTTGTTCACATAATCAACAGAATTTGATTTCATAATACAATTATATCACAGGTTCTTACTTTTTTCGACTAGGCGGGTAATTGTGAAAGGGAAACGTTATTAGAGGACAGTCAGAGGTAGAACGAAAACCAAACCTATTCTTAAAACAGTGGTCACCTTTGCGTCAGGTTATGACAACTACACGTAGGACGGGATTCCAACGAAAGCATTTTTTCCGCCTACGCGTAGATGGGCCTTTTTCCCGTACACGCGTAGTTCTACGCGTTGACGCGTAAATTGGCACATGCGCAGATGGTATTTCAGTATTTTTGCGTACACTGGTAGACAATTAGGGAAGAACAAAAACTCTCTAATATTGTTAATGGGCACAACTTGTATCAAATCATATGAAATGATAATTATGTGGTTGATATTTAATATTATACTTCTGAACATATTTCAAATGCATATCAAAAATATGTTCATTCTCATGCAGTAAGCCTGGTAAGCCTGTAATGGCTCGCATCCCACAGCGGGAAGTCCCCACTCCTCTCATCTGTTCCGTTCCATGCTCCTTTCAAGGTAATTCTGCTCTCTATTACATTTCCCCATAAAAGTGAAAACTGTGTTTTCATCGAGATTCCTATTCTGCCATACTAAGAATAGATCCCATATCTGCATTTTTGGAAATGTTGAGTTAATGGTACCTCCCCGCTTAGGAGGATGGTTTCTTTCGATTTGGCTTGTCTCGAAGTCGGATTTCAACGTTAAATGCCTCAAAAATGGTTTACAATTATCGCATTAACTACGTTTTGGTTCGGTTTACTAATGAAAATCTCGTAACTGGCCTTTTCTAGAGCAAAAAACCGCATCTGGGCGTCGGATACGATAATTTTATCAGTATTCAGGTACATACGAATCGCGACACTCTTGAAAATCCTGATAAGAATTTATTCCTTAGTATTTTAGGACTCGTGGCGTCTGATACGATTTCGGAATCAGTGGCAGATACGATTTTTCTTCCCAGTATTTTGATCATACGAATGTATTTTCTCTTGTCAGATAAGATACGGTTTTCGGAAGTTGGCAACCACGATTATTTCTCCTATTACCCTGCGTATATGAGAAAATAATTTTTTTCGCCATGCATGGTCTTATTGCAAAACAAAAACTCGTATGTGCACCAGATACGAGGAAATCGCTTACCTAGTACATATGTTCTACACTTTTTTTTGCAATTTTATGACCAAAATAATGTTTTTCCAGCGACACCGCGCGATTCAGCGAGAAATTTCTTTTGGAATGAGTGCTTTTGAAGCACAAGAAAACGTAAAATAGAGCTATTATCAGGAAATTTCGACTCAAAACCTAGAGACACATTTTCCCAAAAGTAGGGTTTTGGTCAGATACGGGATCTATTCATAGTACGGCAGTATATTGATCTATACTAGATACAATACCTGGTGAGTTTGTCTCAATATCCATAGTGCATTAAGATATAAATTATTAGCATTTACTTGTGAACCAATTTACTGAGGTTTAAGCTGTTTGAAGGTTTAAGCCAGCAATCTTGCTGCCATTTATTGATATTTTTAGTGATTTCGTCTGGACAGAGACCTGTACATAAGAAAAATTCAGGAATCATTTCAGAATATCTCAAAACGGATTTCCGTAGAGAACATTTTGGAAAACTTTATTTCTACAATTTTTTTGATCCATTACAATAGTTTAATTTGTCCTCGAACATTCTCTAGAAATTGTATTAATTATTTCAAGAGCTTGTCAATAGGCATATATATATAAATTTGAATGTGATTGATAAAGTAGAAAGTTATAGCGACAAAAACTTTTGATAAAATGGAGAAATAACTCAATATTTCGGCGACTTGCCGTGATCACGATTTATATATATATATACAGGGTGATTCCCTCGCAAATGCAAAAAAAAATTTGGGTGAAACTACATCAAAAATGGAGTAAAATGCCGCCAACTGCATATTTTTATCTCAATCTGTTCTCGAGATATGATTTTTTAAAGGTTTTTTCAGGAAAACCGTGTTTTTTTCCTTTTAAACTCAAATTTCCCCACTTTACTTCATTCAATTTTAACTTTTGACCACATTTTCGGAATCAGCATTAAATTTCTTATAAGAATAGTGTACTTGGGTTCTTAAAAAGTACCATCCAAAGGTCCTCACATCAGCTCAAACATTGACGATTTTGAAAAAATAATATTTCTGAAAATCTTTAAAACTACTCTTCTAAAACGAATCCTGGAAACTGGCAAATCTCATGAAAACTGCTTCGTCTAATACTCTTTCCAACGGTATAATCAAGTTTACTTTTATGTTGTTATTTAGTGGAGAAAATTATGTTTTAATGTTAAAAAATGTGGGTTTTTCAATGAAATTGTTGGTTTTCTCGAAAGATGACCCTTCATGAATCTACGAGTATGGGGTCGGTTTCTATGTATTTTTTCTCGCTGGATCGAATGGTAACATTTGTAGATCTCTAAAACTCCGTTGTAACCGAGTTTTACTCTTAAAATCGCAAATGTTTAGTTTGTTTGTTACGATTAAATGTATGTGTGTTATGGGGTAAAACTAGTTAATTAAAGTGTAAAACTCGATTATAACGTAGTTGAGAGATCTGCAAGAAATTCCATTCGATCCAGCGAGAAAAAATACATAGAAACCGAACCCCATACTCGTTGGTTCATGGAGGGTCATCTTTCGAGAAAACCAACAATTTCATTGAAAAACCCACATTTTTTAACATTAAAATATTATTTTCTCCCCTAAATAACAAAATAAAAGTAAAATTGATAATACCGTTGGAAAGCATATTAGATGAAGCAGTTTTCATGAGATTTGCCAGTTTCCAGGATTCTTTTTAAAAGAGTAGTAAAGTTTTAAAGATTTTCAGAAATATTATTTTTTCAAAATCGTCAATGTTTGAGCTGATGTGAGGGCCTTTGGATGGTACTTTTCAAAAACTCAAGTACTCTATTCTTACAGTAAATTTAATAATAATTCCGAAAATGTGGTCAAAAATTAAAATTAAATGAATTAAAGTGAAGAAAGTTGAGTTTAAATGGAAAAAAACACGGTTTTCCTGAAAAAACCTTTAAAAAATCATATCTCGAGAACGGATTGAGATAAAAAATATGCAGTTGGCGGCATTTTACTCCATTTTTGATGTAGTTTTACCCAAATTTTTTTTGCATTTGCGAGAGACTCACCCTGTATATATATATATATATATATATATATATATATATATATATATATATATATATATATATATAAAATTGAAAAAATAAAAAAATGAATTCGCTTAAAAAAATAAAATAAATACGCGCATGTTAGAAAGAAATTATTATACTCCAAAACCTGACTCAATTATGGAAAAAACTCATAATAGGTACCTATAAATTGTTATCGCCACTCAACGGATACTAAAGCTTTGTTCTCAGTGTGCGTTCTGCGAGTTCGGAATGGTTCTGGGCAAGGTCAGTCGAGTTTTGTCGTTTGCAGTGCCTTAACACCCAGTTCTGGAACGCCACAAATACCGAGTTCAGCGTTCGAAGTGTTTTGAAATCTGTAACAGAGTTACCTCCTGTGAGGTCCATCGAGGTCCCGTCAGGGCACCAGAGATAGCGCTGTCGGCGTTCCGTTGATGAAACAACGGGCGCCTCGGCCTGTTCTCGATCATTTTAGCAGCTGGGTTTGGCGTTGGATGGGATTCCAGGTGACTGGAAACCAATCTACTCCGAACATGGCTCATTAAAAGCTATTAGTAGGAGTGGTATCTCTCTGACGGGATGCTGTTACTCTCCTCTACCTTTTTATGAGGATTTAGGCCCCCATTGCACCTCTGGGGGGGGGGGGGGGCACCTAAATTCCTTATAAAACCCAGTTCCAAACGGTTCTGACAGTTCCTTTTTTTTTTTGAATAGTCAGAACTTGAATGCAAGGAAGTAGTTAACACAAGCACATTTCACAATTTTTCAGATCTAGTGGAGTAAACAACTCTTTTCTTCTCCATCAAAATTGTTACCTCCATGCCGGCCACTAGTCATGGAGGAAGGGAAGGAGTTAGAAGAAGCCAAAGACAAGATAAGGTATCACTCCTTGGTGGGTGACGTCACTGATAGTGGTTCTCTGACACTAAACGGACTCCCTTTCCGATGATGATGATTTCGGCTAATTTAAGTGGGTCAAATAAAATATGGAAGGAGGAGGGGAATGCCTGATGCCGGGAAAAATTGTAGCGCGACGTGGGGCATTCTGATTCTGATTCTGGTTGAAGAAGTGTGAATAGAGATCGATATTTTCAACAGTCAAACTTGTAGTTGGTGTCTTGTGTACCCTGTTCCCAACTCTTATGTTTGGTCTATGCTGTTGATTGTCCAGCATAGCACAATGTTACCTCCATGCAGCCACCTCCATGCCGGCCACTAGTCATGGAGGAAGGGAAGGAGTTAGAAGAAGCCAAAGACAAGATAAGGTATCACTCCTTGGTGGGTGACGTCACTGATAGTGGTTCACTGACACTTGACGGACTCCCTTTCCGATGATGATGATTTCGGCTAATTTAAGTGGGTCAATAAAATATGGAAGGAGGAGGGGAATGCCTGATGCCGGGAAAAATTGTAGCGCGACGTGGGGCATTCTGATTCTGATTCTGGTTGAAGAAGTGTGAATAGAGATCGATATTTTCGATTTCCCGTCCCAGTTCTTATGAGTTTGAGAACTGACAGAACGCGCACTGAGAACGAAGCTTAATATTGATCACGATTCCGAATCACAGATGAGAAAACGAATACATCACAGATGATAATCTTATTACGTAAAGTATAAATTAATTCAAAGAATTGTTTACCTTTTGAGGATCACAGCTCTCTGCTCCAACCAAAATACACCCATATTTGTTTGGTCTCAGGAATGTAGTAGGTTTTCTGGGCGAATCTACCTGGTCTGGAGGTGTATATTTTACCACATGGTTGTCAACCACCTAAAATTATTAATACCCGTTAATTAAACGAACGTACGAAGAGCTAACAAAAATAAATCAGATGTCCTAGTCTTCAAATCCTTGAGTTAGTCGATAGCTACTAAAGAATTTCCCATATTGCAATAAACACTATGAAATGAAATCTTTTACCTGCAGTAGAGTTGTCCAAATTATTTTCCCTGTATTGGTCCACATTGGGTACTGTCCAATTTTCCGTGTAATTAGACCGCATCGCCGAGATTTGGGTGTCCATTCGCCCTTTTCAAATGGTTGATCTTTCAAAGGGCTACTGGTTTGATATGTGGGTATTCCACTGATGACAGCAGGCGGTCCGTATTTCTCGTACGTGACTTCCTTGATGAACTCACGATTTTCTGGCGTAATTTTTTCTGGATATCCCTGCGTAATTGAAATAATCAAATAAATAAACGAATTTAAATCTACAGGAATACAAAACATATCTGTTTGCTGACGACACTTCTGTACTAATTTTTGGTAAAACGAGGGAGGAAGTTTTCACGGAACGCCAAAAGGCTCTTGGTGATACTCTTGCTAGTCGGTTTGCGTGCAGTCAGCTAACGTTGAATTTAGCCCTTCTTTGGTCGCATCGGGTCTATATGACCCAATCCTTTACATTTCTGTGAATCCCAGAAATGTTTATCATGCTTTCTCCTCCCCTCCTCCTTCTAATCTTCTAGGGTGCAGGTGGCTACGCGTCAGTATGATTTTTGACCTGGTGCGAGGTGTCTGTGAGTTTTTTTTTTTTTTCCGCATTTCACCATTCACGTTTGTATTTTCTTTCTGAAAAAGACCCGACGCGACCAAACTCTGGTGCGTTTTTCTGACCTTTGTAGAGCGCCCAAGTTTTTTTTGTTCAACTCTATTTACAATTATGAGCGATGAAATGCGTTTTACCGACCAAGACATCTTGAAAGAGTTAGAGAGACAAAACCAAGAGGTCCCTATTGGTTCAGAAGATGACTCTGGCAGCGAAATCGACCAGGAAAATATAAGTGAGCATGAGACAGAGAGTGAATATGAGGCTATGGAAGAAAACTATAATTCAGATTCCTCTTCAAACACTGCTGTCGTTTTTTTTTTTTTCCTTGTTTTCGGTGATGATTAACTAATTAATTTAGTAAAATTCTCTCCATGTAACCAGTTGGTTGTTTGATAATAAACATTTATGTAGTCATCTTTTCCTTTAGTTGTTTCTGACTTCATTATATACTTTATTAATTTAATAAGTATATATACTAGATGCAAACCTAAGACACCTAATAAGGTTCGAAATGTTGGAATTTACTGTACGAAACGACTTTGGTGTTTAGAATACTCTTTTATTCGTTTTACCAAGTTCATTCAGCCTGCCATATGTATTTTATGGAGAAAATTGTCAGGTTTACAAAAGAACCCACACCCATTGCACATTTTAATATTTTAAGAAACTTCTATTCAGGGATTTAAATTTATAGCATGTGGAACAATAACCAAAATATTGGGGGTTGGGGAAACCGAATTTTCTAGGAGTAAAATGTTGGCCAACCAGGCATTGCCAAATTTTGGTAAAAATTGGTAGATTATCTTATATTTTGCGAGGGAATGGTCCTTAAAACATAATATTCCAACATGTTATACTTTTTAATCACACCTTGTTAGTTCCAGATACTCAATACCAACGAAGTTTGTTAATAGATAATCCTAAATTAAAACTGCAGCAATTTAAAAATTCGGGTTACTATGACCCAAAGTGACCGTATTAGGGAGAATTATCAACGCGACCAAAGAAGGGTTAAAAAAGTGCAGCATGACTAATACAGCGAATTTTCAAAGAAAATTTGAGGATAGCATTAAATTAGGTACTTAAATTCTGAGGCTTTCTGAAATCAAAGCTTTCTGAGGACAACCATGTCCTGAATAAAACTGAGGGGACCGTGAGACGAGATCGCAAAGAAAAGGTAAAAATCCAAAATCTTTTTTTTTGAATAGCAGATTATTATTTAGAACGAGTGTTTGCCATAAATTTGGGAGTTAACAACTTCTCTTCACTCAAAGTCCTAAATTTTCAAAACAATGTTACAAAATATATACGATAATAAACGAAAATTCGCTCGTACGATCATGCTGCATGACTGGAACTTTTTTAATTTAAACCCGGGCGTCACGAACATAGTAATTAGTAAACGAAACTCGTGTTTTACCCCCTCTTCCCCGTGACTCAATATACAAAATTTGATATTTCGGCGACTCGGTGAACACTAAAGTAATAAAATATACATACCTAGATATTTAGGCGTAAAATTGTTAGAAACCTATCACCAAAAGTAGAAGAAGTGTAATACGTATAAAAAGTGTAAGTGTTCTACGTACCACTCGAGTTTTTTGAAGGTACCATAATGGAAATCTCAGCTTTGGATTTGGAGGTCTCGAAATGTGACGAACTTGAAGGTTAAGAACTTTATTGATTCCTACAACACAGTCACATCTGAAAATGAAAGAAAATGCATCATGTTCATAATATGGAGAGATGATAGATTTTATTGTAAGACATCCTTGTGGGATAATACATTGTCAAATAGTAGTTACATAATATACAGGGTGTCCCATCTAAACGGGCCCATCGGGAAATTACAGCCTTACGGTGCGAGCTATCGAAAAATTGAACTGGACCTTTTTTATAGTATTTCAACTCAGCTTCACGATTCGGAAGTCCGATTTTTATTTTTCCATGTTTTAGGGTCTCAAATCATTGATTGAAACTGACGGTTTCCTCTTGACCCCCCTTTTTTATTGCTTTTTTCGATTTTAGGTTGAATTTGGAACAGAAAATGCCTCCATGAAATTTTCTTTTTGGGGCTTCGTTTCTGAGTTATTCCACTTTTTGCGAAATACAGAAAATCGCCGATTTCTTTCAGACATTACCAACACTTTCTTACTATTTTCATCTTCAATTTTTGAGATGTTCACCACACTTTTGAAATCAGCATTAAACTATCTATCGTCAGACCCCAGCGTCCATAATCAACAATCACCATCAGGGGGATGACATTACACTTGAACCGCTTACGATTTAAAAAAAGTTTTCCAAATCGTCGTTTGAAAAAAAAAAACTGTCACCGTCTTCTGGACTAATGTAAGGTTCTTTAAATCATAATGAACATAGTGCAGACTGACCAATAAGTATCAAGAAGCTGTTGTTTTCTTGCCCTTGAATACAGTTTGCAGGAGAAGGAGCAGAGGCTGCAGAAGGAGCAGGTGGCATTTTCGATTTGTCCCAACACAACTGACTGGAAGTCTCGTGTAATGTCATCCCCCGATGGTGATTGTTGATTATGGACGCTGGGGTCTGACGATAGATAGTTTAATGCTGATTTCAAAAGTGTGGTGAACATCTCAAAAATTGAAGATAAAAATAGTATGTAAGAAAGTGTTGGTAATGTCTGAAAGAGATCGGCGATTTTCTGCATTTCGCAAAAAGTGGTAACTCAGAAACGAAGCCCCAAAAAGAAAATTTCATGGAACATGGAAAAATAAAAATCGGACTTCCGCATCGTGAAGCTGAGTTGAAATACTATAAAAAAGGTCCAGTTCAATTTTTCGATAGCTCGCACCGTAAGGCTGTAATTTCCCGATGGGCCCGTTTAGATGGGACACCCTGTATACATATAAAAAATTCTAAAATCGTATGTAAAAAAACTCATCAACAGTATAAATGGGATTGTCTTTAATTTTTCTTGTGATTTCTCTTCTAAATTGATGATTTCGTATATTCTTCTGTTTAACTGGAAGTTGGTTGTAGAGTTTGGCACCCAAAAATGATAAGTTATTTCTCTGAGCTGCTGCAGTACGGACTCTGGTCAAGGCGAGATGATCCCGAGAGCGAGTGTTGTGATCATGTGCCGAGCGATCAAACTCATCGATGTTGCTGACAACAAAGAATAGCAGCTCAATCACGTACATCCCCAAAACGGTGACGACTCCCAGCTCACAAAATAAAGGTCGGCAGGGTGTTCAGGAACTCACCCTGCATTTGGCTCTCAACGCTGCTTTATGTTTTTTGAGGACAAGGTACACAGAAGGAGAGTTGACCCACACTAATATGCCATACGCCATATGAGATGCAAAATGAGCATAGTATACGCTCAATAGAACATTCCAAGAAACACAGGAAAACAAGCTTTCTCAACAGGTATGCACCACTTGCTAATCTTGCACTAGCCGGCTTTAGGAATACTTTGGAAGTTGAGCTATACCATACTGAGTGCGACCCCTGGGGCTCCTCCAGAGTTGCCGTGGGGTTAGCTCCAAGGTCAGCCACTTTTGTGTTTGTTGGGACATTTCGGAGCTCACCCGAGAGCTCTAAATGAGACTCTGGGGGAGCTCTCAACCCCATAACCATGTTGGAACGCAATTTCGAGCACCAAGCACATCTAGGGTGCCCTTTTGTCTTGTTGGAACAAAGCTACTGCCTGCTTACTTAATGTACCTATGGTGAAAGCTTTTCATCAATTTTCTAAAAAATGTAGGAAATGTGGAAGTTCGACATTTATCACATGGTTGATAGCAATATAAGAACAGTAGATAAAGAAGGAAATGGCAAAACTATGAGACCCAAGAAGTGGATGCGAAAGTGAATTCTGCACCCGGAACAAATGTGCATAGAATGGCCACTACTGGCTCAAACTTTTTATGGCCACATATGAAACACGAACTACCGTTTCCCTGGTATCGATTGGCACCACTCCCACGTTCGCAAGTCAGTGTTGTAAGGGGTCTAAAAATGGCCACATTCGGACACCTTCCGACCACACCAATGACCAATGATCTCAACTTGTTGATTGACGCAATGAGTGTGTAATTTTTTTAGAACGAGCGCAGCCGAAACTCGGCAACAAAAGAGGATACTGGAAGATTGGGAACTCTCCATTATAATTCAAATTTACAAAATTAAAAAAAAGAAGACAACTGAGGGTGTGAACGTCACCGGGGAATCGCCTTGCTCAGGCGGTCTCCTATTCCTATAGTATATTCTAGAATCCTGGGAAAAATTAGGAGAGTTGATGAACCACAGCCCGAGGAAAGCCACTGTGGTTCTCAGAAAGGGTGAAGCACTCTGGACCTATGTAATCTTCCCCTTTGGCAGATTAGAGGAAAAGTTATTGGACACAATGGCAAGGCTCAAATCTGCTTCCTTGACCTCGAAAAATGGTAACAACAGGTCCGATGGAGTGAACTATCGACTGCGTTAGAAAGAAGAAACGTTATGGGTAGCCTAATGCAAGCCATAATGAGCTCTTACAAGAAACGTAAGAAAAAAGTTCTCACAACAGTCACTTCAGAAGAATTCTGCACAATGGCAGGTGTGAGGCAAGGAGAAATTCTGTCTCCCTACCTTTTATAATCCGGAATGCAGGCCATATTCACTGTTGGTAATAGGCATAGGGCCCTTTGCAGATGATGTGGCACTACTATCAAGATCCCAAAGAACCTCCAATGAAATCTGGATGTCTGGAAAAAGGAGATGTCGAAAAGAAACAAGAAGATCAGTGTAGCAAAGACCAAAACGATGGTTGAGGCTCAAAAACCAGTGAAACACATCTCTGAAAGAAAACCCTGGATCTGGTGGAAAGTTTCAAGTACTTGGAAGCCACGATCAGCCAATACGGGACCAGAAAATTAGAATTAGGGTGGCAGCCCCAGCTGGGGGAAAAATTATGATAGCTGTAAACAAGTTGTCTACAAGTCTATGTCGCCACCCTTACACACACTGCTGAATCGTGGACCACCGCCATAACCACTCAAGCTGGATCCAGGCAGCAAAGATGAAGTACTTGAGAAGGGTAAAATGAACAAGATAACATTCGAAACCAAACTATAAGGAGATCCTTAAACATAGAGCCCATGAGTCAACGTGTGGAGTGCTCGCAACTCTGTTAATTTGGTCATGTGGTAAGGATGCTTGACTATAGATATCCATTAATGGCTTGGGAGACCCCTTATAGCGGAAGAAGAGCAAAAGGAAGACCGCATCACAAATGGGAAGATAACATGAAGGAGAATCTGGTCTCCAGAGGCATCCCAAGGGGTCAGGCTAGTGCCCAAGCTGGGGATCGGAAGAGATGAACTTTCCCTTGCAAAACCTCTACGTCTACACCAGCAGGAAGATACGGGAAGTAAGCTTTGATTAGCCCTTCTTTGGTCGCATCGGGTCTATATGACCCGATCCTCTACATTTCTGTGAATCCTAGAAATGTTTGTCGTGCTTTCTCCTCCCCTCCTCCTAATCTTCTAGGGTGCAGGTGGCTACGCGTCAGTATGATTTTTGACCTGGTGCGAGGTGTCTGTGAGTTTTTTTTTTCCGCATTTTGACCCGACGCGACCATTAATGTTTGTATATTCTTTCCAAAAATGACCCGACGCGACCAAACTCAGGTGCGTTTTTCAGACCTTTGTAGAGCACCCAAGTTTTTTTTTGTTTGACTCTATTTACAATAATGAGCGATGAAATGCATTTTACCGACCATGACATCTTGAAAGAGTTGGAGAGACAAAACCAAGAGGTCCCTATTGGTTCAGAAGATGACTCTGGCAGCGAACTCGACCAGAAAAATATAAGTGAGCATGAGACGGAGAGTGGGTATGAGGTTATGGAAGAAAACTATAATTCAGATTCCTCTTCAGACACTGCTGTCGTTTTTTTTTTTCTTGTTTTCGGTGATGATTAACTAATTAATTTAGTTCAATTCTCTCCATGTTACCAGTTGGTTGTTTGATAATAAACGTTCATGTATATTGCATTTTTCTTTAGTTTTTTCTAACTTCATTATATACTTTATTAATTTAATATATATACTAGATGCAAACCCAAGACACCTAATAAGGTTCGAAATGTTGGAATTTACTGTCCGAAACGACTTTGGTGTTTATGATACTCTTTTATTCGTTTTACCAAGTTCATTCAGCCTGCCATATGTATTGTATGGAGAAAATTGCCAGGTTTACAAAAGAACCCACACCCATTGCACATTTTAATATTTTAAGAAACTTCTATTCAGGGATTTAAATTGATAGCATGTGGAACAACAACCAAAATATGGGGGGATGAGGAAACCGAATTTTCTAGGGGTAAAATTTTGGCAAACCAGGCATTGCCAAATTTTGGCAAAATTGGTAGATTATCTTATTTTGCGTGGAAATGGTCCTCAAAACATAATATTCCAACATGTTATACTTTTTAATCACACCTTGTTAGTTCCAGATACTCAATACCAACGAAGTTTGTTAATAGATAATCCTAAATTAAAACTGCAGCAATTTAAAAATTCGGGTTACTATGACCCAAAGCGACCGTATTAGGGAGAATTATCAACGCGACCAAAGAAGGGTTAAAACATACTACATGGTTGGTAGCAATATTTCTGTACTACAGATTAAGAAGGCAGTGAGAACTATGAGACCCAAGGAGCCAACAGAAGTTACAGTGAAATTTGCACCCAGAAAAAAAAAGAAAAAAAGAGAAGGCTCTTAAACTGGCCATTACCAGTTAACTTTTGCCTATTCTTGGATACACTATAGCCACATTATGAAACTCGAACTATTGTTTTTCTAGTATAGATTGGCACCATAGCTATGTTCGCAAGTTAGCGTTTTGAGCTAATAATGGCTACATTTGGCCGCCTTCCAGCTGCAGTATTGCCCAACGAAAAAAACCTGTAGATTTATTCGATGAGTACGTATTGTTTTTTTCAGAACGAACATTACCCAAGGGTGCGAGAAAAGTAAATGGAAGAAGATCCCATCATAAGAAGTTTGACATTAAGCCCGTGGCTCGAACTTGCCAATAGCCGGACCACCGAAACACGCCAGTAATACGGGCAACTATATATTATAGTATGTTAAGCTAGTCTAAACTAAGTTGTAAGAAATATATTTTATGATAAACGCATAACGTAAATTACCCGTTAGATCCTTCAAGTAGCCGCAACCCTTTCAGTGGATTCAAACTCAGGAGCTTATTACAAATACCACTCATGATGATGTAGAGATGAAAAAAGAAATTCTACTGCATGAATAGTTAAAATTGTAACAGCAACCGGGTAAGTATCCTTGTGAGGATCGCGCTCTGCATTGAAAACAACTTCACAACCTAGAAATACGCTATGCTGGTGATTCGGTATACAAAAAGGAGAAAACAAGAGCTAATTGCATAGAATTTTTCTGAAATAAATCAGTTGAACTATTATCTTAACAGAAAAACTACTATGAAATGAATAAGACAATACTAATATACTAATGAAAAAGAGGATAATTCCTTTGATTGATGTTACTCCAATATTAGAAATGGAATCTCATATATAACAGCTTGGAAAGTTTTATTCATCTTCTTCATTTATATGACTAGACCACAGCCATGTAGGGGTCACCGTTTTGGTCTTATTCTCTTTTTATGGAAAAATATAAAGGGTTAATTCCGCTAGTAGTAAAAGTGTAATTATCATTTACGTACCTTTTGGGGGAATCCGTCGTCACTAGCAAGTCGAGTACCGTGGGCGAGCGCTTTTGATGTAATAGACATCATCAGGTAGAGGAATGAGCTTCATAGCAGAAAAAGTAAAAATATTCTTATAAACTCCAGTTTGAGGACATAGCTGTGAAAATGGATGGGACGATGCAACGAAAGCGACTGCCTTGGGACATGCATGAACAGGGCCAGCGTTGTAGGTTCTATAATAGGTAGGTACCTGCAATGTTGACGATTGCAGAAGACGGAAGTTTCAGTCATGCAGCATGACCGTATGAGCGAATTTTTTTAAGTTATCGTATTAAATTTAGTAAAATTGTTTTGAAATTTGCGCTTTTTGAGCGCAAAGAAAATTTTAACTATTATTTTTAAGGCAAAAACATATTCTATACTTATACTAATCTGCTATTCAAAAACAAATTCCGGATTTTTAGCTTTTTTGTAGTTTTTATCAATTGTATAGCAAGTACGTTTTTCAGCACAATTTTAAGAACAACTTTTTTAATTTTCTAATTTATATTTTATCAACTTGGTTTGAGCAGTATTCTCCTAAAAAGTATGAATTTACAATTTTTAGCCATATTTTAGTGATTTTTTTCAGGATATTTTTTGAAATTTGACCAATTTAATGTACTCAAAAAGTGCTGGCCAACGAACTCATTCTTTCGTTTAAAAAGCTTTATTATTATTATTATTATTTTTTTTTTTTTTTTGCTCAAGAACAGAATTTTTATTTCAATCCTAAGGAGAGTTATCGTCTGGCATGACACACACGCACACACATATATACATATGAAAAAGCACAAACTTCAGGAATCGTTCAAGAATGCCTCAAAACAGATTTCAATGAAGACATTTTTCAAAAATTCTTATTTAAAAATTTTTCAAGCCATAGAAATAGCTTCATTTTCTAAGAAAATTCGCTAAAATGATGCTATTATTCTAAACAAATAAAGAACTTCATAAACTGAAACTGGATACTTATTGGAAACGTCTGCCAATATCGCTGGCACTCTTCATCATTAAACATGTATTGAAATTGAAAAAAAAAAATAATAATATGAAACTTGCTCTACAGAAGAAACACACACACTCGCCGATCTTCTTTATCAATTATACTCAAAGGTGGACTCACATCTCCTGTGTAGGGAGAAGAAGAAGAAGGTTATCTTTCTCTTCTCCATGTCCATGGTCCTGCCGAGTAATGGTGGTGGTGGTTGTTGTTTGGTTTGGGTAATAGATTTGGGACTCTCCCTGACAAGAGTTTGATTATGATTTGTGAATTCGTACTTTATAAACAGTGGAAAGAGATGGTATAAGTATTCTTTGAAGAGAAGTCCGCGTACTTACTCCATAGATCGATGGTGTACTTAGTTTTTCAAATATTTTCATAGTTGTATAGTTTTTTGATGTCTTTATTATAATAGTGATGGCGAAACATAGACGATTGAAACCTATAAGGGAGTATCTGTACGATAAAGGCGAAATGATTGAACAGATGTTTTCCAGTATACCCATCGTTGAAGTTAGGAACATGGTTCCTATAAAACTTCAGGTAACTTTAAAATAAACGCACTTGAACACATGATAGTTGTTAATTCAATATTGTTCACCTTTCAGTTAGGTCTGTTCTTGGGTTTACTCCCACTTATTCTCAGCAGACCCCAATAAATTGCAATTGAATAGAGAGGAATATATTGCACACGTAAGCGACGTTCGTTGCAGATTTCGATGTACTTTGCTGAGCTGTCGAAAAATCCGGCTTTGGTGCTTTATGTGATTCTTTATCATTTGGCCAGCCTCCCTCCTAATTAATTTAAGCTGGGAGCGCTTCTTGCTGTTAAGCCGACGGAGAAATTGATCGCTTCTTTAATGATCCCGTCTTCAGCCACTGATCCATAGACATACCTAATAAACTGCTCTGGATGCACTCAAGAAAAAAGTTCAGCATTGCATGATGTCTCGAAAATATGGATCTTTTATTCATATGACAGTGGAAACTGTTTTGACATTTTATGTCTTTACTTTGGCACATAAACGAAAAAAGCGTTACGGTTGGTTTTCTGATGATTTCCGCTTACAACCGAGTCGTTGCTAGGGAAATTGTACTTCGTCCTTTTTCATCCCACAAATTCGTTGACCATTCGTTCGAAAGCTCTCGATTTATCCAACCATATTATGTTAACTACAGCGAAGTGCGTGGCCAACAAGCTGAGTTATGAGCATGGTTATATGAATAATTGTGTAAACTCAGGTGATCATTCTCAATAATTGATACTGTGAACATGATTGCAACCGCAACCGCTTGTTGATTTCTGATGATTTCATTGAGCTGGTGTTTCGATGATTTGATTTATAGCAGGTGATCCGAATATTCCGAGAACGGTTTGATCTGTGAAGCGGTGGTTATATCATTTTAATAGGTAATTTCTATACTTTACACTCTAGGAAGCTGTCATTTCGTATGTTTTCTCTTTGGGACATTTACTTGACGATGCCCAGGGTCTGGATCACATGAGTGGCTCAAAGCTAATTTCTATGCTTTACGCTCTAGGAAGCTGTAATTCCGTATGTAGCCTCTTTAGGACATTTACTTGACGATGCCCAGGGTCCGGATCAGCTGAGTTGCTCCTAGAGCTTGCTTACGAGTCTGTAACTAAAGACATAAAATGTCCCAATGTGTTGCAGACTCGGCAAGCGTTCCTGATGATTATCGAATACAACCTTATCGTCTTTGTTCTTTTGGTTTAAAAAAACAGACAGTATTTTGATGCAATTTATATCATTAAGCATATGTACTAAGAGATAACTGAGAGATAGTTGTTTCTCATGTCCCACAAAGATCTATTGTGAAAAAGCTGGATTTAACTTAATTGATTTATCAACGACCGTTGCAACGAAAGAATAACACACAAATATGGCAAAAAAAGTACGGAGCAAAAAACGGGTATTTTATCATCTGGGGCGAGCCACAGCGGATACTCACCTGATAAAGCGTAAAGGTTCGAATTTGTGTCTTTTCTTAAAGTGACGCTACTTACCTTCAAGTAACGCTGAACCACCAAAGAGATTTTCCCACCTATCCCGTGTGTCCAGTTTCCAGCATTTCCTAAGTTTCCTATTTGTTTTCTTATTAATCACGAAAAAGTTTCGCAATAGCAAATTTTGAACATTTATGAACAAGAAAATGAATATAATTTTCGTGAATCATGAAAAAAACAAGAAATTATCACTGTTATCAGTGTGTAAGGTTACTTTTCGATAGGGAGGAAGAGATGAGATAGGTAGGTTCAAGATTAATCGTCTTATGTTTAGATGAAATAAATTTGTCTTATTAGAAATTGGGCGCCTCATCTCCCCGCACATGCGCAGTACTGTTTTCCGTTCACGATAAGGCGTCTCATCTCTATATCCCTATCACTTTAGAAAACTCTATTATCTTTGATATTCAACCTACCTGTGAAGCTTAAATTTGAAATCGACAACCCATGTGACGTCTAGGAACGAATCATGAAGTCAAGAGCCACCAGATCAGGGGGGGATTCTGTAACTTGAAATCTGAGGAAAAATAAACTTGATTAATCGAATCCAATTAATTATTTACTGATTATTTATGTCTAAATGACAATTATTAAAAAATAATTGCTTATTGAAGCAAAGCTTCGATTATTCAGATCAATCGATGGCTATCCCTAGTGGAGATTTCTATGAGAATATAAACTTTGGGCTGACACATGAAACCTGACTATTTTCATCACTCTCTTCAATGTATCACTTATCAAATGGATCAAGCTTATTCCAACATTATTTCATCATAAGTTGCAACTTTGGATTTTATTGTATTATTATTGTCTATTAGATGGGATGAAATAAATAAAAACCATAAATAGAAGTCAGAAGACTGAATTTAAACTTGCATAGGAAGGTGTCAGAGGGTTGGCTGTGATGGGAACTTGTAGAGTCAATTTGTTCTTAAATCTAATTATTGTAGCGTTTACCCGGGGGGTTAAGTTAAGACAGAATTTAAATAAGTCGGAAGGAAATTATATATTGTATATATTATATAGTACTGTATATATTGTATAGGTATATAATATACCATATAGGTACTATTTGTATATAATTTGTGTATGCATATCATTTGATATAATATTGTATACCAAAAATATATATCAACTTATAAATTCATGTTGATAGATCAATTCTGCATCCCTACAACTCTTTTATTAGCCTGGGATGTACCAATAAATGAATGTATGTAGTATATATTAAATTTAAGAATGATGGCATCCAATTTACCTCATTTGTGACGTTAATTTATAATTTTCAGGGGATGCCTCTTCACGAACTGAAAGCGGAATGTTTAGTCGAGCTTTTAGAAATGTCAGACAGAGAAATAATGAGCATTATAGAAGGTATTATTATAATGGTATTCTGAAATCATTAAACTGTCCCAAAGCGGCTGAATTGAACACATTCAGCAAGGTTGAGAAGCATTGAGCACACAGCTGCTCCTCTATTTCAAAACCTTGAAAAAAAAAGAAGTTAGGTAGGCTTATGCTAGTTAATATTTCCTCAGTACTTTACCTGTGTGTGAAGATGTAGTTAATTTTTGCATGACTCAAAGTGGGGCACAATTTTCTTGAATGTATTCTAAGAAGGGTGTTAGAATCAGTTTCTTTTACCTTGCTGAATGTGTTGAAGTCATCAAATCAATCGATGTAATTGAAAATCACCAATTTAATCATCTATTGTTTTTATGCTGAATAAATAGTGTCAAACCTCTCTTTTGTTTTAGGAAAGAAAACCCGGGATCCGTCATCTTCTGATTCTGAGGCTGGAGGTGTGGTTTCATTTGCTCTCTCTCTCTCTCTCTCTCTCTCTCTCTCTCTCTCTCTCTCTCTCTCTCTCTCTCTCTCTCTCTCTCTCTCTATATATATATATATATATATATATATATATATATATATATATATAAATATATATATATATATATATATATATATCACCTATATAATGTGATGTTGGCCATATTATGGAATGCTTTGTGAATTTTATATCAAATTTGTATACATAACACGAACTCAAAATTTGATATAAAATTCACAAAGCATTCCATAATATGGCCAACATCACATTATACGTGATTTTACAAAATCATGTCTTCAGGAAAATGAAATTTCATTAAAAGTAGATCGTTTTCTTTGAATATCTTCTTATTGATTGTTATGTTAAATATGTTAATCGTTAATACCTATTCTTGAACATTTTTAGGAGTGGTGGTTCTATCTGATGACGATGAAAGGTAAATTTAACAACCAGTAATAATTATTATCCTTATTTCTTGAAGCGTAACTCTCAACTCAATCAACTCTCAAGTTCATTCTTGATTGTTTATTACATTTTTTTCCTCCAGGAATAAAAATGAAAAAAGAAGCATTCGTCGCCCCTCAGTGAAGAGAGAGGATTATGCTGATGATAGTACTACTGAGCTGAGTGAGTATTATATTTCATCCTACATTATTATTGTAATTTTAATTTAAATATGGTTCCTATATTAGGAACAAAAACATAAATAGATTATTCTTTATTGAGGATTGATTATTTTTTATCAGGTATTAGCAGTAAGAAGAGGATCAAGCGGAAAAGTAAGGAAGATAATGATTCAAAAGGTAAGAAGAAGAAGAAGATAGAAAGCAGACTACCAGCGCCTTCAAGTTCAAAAGAAGTGCAGGTCAGTAAAGAACCTTCAAAGAGGAAGAAAGGACCAAAACCCGCCGAAAAACCCAAACCACCACCAGAAGAAGTGGTAGTTTTGGATGTTAGCAGTGACGAAAGTGGAAATGAAGCTGACAAAAATGTTGGAGAAAAGAGTCTGTTGGATCTCCTTGAATTAGAAATGAGAGCCCGTGCTATTAGGTCCCTTTTGAAACAAGAAGATGAGACACGGGCAAAAAAAATTCTAAGTGATTATAAAGACGAACCTGATGATCTTATCCCTGTTGAGGTTCCCCCTCCACAAGTGGACTTACTCTCTGATAGCGATGAAGATTTGAAGACGGATGAAGGAGTTGTTCAACCAAGTACATTTGGTTCACAAATGGAAATAGTGGACAATACTCTTCCTTCAGAAGAAGTTGATGTAGTTCTAGGAATTACCGATAATGAGGCGCCAGAAGTGGTAGTGATAGCAGACGTTAATACAAATTCAGCTGATTTAGTGAAAGTTAATCGTTCAGATAATTGCAATACTAATAGTAAAGATGGCAGTGCAAAGGCATCTTTGGTAGATTATTCTATAAATGAACCATCACCCTCATCTTCTAAGGAATCAGGCAATAAACCATTAGAAGATCACAACCCTAGTTCTGAAGTCACTATTAAAGTTGAGAGTTCTGGTAATTCAAATGAACAAAAAATTGATGATCCTGTTGTCAAAGTGCCCCCCATTTCTGTTGAAACTTCAAGTGTGACAACCATTACTACAACGGAGCAAACAGTCATCTCCCCAGAAGATCACAGTTCTTCCCTTGTAAAAGTTAAACTAGAACCAGACGACATTCCCCCAGATATCAACGAACCTAAACCCCTGGAGAACGAGCATGGTAAGACTACTGCACCCAAGGTATCATCTATTGAATGCAGCAAATCTCTGTCAGTTTCTACAGGTGATGAGTACCATTCTCATTTTGAAGAAGACATTCTAGATTATGATTACGATCCTTCGTTGAACAATCCCGAGAGACTAAATCTTCATTTAAAACCAGGTGGTACGTCTTGTCCCCAAAATTTGATGTGTGAGACTCTAGCTATCAAGAGCGAGAAACTAGAAGAAGATTGTGCTGTGATAAATGAGCAGATCGACAAGCGTCAAGAATCTGACGGGAAAGAAAAACAATCCAGTACTAGTGAGTCATTTCAGAAGTCTAATTTTTCATCAATAAAGAATAATTTGGATGGTTCAGATTGCAGAAAATGCGTTTTGATTGATAACCAACTTGGGCATCAGACTGATGGAACTGTGACTGAAACTGAAGTTGTCCCTCATACTGGGGTTCGAGCCTTGACCCCCCAAAGAAGTAATTCGAGTAATAAACAAGTTATTCCTAAGATGCTAACATATGAGGAAGTTTCATTAGATATTTCTGACACCCAAGATGACTGCAGTCAATTAGCAGAAGGTGGACTCAAAGATCAGAAAAAGGATCGTGTAACACCATTTGTGGAAAATCAGCAAAGTGATAAAATTATTAATTCTTGTGAAACACCACAGAATCATTTTTTAGTCAATGATGCTCTTGGCTTTTTCAAAACTGCATCTAACAGAATAAACATAAAGAGTCAAGAGCATAATCAAACAGTTGTATCCGTAGATAAACGCAAGCACATGGCTAAGGATGATTTGGACACCAGTAATCCAGTTGGAGATAATGCACTAATGCAGTCAAGAAGTGAAGATCAAAGAATGCCACCTGATAATAAACCTGCTGTTAAATCCCAAATACTGGTGAAAAGTGAATGCATTCCTCATGATACTTGCGTGAAAAATATCGGTAATGATTGTTCTTTGACCAAAAGTAGCGTTAAAATAGTTTCAGAAAACGTGCTCTGTTCAGTAGGTCATTGTGAAGGTGGTAACATAACTGATCCATTAGTTTCAAATCATAATTTTTCATCTGATGCTACTAGCTTAGCAGAAGCCACGCCCAACATAAAGTTATTCAGTGCTGCTGATATTTCCTTGGTTATTGATCGAGACTCATCTATTAATAATGTTGTTGCATCCAGTTCAGATCGCAACACTACATATCAAGACAAAACTAAGAAGGGTGTGGATGCCACTAATTCAGATCAATACCACCCTGAAGTGCATTTAAGAGATGAAGACGAAATAATGCAATCACATTATGATGAGTCAGTTGGCTTGCCAAGTGTTAAGACTGAAAAGTTATTGATAGGTGAACAAACATTACATGATATTTCTGAGGAGGGCAACAACACTGAATGTGTTTCGAACATAATTGCTATTGCACCTCTTAATGAAAATCAGCTTGGTTTTTCACGTAATGATGACCTTGATTATTTGGTTACCAAAGATCAAACTTCTCAAAAACCAAGTATTGTTACCGAAGAGCACGAAAACCCTCTCCTAATGACCCCAGAAAACGACGCAGTTTTGACTAAGAAAATTAAGATCGAGTGTGCCAATGTAGAGCATTTGGAAAATAATGATGAGCAGCATTTTTTAGTGAATGTGGCTCTTGATTCTTTAGATGCGGAGGTATCAGAAACCGAAGCAGGGAGTCAAGAGCATAATTATTTATCTTCTAGGAAAGTTGGAAAAGAGTTTTTCTCGACCGACTCCAGAGATCTTAAGCAAAATACTCCTGTTGCAACATGTATTGTTAGTAGAGAGATTGGGATGTCTAAAAGATTGAATGAAAATAACGAACAAAGTGTTGTAGTAGAAAATGATCTCGATTTGTTAAAATCTGAAACTGATGTTACGCATCCAAAGCTGGCTTATCCTGTGGTAGGTAACGTGGAAGACAATAGCGTTTCTGTTTCAATATCAAGCAATCCTGATATTTCTTCAAAGGGGGTGGGAGATCGCGATTTTGTATATCATAACACTCCTCATACCATCAGTACAATATCGTCAAGTTCTACACGATCAAATCGAGAAGAAGGTGAGCGATCTGGCAATGAAATGGAATTGAATCCATCTTCAGATATCGGAGAAAATGCGTTTGTGGGTTGTAATTCAATAGCAATTCAAAAGGACGTTAAAATAACTGATGGACAGACTACCAGGCAGCCTTTTATTCAGGATGATTCATCTCTAGAAGTTGTGCCTATCCAAAGCTTTATCAAGAACCAAGGTTCTAACTTTGGCAGTTCAAAATATTTTGATCTTTGGTCTGAGAATGAATTTGATAAAGTAGCTTGCAAGAAGTATGGTGAACATATTAAAAGCTCACATAGTAATTCTTGTTTCAAAAATCAATTTTCAACATGGAATGAGTTATGTTCGAAAACTGTGGAAGGAACATCCCATCCTGTAGATTCCCGCCCCACTTCAGCTTCACCTTCTCAAATCAAGGAATCCTTCTTGAGGTCTTGTTTGGATTCTTCATTGATTAACAAAATAAAGAATGAAGTATCAGAAAGTGGAAACAATAACTCTGACGATATTGAAATGGCTGGCAAATATTCGGATGGCAAGGATAAGTTAAACTTGGAGAAGTTAGGAGGTTTGAAGAAAACAAAATCCTACCTTGTGAATCATCGTTCTGTGTCTTCCGAATCCTCTCCTATCAATCCATCGAATTTAGAGCCTTCACCATCTTTGGTCGGTAAAATAACTAATTCATCAGGCACAGGAAACAATAGCCATGAAGTAATTGAAATCCATGATGAGGTTTCTGGTGACATCAGTAGTCAGAATCAGACAATTTTCAAAGTCTCTAAGTGTTGTGATGACATAACATCAAGTATAACAAATCAAGAAATAGCATTGTCTGGTCCATCTACTCTTGCCAAGAAAACCAACATAGAGACATCTCACTCATCACCGATTGAAGATTTCGACGTTGATGCAATAGAAACTGGAAACACTTGCAGTTCCAAAGTTATTAAAACTGATGATGATGGTACGTTTTGCAACATAAATCTTGGAAAGCGGGATACTCAAAGGAACGAGTGTTTGACCAAAAATGCATCAAATACAGAAGTCTTTGTTCCACTCTCTCCTTCAGGTTGTGGAAACAATAGCTTAGAAGTGATTGAAATTTACGATGACGATTCAAGTGTCAGTAATCGTAAGGAAAATGAAACCTCTAGAATGCCGGATATGGTGAAGAAAATTTGTTCTAGTCCGGAAGATTCAGTTTGCTTATCATTACCGAGTCCAGCCAAGCCATCTGCTTCAGGGACTTCAAACTCATCTTTCAGTGGATTAGAATTTGGTGAGTCAGAAACTGGCATCATTTGTTCTGAAATTCCTAAAAATGATGCAATTTTTGTAGCTCACAACACTAGTGTGAGGAAGCAAATGATGGGAAAGACTGAGTGTTTAAAAGAAATGACTTCAAACTCAGAGGACCATAGCAACTTATTTCTCTCATCCCCTAAAACAGATTTACGTTTAGACATCACACAGCCTCCTTTGTTTCAGGAAGGAAGAGCTTGTAAGTTAGGAACTAATAACGAAACCTCTGAAATTATTGAAATTAACGATTCGGATTCAGATTGCGAGTCTAGTGACCAAGAACGAACCTCCGTGTCCTACAATATAGTTGGAAATGTTGACTATTGTTGTCTAAATGAACGAAATTCGCAAGGAGTGGAGTGTCAGAAGGAAATATCAAACCTTGAAGATCCATCTTTTAAGTCTGCACCATCCTCACCTATCAAGGCATCAAATTCTTCGATTGAATGTGAACAAAAATACTCTGAAGTAATACAGATGAAAGATGAGAGTTTGGATGGACGTTATAATATTTCAGAGAAGAACAAACGCTCAATGGTGACGGAAGGTTTGGAGAAAGGAACATCAAACGTGAAGGATTCTTTTATTTCCTCTCATCCCAGTGAGCCATTAGGTTCGGAGCTGGCTCAATCTTCATTGAATTTGGATGTAGGTAATATATGTGAAATTATTGAAATAGACGAAGGTTCGGCAGACTCCAGTTCCTCAAATCTTCCATCTTCTCCTACCGAGAAATTCAATTTGAAAACTAAGCACCTGTCATTGATCGAAAAAGTAAAAACTGATAATTGTGGAACTGAAGCTAAAGCTCAAGAAGATGTGACCAGGAGTGTGAAGGAACAACAATTTCAAGGGGCTAAACGTCCAAAGGAATCTAGGAAAGGTCTTGAAGATGTTTTTCTATCGAAGAATATATCGAGTGTGCACCCCGTTCAATCTACATTGAATCAGGTCGTAAAAACTTGTGTACTAGAAAGCAGCCACTCTGATCTAATAGTAACCGATGATTCGTGCGATAGTAGTAAGAAAGAACCAAACACTAAGGCGATCGTCGAGCCTTTGAAGAAAAAAACCTTGAATATCCTTGAGAATCCTTGCTCGACTGCTCTCCCATCCTCTTCAACCAATGTATCCAGGAATCAGGCTATAAGAGTGGGTGAGCTTGTAAAGGAAAATGATAATAATGATGTAATAGAAATAGATGACGAGGATTTGAGTGGCAACGCTTCTAGTGAAGAAGAGCAGCTCAAACAAGTTACTGAACATTTGAAAAATATAACGTCGAGCTTGGAGGACCCTTGTTCCTTTACAAACTCTTCCTTGATCCAGAAAGTAAGAACTACTGGATTGAAAACTGGAAATACTGATTGTGAAATTATTAATATTGATGATGAACATTTCGAGGCCAGTCAGGGTGAGAGATCATTTAAAGAGACGGAGTGTTTGAAGGTAACTACATCAGATCCCTTGCTTTCATCTGCCTCCTCAACTAAACACACTGTTAGCAACACGCTAGGTTCAGAGTCTTCTCAAACATATTTGAGCGTCGAATGTAATGCTGATAGATCAGAAAAGAGCAACAATAATTCCGAAGTGATTGAAATTGATGATGAGGATTCAAGTGACAGCAGCAGTGATGGTGAGGAAGAATCCAGTGACGGAAGTGACAGTAGTATGCAAGATGATGAACAATCAAGTTCATCAGTCTATAGTATTTCTGATGACGAAAATCCTGTTAGTACAAAACTCAACGAAGGAAGATCATTTAGTAAGGAAGATATACAACCAGATTGTACAACCTACGAGTTAACTGAAAACAAAGGCTTGCAAGTAAAGACGAATCTGCTGACTCGTCAATCGGACAATGCCAAGACAATGAATCGGTCTCTGAAGAACGGGGGAAAAATGACCAAAGATGTATAATGACACATTCACCAGGTAGTCCACATAATATTGTCAACCAAGCTATTGATTGTGCAAAGTCTGGAACCCTGCTTTCGAATGAGGACAACGTTGTTCTTAATCCTCAAGGGATGAAGAATGGACCCAAGACAAAAGTCGATAACGGTGATGGAAATAAATCCGTTTGTAAACCTTGTAAAGAGCCCGTTTCTCTAGTGAACGTAGAATTGGAGGAAGGGGAAATTGAAGAGGATGATACCGTTGAAATTTTGGAGAGTGAAGGGGTTCAGACTTCAAAAGCATTAGGTACCTTGAGTTCTTCTTCTGTAGGACGAGTATGTTACCCTGATACAGGAAGTGATACCTCAGCTGATTCTCATCACAGGAAAAGAAGGAGAAAAAGGGTCAAGTTGAGGAAAAAAATGATGAGAGCGACATCTGACGAAAGTCGTGAAACTCAAAGTATTAAACAGAAAAATGTTACGATCAAAGATCAAGAAAATCGTGTGTCTTTGAAATCTGGAGAATCATTAATAAGTGCTCAAAAAGAACTTTCACAACCAACTTTAAAAATTTCAGAACAGTTGTCCCCTGAAAAACATCAGAAGTGTCCACGAGAGAGTGTTAATACTATTGCTATCGAGGATGATGTTGATGATGACAAGATTGTGCAAGCTATCACTGAGCAAATGCCACTGGAAATTCTTGAACTTGATGACAGTGATGAAGCTAAAACCAACTGGACTGCAAGATGGCTTGAAAGTACTCATGTGAAGAAAGTCGTCACAACCAGCAAGATTTTAACTAATGCCCGAAAGAAATTGAAGTTGAAGTTGAAAATTAAAGACCCCCCTGTGATTGAGGCAGCTCCTACTCTTACTGAAGTACCCCAGTTGATTGGTAGTGTTGAGGAATACCATAGGTTGGTGAAAGAAGGTGTGATTGCATCTTCTACCAAATCCAATGCCACTGAGAAATCAGTTGTGGACACTGGCCCAAAAGAAAGAGAGTCTGTGAATAGTTCAGAAACAATTCCATTGAGAGAAGTAGCCCCTGCCACATTAATGGCTAAAGTGGATGATGGCTGCCTCGGTAAAAGAAAGTTTTCTGAAAAAGTCCAAGTGATTCCCAAAGTCCATGATGAAAAATCTGTTTCTCATGAAATAGAACTAGAAGGGGAAATTGAGACCAACTGTGATGGACTTTCCTTTACGTCTTCTAGTGCAGCAGCGAGGGATGATGGATTAGAAGTAAAAGATAAAAACCCACTGAGTAAGTACAATAGTTCCATTGCATCCGGTCCTGCACAACAACCTAGAAAGGAAGATGAGGAATGTAAATCTAGCCTTGCTTCAAATTCAGTTGCTGATTCTCTAGTCTGTACAAATGATGCGTTAGAAAGCGGAATGGATAAATCTTCCAAATCTGTTGATGTAGATCCTCTAAGCGGCTGTATTGAAAGTTTTTATGAGATGGTGAAAGCCAATCAAGTAACTGGGATAGCTTCATCATTAAAATTGTTGTCTGATATTACATTTCCATCTTCAGCTTTAGGCAAAGTTGAAACAAAATGCACCAATTCATTATCTATTACACCTACCTCCCCATCATCTGCTACATGTTCTACTGGCAAAGCCACTGTATCAAATGATCTGCACCTTTCTAGCGAAATAATTATACCATCTCCTTCCTCTGATCTCTGCAACTCAACTGAAAATAATACAATTAGTGTCCAACAATCCAAACAACTTGATAATCCTAAACTATTACCAGGGAAAGAACTGGAGGACGGGGAAATCGAAGACAGTGATTTTGAACTAGAGAATTCAGTGTCTGCTGATACATCTGCTGTAAATCGTAACTCTCTCAATGTGCGTTCTGACAAAATTGTCACTACTAACTCTCAAATAGTTCAACTTCCTGTTACAACCCAAAGTGTGCAAACTGTTTCTACACCTGTTCAAAATGTTTGTGCAGAAACGGCTCATGTCCAAACACTGGCCCAACCAGTTCTATCTTCGTCTTCCAGCACAGAGCACACATCATCAACTTGCGAAAATCCCATTGTACCAGGCTCTAACGATTTACACGAACAAGTTACTCCTAAACAAAGTGTACAGTCTATCTCAGCTGAAAATTCGACTGTCCGGTCAATTCCTTCCATTCCGCATTCATCCAGTCAAATCATTGGGCTTGCCACAGCCATTGCCCAATGTGATAATACAGCAACAAGTTTTGTGCATTCTACACACTCAACTTTTTCATCTGTCACATCTCCCAGTAACTCTATTTCTGTGGGCCAAGTGACACCATTTATGAGTAACAGTGCTCTCCAAAGCCCAGCAGTTTCTGGTATTCAAACAGCTTTTCCTCCAATAAATCCAATTCAAGCTGCTGCTGCAGAAATAAGCAATATCTATCAATATGCTACTCCACCAAGTGGTTTGGCCCAACCCCAAATGAGTGTAAATTTGAACAGCACCTTGAATTCGTATAATCAATATTACAACTGGATGCACCACCAAGGGCTTAGTGGTTCCATGAACAGTAGCTACGGATATGGCATCCCAGACCAATCTCAAGATGCCAGTACGATATACAAACAATGGGGAGAATATTATAAAAAGTTGATGGAAGCCTGTGAAGACAGTGCCGCTAGAGCAAGTATTGGTAATATGGTTGTCCCTGCCCCACCTAATCTGGAGGAAAGCAAAGGGTACTCTTGGGTTTATCAACGGCCCCACCAAACACCTGCTTCAGTGAATAATCCAGAAACTTCCGTCACTGTTCCAATCGAAGTTGACCCTGTCCAAAGTGAAGCACCAAGTAAGGAATGGAATTATCGATATGGTCTCAAAGGTCTACTCAATGAACACTTCATAACTCCAGGAGCAGCAACAGCTACAGAGACAGCACCAGCTGCTCAAGCGGTCTCCATTTCTCCGCAAGGACGGTGTGGTCCTTCACGTCGTCGACCACGCCGTGGTAGATGGAAAAAGAAAAAATGATACCCGAAACCAGAAGCTAAGACTGTTAGCAGCTTTAAACCACGTGATATATAGTTCCTATATTTCAACTGAAAGAATATTGTTTATTTCTTGTATATAAATATGACACTGTTTATACCTTCTTAAAGTCGCTAAATTATTTTTGATCTTTGGATTAGTCCAAATAGAAATTATTTCTTTGGTAAAAACTGTTTATTATGTAAAAGTACCTAATAAAATATTGTTTTTGATCTTCAAGAGATGACTCCTTCATTCTCCTCAAATTTCAAACTTGAAATTTTGCTATAGTACCTTATTGAGATATTGGAGTTGGTTTTTTTGGACCAACGAGGAAGAACCAAGTAAAAATCAGCTCTTATGATACAGTTATAGGCGGAGGAAACATAAGTGGGTCCGAAAATTTCGGAAATTCCTATAAAATGGGTGAAGGGATTTTGATAAAATTCACAGGAGACACCCACTCCTTTCGGTGGTACAAACATAATGGGGAATTTTCATGGCTAGTTTTGATCTGCTCAATTGAATGATCTAAGTGAGAGCTTTTCGAAAAGGTGCCGTATGGTGGGTATCTGACCAGTAATAAGGCTTTTGAAATTCGTTTGCCCTGCTACGTCACGCGTGATCTTTCTACCTGTTTACTGGTCATACTAAACAGTTTTTTGATCTGAAAATTGCTACTAAGGATTTACAAGTGCGCTGAATCCGAATCTGAGTGTGAAATTTCAACATTCTTAATTATGTTGTGGTCATGAAACTACTAAGTTGGATCCGTATTACTCTCATTTGACTGTGGAAACATATATTGCTCCTTTCCTCCACCTGTTCATACATCCATGTGCTACACATGAAATAAACATAGCCGTCAAGGCCCCTAAGTTCGGATATTTTCAAAACCTCGCAGTAGTTCGAGGTTAGCACCTTCCTGCTGTGCCTAGATCATGTGTTTTCTGTGTACCCCCATTATAATAAATTTTCGTACATTGTGCTGGTAATTTCGGACATGGGAAAGGTTCCAGTAATCCGCAATAAATGCCGCCAATATGACCTCAAATACCTCCAGAATGCCCCACTCGTTCAAGAAATTTGCGAACCTTGCCAAAGTTTTGTGAAATTTGAAAGTGCAGTAAAATTTCTCATTAAACTTAAAAAGATCATTTTGAAACATAAATATTATGATATATCATTAACTAAGCCTCAAATGTTTCTTTTAAACTCTCATTTTATTATAAAGTAGGTAATTGTTTAAATTTTTATCAAGCCTAAAATGTAAGTTTGAAAATCTAGACTTAGAATTGCGATTAAAATACGTTTTCTATTCTTTTTATATAGTTGCTATTTTTTAAAATGTTACCATTTACACAATATTTTCTTTGAAACATTATCTCGTCATAAGTTCATTTATTAAATAAATTATTAAGACTTACGAGGCAATTTAAAAAATGTAAAAACCATCTACAAACTGTTAAACTATTTTTTATACACTTTACCCCCTCTTTTTCTTGTCCTGGTTCCATTTAAATTATTGAAAACGTTGTTTAAAAGCTTCCCCGTGTCCGAAGTTACCATCTACTTCTGTAAAGTTCGCTTTAAAGGGAAAAAAATTCGTGTGTCCGAAATTAGAGGGGCTTGGACCCTAATTTCGGACAGCCTTTGAATAAAAAAATATAGAAAACTAGAAGGGTTAGGAAACCGGTTATGACGGATTCTGTAAGATGAGATCTGAGAGGATATACATTAATTTTCTCAGTATTTTAAATGTAATCCTTCTATACGAAAAATGCGAAAAACATCAAAACCTGTCCGAACTTACGGCCTTGACTAGGTCAAGGACCTTTCTAGGTCATATAACCTACGTTAAGAAACAACAATGATCATTACGCTGATCCTGAATGCGTCACAGAGAAGAATAAATCTTTCATTTTGGTTTATTATTTCCAATAATAAGCCTATGTGATCGTGTAGCAAAAAATTTTTATAACCCCCCCTCAAACTTTGTCACTTTACGTTTCAAGGTGCGTAGAATCCAAATTTGAAATGTCCGTCCGCCGTTTGCCGTCCGCCGTCCGGGCCATAAAAGGCCTAAGAATTGACTTAAAAAACCCGTTCTTTCGCACATAGACTCCATTTGGGGTCTAGTTGGTCCTAACGTTTAACCATCCCGATCGCTTTACTCGCATAGATGCTATGGGCCAAAAACGGGCGAAAAAGTGTGTTTTTCTACGCGCGCACGCCTGGCACGCTTGGCAGGGGGTCACGGTGGGTGGTGAGGGGGGGTGAGCGGGCGGTGGAGTGAGAGGAGGCGCCGGCGCCGCGGCACCTTGTGGTGGGTACGGCGCCGGCGTTCCTTCGAGGCATGAATATATTATGTTTTTTCAAGGTCATATTTGTGTGTTAATACCAAAGCTTTTCCTACGCATATTTAATAACATACCCTCTCGACTTTTCGTACGTGCTTAGATAATGATATTATTAAGGCAATGACTATTTGAATAGTTTGGAGCTCAAATCGAGAAATATAAACATGCGTATATAATTATAGAAGTATAGGTTGTGGCAACTCGAAATAGGATACGCCGAGGAGTCTTGACGGGCCTTATGACGTACGCTAGCCAACTAAAACTATGATCATACTCAATTGAAAAAATAATAAACCTTTGTGAAATAATTTGCAGCGTTTTTTCATATTTGGTTGGTTGCTCTAGCTTCTTACGTGTTCTTGTCCATACACATATGGATTTCTTCGAGAAAACTATTCAGAAAGAACAATTTACAAAGATCAAAAGTGCTTTTTTTGTTAACAGTATACGATTTGGTAGATTATACGTTTCCAAGTTTGCTTTTGTATTTTCTTATCTGGAAAAAGTTGTAGCTTTTACCTTACCCCACTTACAGATACATATGCTGTACCTAACTAGTTACATAGAAATCATGGATTTCCAGGTTTTGGAATTCCAACCGCTACAGCTTGAGGTTCACCGGATTTTTTCTGAAGCACTTCTATTGGTATTTGCTCTTCTTTTTCTTTCTTATTTTTTTCTTGTAGATACTGATCTTTTAACTGTTGGTCATACAGTTCCAAAATCTTCTGCCGATTTTTTTTTCCTGACCAATTTTTTGGAATTTCTTTGACAAGTTCGACTTGTATAGGGTGGTCTGGTATTTCGCTCTTGACCCATTTGTGAAGGTCTTTAGCAGCTATGTTTCCGTCCGTTACTACGAATGCCAATAGTTTGGTTTCTTGCAATAGCCTATTTTCGAGAACAGCTACCTCTTTTACGTGTTCATTGTCCATCACTATGGCTTCTATCAAAGGTATGGAATACCTGTGTTCTCCTCTTCGATAAATATCTGTGTTTGCTTGACCCAAAACTGAGTACATTCCACGACTATACTTCACTAGGTCGGCTGACTTGAACCATCCATCCCTAGTCAAAACTTCATTAGTTGTCGTAGGTTTTCTCCAGTAGCCGCTCAGGATATTTTCACCTCTAACCTCCAGCAGACCTGTCACTGGCTGGGAGGCTCCCAAAACTCTGGTTCCAGCTCTGCTGCCCTCAGCAACTAGCCCGACCCCATTCTCATTGGTGACTCTCACATGAAGCCCAGGCATGGGCATACCAACTGTCGAACAGCTCGATTTCCCTCCATAAATAGGCATTGACATCACTATACCTGTCTCTGTCATACTAAAACGAGAAAGTATTTGATGGCCCGTAATGTCTTCCCAACTTTGACATACTTTCCTTGTCACAGGACCGTTGCCTACAGAGAAAAACCTAATTTGATCCATGCATTTAGTCCTTATGTGATCCGATATGCGCTCAGATTTCTTCAATACCTTTTCATAAACTTTTATCAACTTTAGAAGGAGATATGATCTAGTGAGAATGATATTTGGTCTTTCATCTTTGTTGCGTCTTAGCCCTAGAAGATGGATCCAAACATTTTCTGGGCCCAAGTGTTCCAATATAATCACTCGGGCACCAACTGTCAGAGGTGCCAGGTATGTCATAAGTATCAAACCTTTTTCCATCGGAACAGCTTGCAAAAAACAATCCCTTTTGCTTACTCTCCATGCATCGATGAGACTTGCAACTTGGGCATGCAAACTCGTATGGGAGAAAACCACCCCTTTAGGTGTAGTACCTGAAGTGTACTCAATCAATGCAGTAGCTTTTCTATAGAAATTGTCATTTTGTCCTAGGTCCGACAGTCTCAAGTTTTTGAACTCAGAGTCGTCTATAACAGTATGTTCAGGATTATTAGGGTCCGGAACAAATTTGCAAAGGGCCTTTTCCCTCAATGATGGGCTTACCATCAGTAGATTGCATTTTGTGGTTTGTGTCACAGCCTCCGCCTGTTTTCGGTAGTGCTCAGTCGCCAATATCAAATTAGAATCGGAGTCTATTATGAAATATTCATGTGCTATTTCTGGATATTCCGCTGGAAGTGGCACTGCAATCTGTCCGGACATCCATATAGCCCAAGTTATGATAACTGTCTCTGCAGAATACGGTACGAAGTATGCCACGCGTTCTTGCTTCCTTCCTTTCAACTTATCAGAAATATCTTTGGCTAGTAATTTCGCTGAATTAAGAAGTCCTCCATGAGTGTAGCTTCCAGTTTTATCGATGATGGCTTTGCAATTCAGATAATCGATGGGTCTCTTGAAAATGGGTAGGAAGACACTGAATGTACGATAGTACCTAACAGAAATAAAATGCCAAGGTGACGCCGCCCTCATAAACTTCATTGTATTTTTTCAAAGTTGTAGGTCTCAATGATTTGTTAAAATTATCTTTGGGAACATAGAAATGGTAAATATCCATGTAACGTTTGAAGGAGTTACTATGATTCAATAGTGTTGCACACTACGAAATTGTGAATTTATGTAAAAAGTGTGTTAGGTGGGTACCTATTAGTTGATTCAGCTTGAGTTTCCACAATCCATCTTATACCGGCCCAATAGCCTAACTAACCACTCTTCTCTGCATTGATTTCAACCCAATGTTAAAGCTGGAAGCTTAACTTAAGGAAAAGAAACTCCAGATTAATTCACGCTCTTCAAAACAATTAGTTATCGAGTAAAATTCTCTCTTGATCAGATGTATGTCTTTACTTTTTACTCGGATCATGTTAACATATGTTCACCGGGGCAGATCGAAGTTTGATCGGGTGGCCTTCCACTGAGCAGAGAGGAGCTGGTAGGTAAGGAATGTAGTCTTTTAAGACTTAACCTCATTCTTTGGATGATATTTCACAAGTCCACGAGTATCGTCTTGTTTCGGAATAGCAGAATTGGTTAACAGACTCCTTCTATTACCTACCTGATTTGTGATGTTGGTATAGGGAGAAGGTTCACGGTGGGTATTGTTTCACTTCTAAGGGTCACTTGTCACTGGGGAAATAGGCTCTTGTGTGTGAAAGCAATCGTGGGAAAAAGTAGGGTAATTGTAATGAAGTTTGGTGTGGTGAACATTTCCCCCACAAATGTATGGGTAGGTACTGTAACGGCAAAATTTTCTTTCGAAATATGATTTGGGAATATGTTAGGATTATAATTCAGCAAAAACTGAAATCAAACATTGAGCCGTTTTTTTAAATTCAGTTTTTGAATTTTTAATTGATAGTTACTTTAATCATGAAAATACGCTATAATCGCCAAAATTCAGAAAAAAATATTATTTATGTGTCATGATACAATAGAATCTTCATCTAGTTTCCTAGTTCTGACCTATTTTGTGATAAAATATAATTAGAAAAACAAAAATAACAAAATTTTATTGAACAAAATAATGATTATATTTGCATGAAGCTCTTAATAAATGCCTGTGAGTATGCGTGTAGTATGTGCCTGTGTGTCTATGTGTACGCTTGCGTGTGAGTTTATTCATTACCTATATAAATTTTAACATAAAATATATATCTAAATCTCTATTATTAATAAGAATGAAACTCCGTCTGTCTGTCGCTCTGTCGTGTCTATGCACGGCCAAACGGCTGAGTGGGGGGAGTCTACGAGTGGGGGGATCTTTTTGGGATTTTCCGATAGGGTGTATAAGCGAATTTAAAATTTTCTAATCCCACCCGAACCATGGGCCGTAGGGCGGGAGGGGGGTCGAAGTAATAATTAATGTGCGCTTTTTGGACTTCCCCGCTTCCCCTACCCCTCTAAACGGCCGTTGACAATTCCGGAAAAATACGGGTTTCGTAGGTTTTCCTACGAGGAAGACGACGGCGCGATCGGATCGCGAAAAAAGTATCGGGAAATGCGTTAAAAAAATGCGAGAGTACGGACCCGTTTTCTCGAAAAGTCCGCCGAAAAACTTGGTTTTTTCCGATTAAAATATACCCCATAAAGGTACGTTTTTCGGAACGGTTTTCGCGGGCGAAATACAGCTTTGGGTCCGCCGAATCTGAATCCGAAATCGGATATCGAAAAAAGTGACGTTAAGTCGGTCAAATCGCGAGCGGAAGCGAGAAGAAGCGTTTAACATCAGAAATTAATTTTGCCGTGTTCGCGAGAAGGCTCTACGAAGACTTCAAGGGGTTTGTCAGGTATTTCACAATGTTACCTGCAGGCCTATTTCAAAAGAATAAATACGGGTTTTTTCCTACCTATATACAGGTATACCTTGCGAGCGAAGCGAGCAACATCCCCGAATAATCTTTTTGTGGTTCCACGTAGTTTTATGAGATTTAATTTGTTTGTAAGAATTTCCAACAGAAAAAAACGTCTGCCAAGTTGGGTGGGCAGTATAACTCCCTCAAGCGAGCGAAGCGAGCAGCATCCCCTACAGAAGTTAAACCTATCCTTAGAGATCTACCGTTTGCGAGCGAAGCGAGCAACATCCCCTACACACGTTAAACCTACCCTTAGGGATCTACCGTTTGCGAGCAAAGCGAGCAACATGCCCTACATGCCACACTTTGCGAGCGAAGCGAGAGCCATGTCAACAGAATAAATTCGGATTTTTTCCTACAAATATACAGCAATACCTTGCGAGCGAAGCGAGCAACATCCCCGAATAAACTTTTTGTGGTTCCACGTAGTTTCATAAGATTTAATTTGTTTGTAAGAATTTCCAACAGAAAAAAACGTCTGCCAAGTTGGGTGGGCAGTATAACTCCCTCAAGCGAGCGAAGCGAGCAGCATCCCTTACAGAAGTTAAACCTACCCTTAGGGATCTATCGTTTGCGAGCGAAGCAAGCAACATTCCCTACATGCCACACTTTGCGAGCGAAGCGAGCAATATTCCCTACATGCCACACTTTGCGAGCGAAGCGAGCAATTGAATGGGGGGTCCGGGGGGCTTGCCCCCCGGCTGGACGTGGAGGCGAGCGTAGCGAGCCGGAGCGGCTAGTATAATAGAAAATAAAAATAATGGCATTTTAACATTTTACACATGCAGAGAATTATATTCGCATAAAGCTCTTAATAAACGTTGGCCATACTCAGAATTGATTCGCGATCCTCTATATTTGGCCCACGTCGCACAAAAATCATCATGCACGGCCTCCATAGCCTGTTCACTGTAAAAGCCGAGGCCATTTCCGTGTTTGGTACACAATTCTTCCACATGAAAGAAAACCGTGTGAACTTTTGGAGTGACTGGAATATCCAAAGATGAATATGATGCTTTGAATTCATTGATGTATTCAAAGAATTTTGGATCCAGCCTGACTGAGAAAGATGCTTTGACAACTTCATTGAACTTCTGAAAAGCATCAACGAATTCGCAAAGGAAAAAGTTGCCGCATTTTGTTACAGAAACTTGATTTGTTGCGTTCAAACTGTAGCATGAGTTGTTTAAAATACGTTGATGCTTTCCAGAAGTTCAGTGAAGTTGTCAAAGCATCTTTCTCAGTCAGGCTGGATCCAAAATTCATTGAATACATCAATGAATTCAAAGCATCATATTTATCTTTGGATATTCCAGTGACACCAAAAGTTCACACGGTTTTCTTTCATGTGGAAGACTTTTGTACCAAACACGGAAATGGCCTCGGCTTTTACAGTGAACAGGCTATGGAGGCCGTGCATCATGATTTTTCTGCGACGTGGGCCAAATATAAAGTATCGCGAATTAATTCTGAGTATTTATTAAGAGCTTTATGCGAATATAATTCTCTGCATGTGTAAAATGTTAAAATGCCATTATTTTTATTTTCTATTCAATTTAGATATATAGTTTATGTTAAAATTTATATAATGATTCATTACAAACTCATAGACAAGCGTACACATAGACACACAGGCACATACTACACGCATACTCACAGGCATTTATTAAGAGCGCAAATATAATCATTATTTTGTTCGATAAAATTTTGTTGTTTTTATTTTTCTAATTATATTTGATCACAAAATAGGTCAGAACTATGAAACTAGATGAAGATTCTATTGTATAATGACACATAAATAATATTTTTTTTCTGAATTTTGGGCGATTATAGTGTATTATCATGATTAAAGTAGGTATCAATTAAAAATTCAAAAACTGAATTAAAAAAAAAAAAAAAAAAAAAAAAAAAAAAAAACGGCTCAATGTTTGATTTCAGTTTTTGCTGAATTATAATCCTAACTAGAGATGAGTCGATACCAAAATTTATCGATTCCCGATAACGATACCGATACCATCGGCGCATAATACCTAACTTACCTGTCGGTGAAAAACAAAAATTCCTCTTGAACTAGTAATCTATATTATATTAGATTATAGAACTAGTAAATATATTATATTCAAATTTTTTTGTACAACATATAACTTATACTTAAAAAAAATTGATCCCAATACAATACAATTGAGCACCAATAGCTTACCGTTCCGTCGTAGATGAAGTTATTAGTCTAATTAGCTAATATAGTATTTTCCATCTCTATTTATTACCATTAGGAGTTCTTGTTCCAATGAACCTTTAATGCTTTAGTTACTTATTAAAATTAAATAAATTTTAAAGATTAATTCTTATTACAAATTCTAAATTTCAGATTTATATTTTCATTCAAGGCTTTAGTTAATTTGATTTGTGCAAATACAAAATTTGATATTTTTTGTTATCTATCAAGTATCAATTAATAGGCAACTTTTATTGCCTAGGATTGATTTCTTTCTGAATAAAACAAGCTAAGCAGACTGACTTGGTTTTTTAGTTTTTCGTCGGTAACTGTAAGGTATTTCCAAATAAGACTGGCTGTAGGCTTTTATACTTGGAAAAGAAAACATAGCTTTGTCTAATGCTTCTGTTGTCACAAACAAAATAACACAAGCCTACTTGTAAACAAAGTTATAATTGTAAGTTGTGTTTTGGACAGTTCATGTTTCGCAACTGCTAACTTCACACAACGGTTGCACGGTACCTTCGTTCTTAGATGGTTGCAATAGTACCTTAGTGTAATAAAACGCCCATCACCGGCGGTATCGGCTTTAGGCGATCGACTCTCGATACCGATACCAATGCCCAAGAATCGGTGGTATTGAGAATCGGTATCGGGAATCGACTCATCCCTAATCCTAACAAATTCCCAAATCATATTTTGAAAGAAAATTTGAAGGGCAAGCACTTTGAGGTCAAGTCTGATCGAGGACCACCGTGAGCCGTCTCAGCTGGTTTGGGGTCGGACGAATGACGAGGTGAATCTGCAGGCCGCTGGCTCAGTAGATGCTCGCTGGATCGTATGATTTCAGGTCCTATTTCGACTGCGCCACTGTAACGGCCCAAAAATATTTGATACCTCAACAGGAGTTCGACTTGTGTCGTTAAAACTACGGGAAATTTCCCGAAGTTGCACGATCAGAGCTATGAGGTCAGGGTGATCAAACCTCTTCGACTGTGAGAGTTATTTTCCTGGAGCGTAACAGTGCCTACCTCCATACCGTCGAACGGGGTTACTTTACTTTTGCGGGGTATAAGTGGTACTTGACGTCATTTTTCATATTTTTCAAATTTTTGCATTACCTACTGAATTTAGGAAAACAGCCAAGGGTGGCATTTGATACTTGATTATTGCCTAATGGATTTTAGTCATGACAGCAAAAACAACCACACTTCTTCTTTTTGTTTCATGAGGTTTATCAGTTCTGTATTTTGACAACAATTGGGAGGTGTGCTGCAAACTATGTTTCTCACGGCTTTCCAGGCTTCTTGACTTCAATTTCTGGCTTAAGTATGGTTTTAGCATTGGATAACAGTGATATTCCAGAGGGTAGGGTTATATGAAAGTGGGAAGGTAAACGGGGCAACAGTGGTACACCTAAAAACCGGGGTTTTTGTCAATTTTCGGTCATGCAGGATTTTTTTTCTCTATTGTTTCAGTTTTCAATCATGAGAAAGTAGAAAAGAAAATTGGGATCACGGCTTTATGCCAATTTCACGGAAGAGACAATGAGAAATGCTCTGGAGGATATCAAGAGTGGTAGGCTGTCAGTGAGGAAAGCTTCTTCTCGGTACAATATCGGCAAAAGTACTCTTCAGAAGTATTCTTCAGAAGAGAATTTCTAATTTATATTTTTAAAAATCCCGGCTACAATCTGGACGGGGTAACATTAGTACAGAGTGTGCTTTTAGGCACTAGAGACAGAATAGAGCTGGTGTACCACAGTTACCCCGTTTGATGGGGTAAAAGTAGTACAACTTTGACGGTTCACCGCGGCCTTATGGGTAATGATAGGGACCTGTAACTTAGAAAGCACTTCACACATGTTTTTTAGTTTCACCTGTATGAATTTCAATGGGGAATCTTCATTCCTTCAATCAAAATACCTATTAAAAAAAAAAACCATGAAAAATGTACCATTGTAACCCCGTTCTACGGTACTGAGAACTATAAACATTGTGTGGAAGAAGTTTTGCATTCCCAGCTTCTAGCATAAGGTATCAATATTATACACTTTTAAGATGATGAGCTTTTATTAAACATGTTTGAACAACGAGTTCTGCGACAGTTGAATATGGCATTTTACATTAGTTAAGTTTGTACTACATTCCTTCTTGTTCTTGAAAGTAGTGCAGGTAAGTACCTAATTTAATTATGAACCAATATTTTTAGCGTGTTCCGTATCATTTCATAATTGTGATTAAGTTTAATTAGGTTTGTGTGTCATTTTTGAAATTCCTGTTTGATCAATTGCGAATCTATAAATTTTGCTTTGTGACAGTCATAAATGCCATTCGCTCGAAATTCTATTCGAAGCAGGAGGATACAAAAGAAGCTACTTCACAGATACATGAGGAGAGGGAAGAAGGAAAAAATCGGGCCTCAAAAATTTGAGAACTGCAGGGAACCTCGCTAGTTTTATTTGGGATTTCTCCCCGAAAGTCAGTACAAAAGATCGAATGTTATTTAGCTTTGATTTATTTTCTTAAGAACTATTTATCACACAACGAGAACCTCAACCGCTTTCTCATAAAGTCTATTCAGATTGTTATTGAATATCAAAGGTTCTCCAAGTATTCGCAGGAGTCAAGAAAATGACTGCACTATTTTCTTTTGTCAAACAAATAACATTGATTCAACACAGAAGAACTTTCGTTTAACCACAAGAACATCACCTCCTTAAATCTCATGTTATAATGATGCCACATAATATATAAACAGCTCTTGTATTTCACTATGTACAATTTCTCGGCCATTGGCTTTTAGTTTGTTATTTCAAATTTCTCCAAGACCTATTAAACTTAAAAAAATAATATTTTTCGAATAACATTTAAAACGTAACAGTAACAAATATCATCTATGATCTGGAAGGTTTATAAAAATTCAACATTTTTTCTTTTTGATGAATACTGTACATTAAACGCGAAGCATCGTAGTCAGCTTATTACAGAAGCTTGGATCGATACCTATGGCTTATTATCATAACCTTACAATCCACTTAACATTTCAACGTGTTGCCCTTAATGATATCTCTTAACTATTCCGTTCTCAGTACCTACTTTTATTTAGGTACGTATTTAACTTATTTTCATTATATTCACAAATATATATTTTTCTTCTATAATTGTGAATACGTATCTTTAGGGATAAAGCATTTTTACCGATAGTTCTAGATGACTAAAACTTCAAAAAATAGACAAACAAGGAAATAAAAATGAAGAATTGTGCCCGATTTTATCTTAAAATAACGTAGGTATATCTTCAAGTTCAAAACTCAAAATACAAGTACGAAAAAAATGAAGCATTCTTGTTAATTGGGACCATGCGCTACATTAATTAAACCTTAGGTACATGATTATGAAACACTTGATAAGATCATTTTGGTATATTCAATCATTGACAGATGGACATTGATCGATTTCAGAATAAGGAAGCGCAGGCACGTCTTCATGGTTGCATGTACTCCCCGGTGAAACATATAGCAGTCAATTTTAACATGACAGTTCTAGTTCTAATAATATCCTTATTAGGTAAGTAAGAAAATAATTCTTACGCAATTATGTTAAGTATAAGTTCGACGAAGTTTGTTGGCCTCTTAAACTAACTACTAATCTAAAACATATAAATAGAAAACAGCTGGTTTTTCGCGTTAACATCAAGTTTTCTTAATATGGTTCAACACCGACGGTATCAAGGAAAAGGACACAAAGAATGATTTTATTTTTAACCAAACTGCCCCTTGCACTTCAAGTTGCTGTTTTGTAAGTTTTAATTGCTACTCCCATTCTTGTGATTTAAAGTGGAACGAGAAATAATCTAGTGCAGTTATTTCCTACCTATGTGATTTGTACAGATCATTGTGGTTTTGTTTATAGTACTCATGTGTTTAAATATTCTTCTCTTGAATGGCATGAGCCAAAATTTTGGCTCATGAAACAATTTATAAAACCTGACTAATGTTGGATGAACGTAGTATTTGTAAGTTGTGAAGATTTGGATTATTCCAAATGCCAAAAGGTTTGCAAGAACGTCGGTTTATTCTACTGGCTAGAGGGTGATTTTTTAGCTTGGGATGGTAAGTTTAATACCAACCCAATCTGAGAGTATGCTGCATTTGATCTGTTCATTGCCCCTCCTAATCCTAATATTGTAAAAAGATTTGTTTTTCTGAAAAATAAGGAAAGAGGAATATCTTTCTAGACATTGGAAGTACACAGGTACGGAGAACAAGATTAAGAAGAGAGTAAAGTAGTAGGTAGGTAGCTACCTACCTATACTAGATTGGGTGAATGTCAGTGACTGTTAAAAGGTTGAGTTGAAAAGCGTTGCCGTGGTTGTTGAAACTAACTGTTGGTATTGAAGTAGTTTAGTGTTTGTGTAAGCATTTGCCAAACGAGAATAGCATGTGTTACGCTCCGGGAAAATAACTCTCATAGTCGAAGAGGTTTGGTCACCCTGGCCTCTTAGCTCTGGTCGTTAGAGCGTTGCAACTCCGGGAAATTAATAATAATTTCTCGAAGTTGTGACGACGCGAGTTCGAACTCCTGTCGAGGTATCAAATATTTTTGGGCCGTTACAGTGGCGCAGCCGAAATAGGACCCGAAATCATACGAAACAATAATTAATTAAATCCCTCTCGAGCCAAAAGACTGTAAACATCACATTTCCTGTTGTTATGCCTTTCATTTCCTCACTCACTTGAGTCAAAACACACCGCGACAATGACCTCGCTCGACTGCTGACTTGTTCCAGCGAGCATCTGCTGAGCCAGCGGCCTGCAGTTTCACTTAGTCATTTGTCCGACCCCAAACCAGCCGAGACGGCTGGTATTTGACTCCGGGGAAATGTTACGCTCCGGGAAAATAACTCTACAGTCGAAGAAGGTTTGGTCACCCTGGCCTCTTAGCTCTGGTCGTTAGAGCGTTGCAACTCCGGGAAATTAATAATAATTTCTCGTAGTTGTGACGACGCGAGTTCGAACTCCTGTCGAGGTATCAAATATTTTTGGGCCGTTACACACGCAAAGCGTGTTTTGTGGGAGGATAGTACCTACATAGAAATGTGGGTGAATAGAAGTTACCAGACACTCGGTAGGTACACAACATGTCCCACTGTGCGCGCCCCTGCCGACCTGAATTTGGACTATCGTCAACTGGCAATGGAAATAAGCTTCCTTATGTGTAGCTTAGTTCTGTGATTACTTATTCAATAATTACTAGAGTCTTCGTGGTGTAGTTGATAACAGACTTTTAAGTTGAGTGACTCGGGTTCAATCCCATGTACCGGACACTATTTTTTTGCATTCGAATCCAACCTCCGAAACATATTTTCAAACGTCATTATTATAAATGTTTAAATCACACTTTAAAACGTCATTTTGATTTATTCGTCTAAGGGCCGGTTTATCAATTATCTACATTAAGAGCAGGATAGCTATACCGAGTATAGGGCTATACTCCAGATAAAGAATGTGAGTCGTTTATCAATGCTGAAATACCAAGCGGATAAAATTATACCTCAGATAAATTCTGTCTGGCAGATAGCGCCGTTAGCATCCTCATTCGTGTCCGCAGGCGACAAAATAAGGGCGATTTACACATGGAGCTACATTTTCTCCATGGATCGGCTATTAGAAAAACCGGGTCTGACGTCCACAACACAACAGTGTCATCATAGGCAGCATCAGCTCGGCAAATGAGAAACCACCACATTTTTGCTATTTGCTTCATTTATAGAGAGAGAAATCCATGTATCAATTGCCATCTTGCAACCTGAATTATTATGAATGAATTATTGTGAAATAATTATTGCGACTCTTGTGAGTTGTGGACAACACCCCATATTGTGTTATCTGGAGGATAACGCTATTCCTTAGATAAATCCCCCTGATCCATTGGATAAATGTGATTGATAAACCGGCCCTTAGGGCCGATTATTGTAAAATAATCTGTATTTTACAAAGAGATTGACTACTTGATGTAATGTATTTTTGAGATGCGAGCTTGCAAGGATACAGACCACGAAACTATACAAATCATTCTGGTCTATTTGTCCAACTAATCTATATTTTACCAGCGGGCGTAGATTAATAAAAATTATGGCACCAATTCATTCAACGTAACCTATTCGTGCAAAAAGACTATGGGGGAACATAGTTACAATTCAGCTTGGTAGGGGCGCGCACAGTGGGACAGGTTGTGTACCCAACGTCAAGTATAGAAATTTTCTTTGCAAGTAGGTAGGTACCTACTTCCTGTGTATCTGCCGTTTTTCCTATTGTCTCAGCCTTTTCCCCTACAACTAATATTAATAAATGGTTGATTTGTGTTATTCTATCGATTCACTAGAACTGTAACTTTTCTCTCAACGTGGTGTTGTGTACAACACCTTATGTGCACTCATACGAATTGATTTTAGAAATGTGCACTATCCATTCGCAAAACATTTTTACATGAAACCATTTCGAACAACCCCATTTATGACTTGTCACTAAGTGGGTAATTCTCCCAAACGTTGTCGTTTTGCTTTCCCTGCTCACTTTCAGGCTCCCAGAATATCTTATAAATTATTTGAAATATACATTGCAACTATTAATCCTTCCCCCATAACATGCTATAACAGTTTTGATTTAAATTAAATTTTTGAATAATTAATTTTAAAAATATTGTAGAAAACGTTAGAAAGTGTCAGGAATGTTACTGTCCTTCAGCGTAGGTAGTTGGAGAAACTTCGGAGAAAAAAAACCGAATAGGTTTATAATTGTTTAAAAACAGGTTCCAACGTGTACAGGACATGTTACTACAGGTTTGGGATTGTGTTGAGAGATGAAAAAAAATTAGATCTCGCCTAAGAATGTTTGTCTGTCCCTGGAAATTCATAAAACTACAGATCAGGAATGTTACTACAGCTAAAAGGTCTGCTGAGATTTGAAAAATGGTGTTCCCAGTGTTACCAAGCAGGTCATGTTATTGTTGAGCACGTGGCCCTCAGTTTTCAGTCAACTTTGTTGGATGAATGACCTACAGTACAAAAACATGGTGAGTATTTTTATTATGTGTCAGAAATGTTACCATATTTTTGAACGTTCAACTGAAGTATTTTTCAAAATGAATGAATCCTGTTTCTAAGGATAATTAGAGATGAGTTGATATATTTCATAGTTTATTAATAAAACTTATTTAGAGTCATGACGTCAGGAATGTTACCAGTCAGTCACGTTACCACCAGGAATGGTAACAGGACTGGCTCAGGCAACAGTACTGACATTGAGTTAAACTTTAGCTGCCAAAGTAGCAATCAAGTCCTCAAGCCTGATAGATGCTTCAGTAATTTGAACACTTAAGTGTTATTTTAAAGATACAGGAGAAATTCGACAAATTAAGTTAAATTTACTGGTTTACGATTACAAATTTCGCTTATATTTTAGATGATGGCAGGATATTACAAGGTTTTTTCAAAATATTAACGAAATTCTGTAAAATTGTGCACAAAATTCTAGGAATATTCCTTCCAGATGGAGAGAGAAAAGTTTTATCTGTGGTAGTGCAAACAGATTCCCGGTTAGTTCATGAATAATTCTATTATTCATATTCAGGAATCACGAATTGATTGTATTACATTATTTTTATTCTTGGATTTCAATTAATTTGAAGTGCTTTCAAAAGTTCTTCTAATTCAAACACACTAAGTCTCAGAATAAAAACACTCACATGACGATAGATGGGAAAATAAAATTTTTAGACACCTTGAAAGGCGTCACAAAATTTTCTAGATTTATTATTGAATTTAAACTCAAAAGTTTTAAAACAATTTTTAATTTTAATTGAAACAATGAAAATAAAGGAATACCTAGGTACATGAAAGTGATTTTAAGTTTAGTCTTGGCGAGATTGATCGACACCTCTCGAAAGCATTGAAAACCCATTGTAACTATTCCAAAATTAATATAACATCGAGTGAGTTATTTCATTAAGCTTTCAATGAAATATTTCCTTATATCTTGATGAAATCCCTGCTTTGGAATATCATTTGGGACTCTCTTAATTTTATTCTAAAATCGATCCAAGCTAAAGCAGCCTTGATAATTCGCAATTAGAAGCCTAGTGCACTATGTACCCGATAAAAATAATTTAAGGTTTATTTTTTTTTTGTATTTAGGATTTTACGAATAGGAGAATATCATCACATACTACAGAAGATAGAAGGCACAAAGACTATAGTTAAAAACATCTAAATAAACTCGTCATTCATCATGTAACAGCATCTCTTGTTTTTTGAATGATCTTATTAATGCAGTGTTGGTGAGCAAATAAAGTTGCAACTACAATAATTTGAATGGAAGTTATGATCCACATAATTCGGGAAATAGATAATTATATAGCTCCCATTGTCAATGCAGTAAGAAATATATATATAAATTTTAAACTATATTTGTATCTATATTTCAATAAGTAACTCAAGTAGCTTTCATTATCAAGTAATATCAGTTTGATCCCATCGGGGGACAATTTTTATATATTTTTTTGGTGTATGAACTGTAAAGTATACAAGGGCTATTATCAAATATATGCTTTATCGTACATAGATGCTAGATTTGGTTTTGTATTTACAATCATAGAGCTACTTACATCTTTCCGTTTTCTATGCATCCTGATTTTTATAATACTGATAATTTTGAACCTCATGCATTTCTTACTCCTAACTATGTACAATCGCCGTGTCTTACATGGTTGATTGTGCTCTTTTAAAAATTGATAAATTACTCTTGATACAGTGGTCATTATATTGCACAAACAGCAGCGGAGAAATCGCGTTAACAATGATCTTAAAAATAATTCTTACTCTAATTTTGGCGATCTATTCGTTAGAAAAAAATCGTCCATGCTTTATAATGTAAACTAAAGTTTACACAGGTCGTAATGTTTGGCTCAAAGTTTTTGGAAAAATGCACAAAATATCATTAATTTGTATGGAAAATTAATTTAAAACAAGTCTACGGTTGAATGTTGTCATTAAAACGCAGCGATATATCATTTCCCATAAAAGCCAAACATTTTTATGATGTAGATAGGTACCTACCCAGAAATTTAAATTTATTACTTATATAGTTTATTAGGCAATATTGGCCGTAATAATTTTAGGAATGCCATAAAAATTGATTTCATTAACAAGATATTATGCAACAACCTAAGTATTAGTTTCCAGATATTAACATGATTAGTTCAAATTGCATATTTCGCTGGTTAGGGTTTGAAAACGGTTTCATTTGATCACATTCCATTAGAATTTTATTAACCATTTGATACTCTATACATTTAGTAGAATAATAGGGTCCATCGTAGCTGCTTTTTAATTCAGCTGTAAACTTGAATACTTTCATCTTTGAAAGTCTAGTCTCCTTTGCATTTCTGAAATTAGATTGGGCATTATGCAAATAGTATGCCATCAAAAAGAGTATTTTAAGGTTAAATTAATGTTTGTGGGTTACACATTTGCAGTTCTTCATATAAAAGTATTTTTCGAAAGATATGATTATCTTTCATTATTAATAATTTTAAAAAATAAAATAAAATAACAAATAAATAAAAACGATTCACCCTTACCCTTTCATCCTGACCCCTCCTTTCGTGGTGTCCTCACTATGTGTTGGAGTGAACCAGACAAACAAATTTCAATACTAAATTGATTACAAAAATAAAATGATAACAAATGATAAAATTAAGTATGTTATAAATAATGGTACTTTTCTCAAGCATAGCAAAACTATTCAAATCAATCGAAGCTGGTACTGCTCTCTAAATTATGGCTATTCTTATTTTGTATTTGGCACTTGGGTCTATATCGTACTTTCAGCTACCTACTTAAGACTTTTTAGGCATCCAGGTATCCCCGGCCATTCTTTCTGAACAGTTGAGCAGGTAGGTACCTACCTACCAACTTTGGAATTGATAATCTACAGAAGATTCCCAAAATTAAAAAGAGAAAGTGCAGGATCGTAGTTATAACAAACGTTCGACAAAGCAATAGGTAGTGAGGAGAAAATTAGTCATGTCGTCCAAAAAAACATTGCGATTGAACAAAACTCCTCAGTAATTTTCAACTTTATTTTAATATGAAATAGGAAGGTATAAAAGTTATTTTTTGTAACAATTCCAGCAAGTTTTCACTCGCTTTTATTCGTTGACAACTCAACAGTAAATTCATCAGCACTAAAGAAAATTTAGGTAGTAAAAATAAAATCTAAATAACCAACAATAACTAAGATAAACTATCAAATGTCATGTACTTTCATCCAAGGTTATGTACAAGTGTGCGAAATGAAGCCGCAAAAAATGGTGTCCAAAGGCACAGCACTGCAATGTAGCGAAAAAGACATTTTATTCTGCAGGTTTTGATGGGACTTCCACTTTGACTTCCTCTTCTTTCTTCTTTTGTGCAGCTTCTGTAAATTTGAAAAAAATAATAATAAATGGTCAATTAAGAAAACGAAAAAAGTTATACTCGATTTAATTTACATTTGCGCATGCGCAGAATGAAGTGATAATTTGAGAACATTGAAATTGGTACGGGTCCATCTGTGCAGCCTAATTTGATCATTCCCTGTGGAAATTAAGGTCTTCACAAGGATTTCACGTTGGCGCATGCTCAGTAGCTAATGATGATAGAATCATATTGAAATTTACATGGGATAGCCTCATAGAATCAGGGCCAGAATATGGATACTCCCCCCAAGGAAGTAAATCATACATTATAGTGCACCCAAATGACGAACACGCCGCCAAGAATGAGTTTCAAAGAACTGGGATTACAGTTGTAACTGGAAGGAGATTTCTAGGAAGTTACATTGGAGAAGAGAATGGGAGACAGGCATATCTGAGGAAAAGGTCGCCCACTGGATTGAATTGGTGGATAAACTAGCAAATGCAGGAGAAGTTTATCCACATGCTGCCCGCACAGCATTCACCAAATCCATTCGTTTTCAGTGGGGCTACATACAACGCGTCACCAACGGAGGTGAAGAAGTGTTTGTACCCCTGAGAAGCCGAATCAGAGACCACTTCATGCCCTCGGTCGTAGGAGAGCCCTTAATGCGTCAGGAGGAGGACCTTTTCATGTTGTCAGTTAAGAGAGGTAGATTGGGATGGTCAGATCCAACAAAGACAGTAAACCAATCTTATGAAACCTCTCTAGCTGGTTCCAAATATGTAATAGACTCACTAAAAAATGGAGTACCTTTGAGCCTAATAGCACATACAAACGAGCAGAGAATAAGAAAAAAAGAGACAGTTTTGAGAAAAACACAAGACGAAACAGAAGAATTGGAAAGAATCGAGAGAGTTCCCTGTTGATCGTCAAAGGGCAATTAATCGTGCAGTAGAAGCGTCAGCACAAAGTTCGTCGGGATGGGAAAGACACAACTTTGATTTGTCAGCCAGTGAGTTCAGAGATGCAATAATGCAATAACAGTACGGTACAAACGAAACCCACTGAATATGCCAGAACCCTGTGACGGATGTGGTGCAACCACGTTCAATGTTGAGCACGCTCTAACATGCAAAACAGGAGGCCTAATATCCAGACGCCATAACGAAGTAGGTGATGTATTGGGCGAACTCATGTTTGAAGCCTGGGGAAATGTTGTTAAAGAACCCGTCATAGTGGAAACGTCCAATACCTCAGCAGGGCTCAGGGGCGAACTGGCGTGCAGAGGTGTATGGGAAAGACAGAGAGAAGCCATCTTTGATATTCGTGTCACTGACACTGATGCGCCCTCTCGTATTTCCCGTCCAGTCTCAGCAATTCTGAAGTCTGCAGAGGAAGAAAAGAAAAGGAAATATAATGACGCGTGTATTCAAAGACGATCCTCCTTCACCCCAATGGTTTGCACGACAGACGCGATATTTGCTCCTCAAATGGCGAACTGTATTAAGGTAATGGCAGAACGGTTGGCAGACAGATGGTCTAAACCGCAAAGCCATGTTACCGGGTGGTTACGAGCGCGGGTTTCCTTTGCCATTTTGCGAGCAACGTCTATGTGCATTAGAGGAACTAGAAAGAAGTGGAGAAATGCAGAGGACCTGATAGGCTTTCGTGATGGAGCAGCTATAACAATGGGTTTGGGACCTTCATCTCGTACATAAAAAAAAGGAAGAAATGAACACAACCGAATAAGCCTAGCAGGGGAAACAAGAGAGAGAGAGAAAAAAAAAAAACCAACTGATCACCACCCAGTGCCTAAGCGAATGAAAGAGAAGAATATTGCTCAAATAAAGTTTATGAAATGAAAAAAAAAAAAATTATCGTGTCACAACTATCTGCAAATTGGGCTGCAGATGGTCCCGTATCAATTTCAATGTCCTCAAATTTGAGAGAGATCGAACGACTGGGGTATGCGAAAATGGATCATAATGGAATTTACGTTTGCGCATGCGCAAAATGAAGTATTGATTTGGCAACAATGAAACTGATAAGGGATCATTCAACCCTCACAATCCCAGACAATTTCAACAAAATCGAATAAAAACTGTTAAAATAAGCTTGTTACTAGCATTTCACATTTACGCATGCGCAGGATCTATTAATGTTACGATCAACTTGACATTCATATGGAATGCTCAAATTGTCTTCTCCTAACTATCCTCCGAATCTGAGCAAGATCGGATGACTAGGGCGTGAGAAATTATGCTTGGTTGAATTTACGTTTACGCGTGCGCAGAGTGAAGTATTGAGCCGAGAACAATGAAACTGATAGGAGACCGTTTACCCTCGCATATCCCCTTAAAATTTCATACAAAATACGGATGAAAACTGTGGAAATTAAGCTTGTTACATTACAAGGATTTGTGGACACACCCCAGACAGACAGACACGGAACCAAAATTGTTTAGAATGGTCTAAAACGTAAAATTCGAGTGTAAATTTGGATTTTGGAGACAAACAATTTTTTGTCTTCCGAAAGTGAAAACAATGCTTCTTCCACCTATAGGTCTTGGAGTAATAATCTCGTTCTTTTTGCCTTAATTTTAGTATTATCATAGGGAGAGATGTGTTTCGTTGTTGTTTTTTCTTTAAAACACAGGTAGAGGAGTAATCTGCCAAAACCTAATTCCCTCACTTCATCTATAGTAAGGGAATCAGAAAGAACTTGGAAAAATTATGTCCATGGTAAGTACACTATGAACGTTTGTTTAATTATTTTCAAGAATGAACCATTGAAATCAATCTAGATAAGATAATAATAATAACCCTCCCTCAAAATTAGTTCGTTTACGTTTCAACATATGTATGTATATTCAAAAAATCCTCCTCCCGAAGCTTTTCCCCGGAACTACAGGACCAAAGTTAATGATATTTGGCTCAAAAATCATAGTACATCAGCCGGGAATATGCCTGTAATCTTGTCATCACTTTTGACCCATCCCAAGGGGTGACAACTGAGGGTTGAAATATAAAAAAATGGAGATTTCGAAAACTTTCGGAATAAAAAGGGTATTCTTTCAACTGATTTTTGCTTGATACCAAATACGAAAATAATTTCGGGCCTGAACATATTTTTTCAATCTCAAATCCCATGCTTTCGAAGTTCTTGCCCCAAAACTTCGAATTGCCATGTGGAACTATTCGGCTTCTGGCCACGGCAAGTGTGCAGAAGATGGCATAGGCAGGGTTTTTATTGTTTTTGAAATTCCATACATTCCAAATTAATCATTTCAAACCGAGTATACTGGTAGTTAGATTTATCTTAATTAAGAGCTCAAATTTAATACTAATTTTGTGACTTCATGTGATAATTTAACGTTTTATGAGTTGAATAGTACAGTTAACTAATTCCCTCACTCGTTGCCTTATTCCCTCACTTTAATGATTTCAAACATGACCCTGTATCTCCTGAATAACAAATTACTATGAACTAAGTTTTTTTCAGCATGATCAGTAACCTAAGTAGAAAGGATTAACAGGAAAACAATTATTTTAAACTAAACTTTTTTAAAATGGAAACGAGAACTCTAATTTCGTACGAAATGGGAGAATGACTCAAATGTAACTAAAAAGGTTCTGGGAGTATTGAAGAAGAGATTTGAGCAGTTCTGAGCAAGCTCATCTTTATTAAATGGCGGTAATATCTTGGACATACTCGACCAGCTCTTATATGTATATTACAGAGGGGCCAGTAAACTGAAGTGCTGGCCCAAAAATTATGGATACCTCATCAAGATAACTCACACCTTTTTTCCAAATTCGCTCAGATACTAAGACCATTAACGGAGGCTAACAGCCCAACCATGGCGGGGACGCTGAAACAAAGTAGGTACCTATATAATTACTACGAGTATGTCGTCTTACCTGTCACAGCCTTCTCCTTCCAGTGTTTCTTATTTTCTGTTAGACAGACCACCCATGGCTTCACCAAGCTGAACGGCTGCTCATTTTGGGATTCTGCATGAAAAGAAAGTAAACGTAACAAATTAGGCTTGCTTTAATTTGTATAAAAACGTGCTGAGTTGATAGGGAAAACTCAAAATTGAGTAATAGTTTGCGTGCTGTAACCTTGCCGGTTTCTCTAAGAAGGGCTCAGGCTGTGCAGTGGGACCCTTCCCTTGCCCAAAGTCAGTCCCCATTTCCCTCACGCTCTTTCCGTTCTTTTGCTCGTGGTGGGAAGAGACTATAGACCTATAATTCCTAAAATAATATTATAGGTCTATGGAAGAGATTATGTCTCTGTTTGACTTTTCCCACCACGATCCTAGATACCCGGAAAGAGGTAGAAGAGAGGATGTGAAAACATTAGTCGATATAAGCGAACTTTAGCCAAAAAATCTGGAGAAACCGGGAAGAATGCAGACCTCGTCCTAGTATTTCTGAGACATGCGAAGAGAATCCCTCATTTAAATTATGATGAAGGATCTGATCGCCAAGTTCAACTTCGTTTCAAATACAGGATTCTACGGACTCAATTTTGTATTTTCTCAATTGAACCTCAGTGAATTGGGCATCGTAACTTCAGCAAAACCAGATGGGTGGGTATGTGGTAGGTAGGTTGGCTCTACTGACACAAATAATCTCCCTTCATGTGGACACAGGTACACTCAACTACCTTGATTATTGTTGTAGTGGATTTATATACGTTTGACTTGCAGTCGGAATGCCCAGCGGAATATTGCGAACTGTGTTCTTGAGATGGTTATGCGGGCTTGACCCTTGAAAGTGTTCGTATGAGAGATACGGGAAAGTACCGTTATTGTCTCTAGTATTGTTATATTTCGCTGAATAGGAAATATATGAATCCTGTAACAAATCTGCGACAGGTCGAACTTCGCTGCGTGAGTCTAAATGTGACTTTTCCGCTGGTGAATATTGATACTTAGGTTCTAACTGAGTAATCTCATTATAATGAGATGTAGTATTTTTGGGGTACTGAAGTATTTTTGGGGGCCTTGTTTGCCCTTGATCGGATTTGAAAGTCATTTGATTCAAGGCAATTTTTGTGTGTCCTGTTTGCCGGCTCGTCAAGCTTTGCTCGTGCAGTGAGCGTTTAGCTTGTCGTGTTTTTAACTTTCGACGAGTTAATTTCTCTTGTGATTCTGAATTTCGCATAATCTTTTCGGCTATTTGTTTTGTTTCGTCTAGACGTAGCCTGACGTCTTTTTGTATAGTTCTACTGTGTGAACTTATTTTTGGTGGCCCTGAAAAGGCCAGTGAGGTGGTGAGTTCACCACAATGGTATTGCATCACTCTTAAATATATGTATGGAGTGCATTTGCGCTCTGTTATCGAAGAATCAATTGATAGAACAGGGGTGGGGCAGGGGGTGAAATCGTTGCCCAAACTTTATCGATCAACGAAATGACGGGAAGGGTTCCGATTATTAGATTGTCCAGCAATCTAAGTTAGTGGAGAGTTGCAGCCTTCTACTTCGCGGTACCCGTGCATAGAAGCTCTTCTATCAGGCAAAGCTAGTAAAGCAATATAGTTAACACTAGGAAATCAATTTATAACTCGCCTGTTTCTTTGCTCGCTGGTGGCTTTTCGGGAGCCAGTATAACTTCCAACATATCGCTGCAAACAGTCATACTGGGGTCTACAATGAAGTCGATGAAACCTGTAAAGAAAATTTAGAATGAATGAAAAATGTACAGAATTCAGAAACAATACAGAATAAGACATTAGATTCAGGATTAATGCTCCTACCTACATTTAGTGCGAGGCTTTACATTTTAAGCCCCAAAATTTGCTGTTTTGAACGATATTTTATCATTTCCATAACTCATTGGAGTTTGATGAATAATATCTATTGCATATTTGAGGCTCATCGGATAATTTTTACCTATCCATAAGGGGAGTCGTTCACTTCATCGAAATATTGAGATATTTAAGCACGAAACAATGAAAACTACGGGTTTCACCAAACTCGTGTATTAATTTAGAGAGTATTTAGGATATTATATTAACCCTTAATAATTATGAACCTTAGATGCTCTCTTGCAGCTTTTTGATTACCTATAGAAACGCATCACGAAAATGTTTTTTAAAGACGTTCTAGGATACCAAAACCTCCCGTTGGAATGTAAATAAAAACTGATTGAACGCATATACCTGGTGGTAGATTTTAAATTTTCATACCATCGAACATAATTTATACTGAGCAGAACATGTGAATTTCTACCTAGCATCAAGTGTCCACATTTCGATTTCAAACTTAAATTTCGCTACCTAATGAAACATAATTTTCCAAGTAGTCACATGTATACTTAAAAAAAAGAAATATAACTATTAATTGTGTGGTTTCAACATCTGGTGAAAATTTCTTTTTAAATCATTGTGGAGAAAATTTCAGTTTTATGCGACATTTTATCGGTGTTGCGAGTTCTCTCATTTCAATAAATTTCCTTGATCAGTTAGATATTCCAGAATGATTTGAAAATATGGATGGGGTGGCATTCTCGTAAAAAAGGTTAAAAAAATAATTATCCCAATTCGTAAAAGTTTGATCATAATATTCTTTGCTGAAACCAATTCACGTATTTTTCCACACTGAATCGCTTCGTAGGTAGCACTTGCAGATATCCGTTATAACCGAGTTTTACATTTTAATTAACTGGTTTCACCTCTAAAAACGCATAACGCATACACTTGAACATAACAAATGAACTCAAAATTTGTGAGTTAAAGTGTAAAACTCTGTTATAACGAAGTTCAAACTCAAAGAAAATAATTTATAAAAAAAAAAAAAAAAAAAAAAATCGATTTCACAGAAAAACCACGATTTTCAACATTCAAGCATAACTTTCTCTCCTAATTAGCAAAGTAGAAGTAAATTGACGGTATCTAAGATTAATTCTAAGGGAGTGACTCATTTATTTAGAGGGGGGAAAAAAATGTAAACATTTCCAATTTCTAAAAGATTAGCGTTTGTTTTTTAATAAATATGAAAATCGTCTGTTCTCGTAGAAAATGTAATGCTGAATCCAAAAATATGGAAGGAAAATGGAAATAAGATAGCCATAAGTTGAGATGTAGAGATTTTATGAGGTGAATTCGAGACATTACAGAAACACTAAAACAACTTTCGAACAGATTGAAAATGACGATTATGATTTAAAAAAAAAAAAAAAAAGGCGATTTCACAAAAACTAATTAAACAAATAAGGACAGGAGGGAATAAACGACTCAAGTTTAGTGAGGGAATCGGTGAAAAATTCAAAACTGGTTTTCACATTAAGAAAAAGATTGGCTGTATGAGGGATGCGATGAAGAGGGCGATTTCTGAGGTGGTTGGTTGGAGAAAAAGGCCCGGTGAAAAGTAGGTACCTACTGACGATCTGGTGGACCGACTGGGCGCTACAAGATTTAAATTTAAAGGCAATGCTGCTCAGGGAAGACGATTGTTCAGTATTTTAAATGTAAAAACGTGAGGTCTACCATGCATCGGCGTTTTTCGATGGCACGCATCTGGTAGATAAGGGTAGTCCAAGAGAAATTCCTTCATCATTCACCTCAGTCCATTTTATTATACTGTTGTTCTGAACATGGAGAACGGCACCTCGCTCGTATAGGATGTCGTATCCCACGAGCATAAGGGCAGTGCGGTTCAGGTTACAAACAGCTGCTCTCACTAGGAAAGGTTCACTCCCTTCACTATCGAGTTCAATCACTGGGATGGCGGGTTCAAGCCGGGTGATACCTTATCTTGTCTTTGTCATCTTCTTGTTCTACCTCCTTCCTTCCTCCTTGCCTAGTGCCCTGCATGGAGGTAACACCCAGCTCCCACTCTTTGTCGCCTTGCCGGAAGAACTTTTTTCCATCATTTTATGAGATGGCTTCCCTTTCACTCCACTATTTTTTTTAAAAAGGTTTAAGCCGCACCTCAACCAGAACACACTCCACTATTCCTTTGCAATTTTATATAAAAACGAGCTCATCGCCAAATTATTGCTCCATCCATTAATACTAACAGTGCCATACTAATAAACATCCAACATCTGCACCATCCACTCTACAAACACATCTTATGTTAAAAATTTTCCAAGCCAAACATTTTCAAGCCAAGACTGGAGAGGAGGGTATATTATTTGTATGCCCATGGAAATTATGTACCTCTCGACATCAAACTGCCTATACCAAGATACCATCGACTATATACGCCTGATGAAGAGCAGTGCTCAACTGTCTCGAAATGCATAGCAAAACAGCAAAAACCGCACTTGTGTTTTTTATGGAAGTCCTCTACATTTTCCTTCATACCCTTGAGATCGTCATAGACTTAAGAGACTCTGCTCGTTCTATTACTAGATTTTTTCGGATGAGCCAAGTCTGTGCGCAAAGTTTTGCAGTTTTAGGAACCCGCCGAAATCGTGAGACGGTGAGCCCGAAGTTCGGCACATGTTTAAGCTCTGTTGTTCATCACCTAATCTCCTGATGATATCCATTAACCAATTCGATCTTATATCATCGCATTTTGGACCATAAAAGTAACTTTTTTAAGGGATTATCATCGATTTGTGGAATCTAAAGGATACGTTTCTCGAAGAATAGCTTTGGATTAGAACCGACATCTACTAGGTAGTTAACTGTGAAAAGTAAGTGGCGGATGCATTTTAGTTGAACACCCACCTGTATACCTATTCAACAATGAATTACAGCACTCTATTATATAAAATCTTGCATATTATTCCAGGCTGTGGTTTGCAATTCGATGTTGTTCATCTTAATCTCAATATTGATATCATAGATATGCCTTGGGAACAGTTGCTTGAGAAATTTCTCGTTTCTACTGAGAACTGATCAAACAAAACTCTCCGATTGTGCTAAAATGTTCAAAATTAACAGGCTCCTTATTTAATAGTTGTTGTCTTCCGATTCCAAAGCTGTTAGAAAAATGTCAGTTTTATCAAATGTTAGGATAAGTAAGTAGGTACGTTTTTTGAAAAATAAATCTTATCACAATCTATCTTATCACAACATAATTAATAAAAATTGATCAGCTTTTAGACATATTCTAAATACAGTAGTTTAAATGCACAAAAGTGAGACCTGCCATGCATCGGCATTTTTCGACGGGAAGCAAGTGGCACACATCTAGTAGATAAGGGTAGTCCACATCACTTGCAACACTTCACCTATAATAAATATACTAACCTATTTGTGATTCAGCAATCATAATATTATTTCTGTCGCAAAGAGGACTGAACGGAAGGCCCAGCTCCCGCTCTTTGTCGCCTTGCCGGAAGAACTCTTCCAACAGGCTCGTTGTCCATCTGTAGTGCAGCTGCCATTTTTTCGCTGGGTGAGAGATATCGCAGCAGTGAAGAACCAGAGATAACGCCTTCGATTTATCCACTCTAAACAAATTAAACAGAATTTATGGTAAAATATAATATAATTGAAACTAATTATTAGTACTGTTCACAACATTAACCTACATAAAGGAGTGTAGGTTACTTTTTGAAGCACTGAAAAGAAAAATTAAAGGATCAAAGAAAAATTAGCTTCTATATTTTCTCAGTTGATCGGAGATGAATTTTTCTTGAGCCATTTATTTTCATTTTTATGATAGATATGTTTACCAAAATAACCTTTCTTGATTACAACTCCCAATTCAAAAAACTTAATTCCTTTCTAGGCAAAGTTGATAAGGGAGTTCATGAGTCAAAATCGAAACAATTTTGTTTTTTAGCGAATTTTTGTAGAAAAGGAAGCTATTGCAATGGCTCCAAAAATTTTAAAATAAAAATTTTTGAAAAATTTCTTTATTGAAATCCGTTTTGAGACATTCTGAAACAAATCCTAGAGTTTAATGGTTTTTCATATATATATGAATGCGTTAAACTCTAGAATTCGTTTCAGAAAGTCTCAAACCGGATTTCAATAAAGAAATTTTTCAAAAATTTTGATTTTTGGATTTTTTCACCACACACACATATTATACATATATATATAATGTGTGTGTGTGTGTGTGTGTGTGTGTGTCATTCCAGACAATAACTCTCCTTAGGATTAAGATAAAAATTCCGTTCTTGCGCCAAAAAATCAAGCTTTCCAAACGAAAGGATGAGTTCGTTGGCCAACACTTTTTGAGCACATTAAATTGGTCAAATTTCAAAAAATGTACTAAAAAATCACTAAAAATGGTTAAAACGGCTAAAAATTGTTAAATTTATATTTTTTTTAGCAGAATTTTAGCCAAAAAAAGTTGATCCACAACCAATTAGAACATTATAAAATTTACTCATTAAAAAAAAAAAAAAAAAAAAAAAAAAAAAAAAAAAAAATTGGATGAGGTGACCCGGTATTGCACAACGGGGACGTATGATCTTGACTTGGGTAGGGATATGAAGGAACTCCAGAACTCCAGAGATAAAAACCAACAGTTATCCTACCGCAGCAACACACAAACACACACTCGCACAGACAGACAGACACGGAACCAAAGTTGTTCAAAATGGTCTAAAACGTAAAATGCGAGTGGAAATTTTGATTTTGGAGATCAAAAAATTTTTTTTCTCCGAAAGTGAAAACAATGCTTACGCTACCTTTAAGTAGACTCGGAAGTAAAATATTCAGTGATTAAATATTCAATGTTCAGTGATTATATCAATAGTAGTCGAAAAAAAAGTGAAGATATCATGTACCTACCAGAGAAAAAGGTACTTGAAAAAGTGCTAAATTACTAGGGACTCGTGAGCCCACTCAAGGGATGTTTAGATCTGGATAAGTCTTGTAAGAATATAATATAAATATAACGAAACGTATAGATACATAAGGCATGTATGCGAAGAAAATCGCGCGTGTAGAAGAGAAAAAAACAATTACTTACGATGGCTCAGCCAAAGTGAGAAGGTTCCTCATATTCTTCAACTGCTGGAAGTGGAAGCTCATGTCGGTGGCCAGCACCATGTCTATAACCAAAGTTCTGAACTCCCTGTATTCCTCTCTCGACAGGTTTTGCAGAATATTGCAGTCATCCTCCTTCAGTAACCTGTGAAAACAAAGCGATCATGAATCCGCTTGCATTCTATTTACTAGTAACAACGTTCCTTAAAAAAAAAAAGTATGTACTCAGTTATGTAGCATGGCTAGTGAGCGTTACCCATGGGCGCGAAAAAGGTATTTTAACTATTTTTAAATGGAAGAAGATTCCATCCTAAGAAGTTTGGCGTCATCCGCACTATCTTACGATGAATAGTTTTTTTCCTTCTATGATTGTTCAAAGTTTCGCACACTTGTGACGTCAGTTGCCGTTCAATCCCACAAATATTTGGGAGTCACGCTGGACAAAAAGCTTACCTTCGCAGAGCACATTTCCGATCTACTACAGCGGTGAAAAACTAGGACGTCCCAGCTCCAATACCTGTTCGGCAATAAAAAATTATCCATGGACAGCAAAATCCTGATTTACAAAGTCTTTATCAGGCCTCTCTAGACATACGCACTCCTAGTATGGAGTACTTGTTCTTCCTTCCAATTTCGACGCATTGAGCAACAGTGGCATTGGCTGCTCCAAAAAAGAATCGTCCATGCCCCGGATTCTGCACAGAACGAAACTATCTATACAGACTTCCACCTTGAAACACCACAGGAATTCTGACAAACAGCAATGAGTACTTTTGTGCCCCGAAATGGTGAACACTTCTTCAGTCTTGCTGGTGAAGGTTTTCATAGACCCCTATGTCCAAGACTCCAACCGCCCGTCATATTTTAGATATAATTGAGATGTGAAGAGTTAGTATATTTTTCTTAGAGACAGTTCCTTTCTTTTTCATGTTATGTGCTTTTTCCATGAAAAAAACACATTTTGCTTACCATTATTACTATTTTAACAAAGTGTCAAAGAGGTATATTTGTTTGTAAATGGACACAATAAATAAAAAATGAAAAAATAAATAAAAAACACTGGTGACGTCAAAGCACCCCTCCCGCCTGGGCGAGATCCCCCTGCCAACCAGTGCAAACTTTGAAAAATCATAGAAAGAAAAATACTCAACGTAGGTGATTGTGGATGGTACCAAATTTCTTAAAATGGAATCAATTTTCATTGAAAAATATAAAATGGATACATGGGTAAAGCTCATTGAGCAAATTCTAAAAGAAAAAGTAGTGGATAAAATTAAATTAGGCACTTGAATCTGGCCATTGAGGCCAACCATGTTTATATTTAACTGAGGCGACAGCGGTGTGACGAGATAGCAACGATTTTTTAGGCCTCGTAGACGAACTCAAAAACAGTAAAATTTTAGTCAGTTATGGGAATTTTTCACCTAAAAATCCATCTAACTTGGCCAGACGCGCCAGAGCCGATGCGAGGCAAATTTACCATTGTGTGGCTTATAATACCATCCAGGCATGGAAGTCTTATCGGAAGGTGTGTGAGAGGTACCACTAGGGGTCTAGAGATACAGCGGTGACATGAATGCTTCTTTACAATGAGTAGGCGTCTTCGAGGTTTCCTTAGAAGGAGAAAGAGTCTGAGGTGAGCTCTTCAGAGTGGACTTTGGTGTAGAAGTCTGTTATGCTGTAATGAAGAGTCTTGTTGAGTTGGTGGTTCCCTTGGTTCCTCTGAGCCATGGGAGTTCCTGGGACGCAAAAACCACGAGTTCCTTCTATATTTCGTTTGGATTATGCAAGAGCCGGTGTTATTGAACTGACTCACTATTTTTGCGGCTTTTGCGCCACATCACCAGATCACCATCCGGATAGACTTGTGGTGGAGCCTTTCCTCTGTCTGCAGATTTTTTGTTGACGCCATGTTTCTAGGGCATCATGAACTTCTTTGGGGCTGATATGTTGTAGCATCAGTGACGTTTCGAGGCTTGGCATCAATGTCCGAGTAGGAGGACCCCTGAGTCTTTGGACTGGAGAGCCAATGTGCCTTTTAGGAGTGTTTTGGCGAGTCAGCAAAGCTAGAAAAATGTCTGAGGAGTCATGGAGACATTTTTTCAGAAGCAACTTGGCTTCTTGTACATACCTCTCGGCGAGTCCGTTCGACCGAGGAAATTCAGAGCTAGAGAATCGATGTTCTGATTTCCATGCTGTCACAAAATCTTCAAATTATTTGCTTGAGTATTGGGGTCCTCCATCTGAACAAAGAAAATCTGGGATTCCATGGGTGGCAAACCACCAATTTCATGCTATCAATAATTAAATTGACAATTTAAGGGTGAAAATTCGATCTGGGAATTTTGATCACTATTTTACCCGTGTTCAGCACCCTAGAAAACGTTAGGATGAAATTTTTCATCAGAAAAAGAAAATCGTGCATTGAAGGATTGTAGGTCGATTTATAACAAAATACTCCGTGTTAAAGTCGGGTTTCTTTTATTGCAGTTTCAACGCTACCTCTATAAACTTGGATGAACACAGCAAGGACTGCGGGAATGAAATAAGGTAGAATTCCCACGTTCTAATTTGAAAGGCCGCTGAGGCGTACGGTAATGTTGAATGCGCGTTCATTGATGCTGACTTAATTTTAGACTGGATGACCGAGTAGCTTCAAAGGCATGCCAAGCTTGGGATACGAGGTAGTACCTACTACGAACTTAAGGGAATGTAGGACAGCCGAAATAGCCTTGTATCCACGGATATAGGAATATTTTTTGCAGTAAAGCAGCCCTCATTGGGATAACAAATACATGAACACAGTGGCGGATCCAGAGGGAGCGCCTCCCCCTCTCCCTCGACCTTGGAAAAAATTATTATTAATTTTTTTTTTTAATTTTGACATAAAAACATTCACTCTAACTCCCGTAACCCTTAAACTGCAGCAGACATTCTAATGACCATTCCAGTAGTGTATTTTTGAGTCCAACGCCGATATTGCTGAATTAGTCCGAGGACTGATATTGAAATTTCCATCGACCAAGTTGTTACGACGTTCGTTAGCGCTTGTCATTTCCTAGCCTAAGAGATCCTTTAGTTTTGACATGGATATGTCTTTGCTCTAGGGGGTCAACCAAAAATTTCCGTGACGCAAAATTTGTGTCACAATTTCAGTGTTTTTCACGTACAACCCAGCCGTTGCTAGGGAAATGGAACTTCCGCAGTTTTCATCGCACAGAAATCTTTCGCCACTCGTGGAAAGCGCTTGATTTATGTGATAAATGTTCACATCTCAAGCTACCAATTTCCCCCTCCTTACGTACCTGGCTACATTCCTAAACTGAGTTGATTGGACTATAAACAATTTTAATAAGCCGGTTACAATATTCTTAACGTAAAGCAATAGCATCATTTACTCCACTCCATAGGAAACATTTTCATCCTCTTGACAACAGTCGACTGTTAACAACAACTCATTGTAGTGGCTTCTCTCCACAGTTATTTTCAACATTTCTATAAGTAAACCGTTGTTTTGTTGGAATTAGTCGGGATGCGGCCCAGGGATTTGTTTAAAGTTAAAGGATTTGTTTACAACTCTCGAGGAGAACCGTTATGAAATCCCCAATCAAAGACATATCCATGTAACATGGTATCTGCTTGTAAAGCAGATAGTGGAACTCGTTTACGAGTTTTTGCATGTAACTATATAACCATGAATATATTTACGTGATGATAATTTTTTGATAAAAGAAAAAGAGACTACCTACCAGCCTTTCCAGAAACATGGTCGCCAGTGAATCATCTGCTGAGCATAACCTACGAGAAGGTCTGGATGATTGTATAGTAAAAAGTGTTTTGGTCGCACAAAATTTTATGTAGTTTTATAATTCGAAAATAGGCAACCTACTAAGCATTCAAGAAACACACTCGTGAGTGAATCACCTGCAGAGCCTTCCTTACGAAAATGGTTTGGTAAATGGATAAACTAGAATTTTTGGCTATCTATCTGAGCTATTTCCGAAACATGCTCGCTAGTTCAGAACTGCTGAGCCTAACCTACGGAAATCTCAGAGTACTAGAAAAATAATTATTTTCTACTTACTTTGTAATAGGAAAGTAATGTTCATTAGCGAATTTTTGAAGAAAATTAAGCTATTGCTCTCGCCTCAAAATTTGTAGAATGTGAATTTTTGAAAAAACTTTATGCAGAAATCCGTTTCAGGCTATTCTGAATCATATTCTGAAGTTTAACGCATTTTTTTATGTATGTATGTGTTTGGTCGTGACCAAAATTCATAATTCCCGCCTCTAACCAAATTCATATCTCCCGCCTCGGAGTTCACCGAACTCCCGAGTCGAGCGCTAGTGTTGCTGTATCTGAATGGAACAAGGAAACTACTACCCGAATGTAATTAAACTAATTAAACTTAATAAGTGATCTGTGCTCCAGAAATTGTATAATGTAATCAAAGGCTGTTGTATTCATGTTAACCAATTTATGTTTCTCTTTACCTCTTATGTATATTAATTGATATTCATCAACCAGTGTATAGACAGTGGCGCGCTCGGCGCAAGTGGCGGAGGAAGGAGTAATCTTAATTCATCTAGTTCCCGTGTCTTATACGTTGTATTTGCTCTCCCAATTATTAACAATTTACCGCTGTAATATCACAATAAATTGTGTTCGATCCCGTAATACTGTGTTGTATCGTCTCCGTGATTTATTCATTGGTGCCGAAACCCGGGAAATTAGTTTGCAGAGCTGAGCATTACCTAGTTCCAGTCTGTGTAACAGGATCCCGTTTTCGTCAAGCACGCCGAGTGTGCCATATTGAAAACCGTGAGTTTTATTCGGTTTGGATCCCGCAGTGAAATTATCGTGTTTCATTTCCGTCCGAATTCCGCATCCAGTAAAAAGAATTCGTAATATCAGGATGCCGAAATCAAAGCGCAGATCCCGTCAACCTTCACCTCCGATATCGTTGCCATCAGTGGAGAGCCTAACCATGACGGACGCCAAGCCAAAGGGGTTCCGCATGGAGCACGGCAAAGTAGATAAATTACTGGAGAATATCAAGATTATATACCGCAAAATCTCGTCATGGATCATGGCATTAGATCAGAACCTCACTCCGCAGTTCGAGTAACCACGGACATCCTCAATGAAGGAGAACTACTTTTGGAACAAGTAAATGGTTCTGACATCAAGGAAGAGCTAAGATTAGCCTGGATCCCGTATATTATCGAAGGTTGTCGAAAAGCAAAAGGGCTGATAGCAGAAAAGGAGGTAGCCATCGCGGCCACGCGCACAAAAAGTGAGTTTTCGTTCCATGATGTTAAAACTCCTTACGAAGCAGTGAAAGTCATGCATATTTTGCTTCCATCCGTTCCGACTTATGATGGAGACATCACTAAATTTGCGCATTTTATCAGAAGTTTTAACTCCGCAGTACATAACGTACCGCATCTTCCGGATCCCGTGAAGTTCGAATCCCTTAAAGGGAAGTTAGTCTCTCAGGCGGAACAATGGCTCAAAGGGACGGCGCATCAAGCTGCTAATTACGAACAATTTTATCAGTATTTGTGTTCGGAGAACTCCGGAAGATACAGAATAGCCAGAGCCACTTTCGCCAAAAGATCTACGATCCCAAAATTGAATCAGATGGACGCCAGTACTTTCGAGCAGTATCTGTCTTCAGCCAAGGCATGGATAGAAGCGATTTTTTCGGTGGAAGCTCCCGATCTAACGGGCTTCCTGTTGTTCGAGGCTCTCTTCTCGAAGATCGACGCCGCCCTTCAGCAGAAATTCAATAGGGAGCGAGTAAAGGACGAGGGCTTCATTCCCACGCACGTGCAGCTGTTGGAGTTCCTTGAAGAGGAATTAAGGGTTGTGCAGTTACAGCCCGTGCCGCTAGATTCCGCCACACGCGCCAAAGGAGCCCCAAATCCCGTTCCCGCCGACCATCCTTCCGACTCCCAAACAAAGTTGGGACCATCTCGCAGAGCGATCCCGTATCCGTGTGCGTTCTGTAATCAGGAGCACTTTCTCTATCTCTGTCATCGTTTTAAGCGACAATCACTGGCGGAGAGAAAGAATGTAATTAAACGCAACAATCTCTGCACTAACTGTCTTTCCCCATACCACCGAGTGATGAACTGTACGTCTAAAAGAAGGTGTAGTGAGTGTAATGAACGTCATCACTACCTTATATGCGAACCCGTCATCAAACCTGAACAAAGGCGTAGCCCAGCCTTTGAAAGGGAAACCGTGCGTCCGAGCAATGCGTCCAGTGGTCTGGAGAGGACGCTCCTACCGCCTCAGGATTCCGCCCGCTATCGCAGTCAGTCAAGTGAAGTCAGTGATACAAGTGCATTAAGTGTCGGCAGTATCTCAAGTCGCGAGTTCAGATCACGTAATAATTCGCAAAAAAGTAATTCAAGTTTCTGAAGTTTAGGCCACGCCTCTTCTAGGCGTGGCGAAAATGTATCCCGCAATTTCGTCCGCCGTTCCGCTACAATTGGTGAGTTTAGTCATGGTTTTCATTGTTCCGTTCATGATTGTAATGCTACTAATTGTATTTCCGCCCAACCAAGTAAATCCCGATCTACTCCTGTCTTTAGAAAAAACTCTCACCCAATTGATAATATTAACAATAAACAAAGTAAACTCCAACACCACCCCAAATCCATTTTAAAAATACCCTCAATTAATGACTGCGTAAAAAGAGCCATCAAATTTAATGTTCCTAGCTTGATACCTACAGCACTAGTTTATATATCCCCACCTAGTAGCTCCCGCTCGCAACGCATCCGAGTATTATTAGACTCTGGTGCGGAAACTAATATAATTTCCTTAGAAGCGGCTCGAAGAGCCAAGCTCCCTCTGGATCCCTGTGACGCTGAGATCTGTGGCGTTGGCGAAGCTAGACAATCATTGAGGTTTACGACCTCGCTAGTATTGCATCTTAAGGATGGTACTTTCTTAACTGTAGGAGCCTCGGTGATCGACAAATTAACCATACCTATTCCGAGTCGATCTTTCAATATACCAAGGGCAGAGGGAAAATTAAGATCACAGTTAGCTGATCCCGAGTTTAGTAAAAAAGACAATATTGACATGTTATTTAGCTCCGGTCTCTTTGCAGCACTCATGCTCCCGGAAACAGCAGCGCCTAAAGGTCAGGGGCCCCACTTCATGAGAACTCGTGTAGGTTGGGTAGCTTTAGGCAACATACCCAGAAATTTTCCCAATAACTATGAGAAAAGCTATCGCTTCCCCTTCCTCAAGGAGAGGAAGGTCCGATTTGATGAAACGGTGAAGCAAGGGAAGACACCCCATTGACCCTGAGGCCAGCTGTCACTGACCTAGTTCCCGTTGACGCTCCCGCTAGCTTGACCTTGAATCCAGATGTCAATGACCTAGTTCCCGTAGACACTTCCGTTGACTCTCCCGCTCGCTTAAACTCGCCACCTGTTTTCATACGCAATTTGTATTCGTTAGTTCCTCCCCTTGTCGGACCAACAGAATCTGTTTCCTTGTTTACGATTGCCAATAAGTTGCAAACCCCCCAGGGAAAGAGTGTAGTTCCCGAACACGTTTGGTGTCAAGTGTCTAACCTTGAAGTCAGTTGTAGTAGCGCGACAGAATCGCAAACTAATGAACTTCTCCGTCGCATGTTTGAAATCGAGTCAGTAGAAGAAGCTTCCCATTATACTCCTGCTGAACAGGAAGCCGAGGAGATTTTCTTAAATTCCGTTTCCCGTGATTCGTTAGGAAGGTATGAAGTGGCACTTCCGTTCTCGCAAGATAAGTCATCTTTAGGTGACTCCCGCAACATTGCCCTCCGCCGACTATATAGTGTGGAAAGTAAATTCAGAGCTGATAATCAGTTAGCATCCGCTTACAGGGAATTCATGTCGGATTACCTTAATCAGGGTCACATGAGATTCGTTCAGCCTCCAAGGTTAGGTCAACCCCATTATTATATACCACACCACGCCGTTCACCGAGAGGGCGACCCTCCAGAAAAAATAAGAGTAGTTTTCGACGCTTCGCAACGCTCCTCAAATGGGAGATCCCTCAATGAGATATTACATGTAGGACCCAGTCTCCTCCCCGAAATATCTACGATATTAACTCGATTCCGGCTATTTAAATTCGCATTCATAGCCGACATTAGGCAAATGTTTAGGCAAATTAGACATCCCTCTCAGGATCAGGACATGCTCCGTATAGTTTGGAGAGATTCTCCTCAGGATCCCATTAAAGACTTTGCGCTTACCACAGTCACGTACGGCACAGCATGTGCTCCGTTTTTAGCCAACCGCGTGATAAAACATTTAGCTGAAACCTCCGCGGAGGCCTTTCCATTGGCATCCCAGGTGTTGCTGCAAAACACTTATGTAGATGACGTACACGGGGGAGGAGACTCTATGGAAAAGGCTCTTAGAGTAAGAAAAGAACTTCAAGCACTTTTAGCCTCCGCTAGCTTAGAGCTCAGAAAATGGGCTTCCAGTGATCTCGCCCTACTAGAAGGGATTCCCGAAGAGCACGTCAGTCCGCATACGGACTGTGTAGATATGACCGGAGAGGAAGAGAAGCCTCTCAAAATGTTGGGAGTGGCTTGGGATCCCAGATCGGACTCATTCTTTTTCAAGGTACCGGTTACACCCATGGTTCGCACGAAGAGAGAGTTGGCTAGTCAGATAGGAAAAATCTATGACCCAGTAGGTTGGGTGATCCCGGTTGCGGTGTTCGCCAGATCTATACAGCGAGAAGTCTGTCGCTCAAAATGCGACTGGGACGACCCTATTTCCGAACACCTCTTGAGAGAGTGGCAGGTGTTGTCCGAATCCTTAGATTTGTTGCAGCTCCTTAGGATTCCTCGTCACGTTCCCAGCTCCAACGTTTCGCAATGGATAGTGGGTTTCGCTGACGCCTCAGAGAAGGCGTACGCTGCCGTGATATACGTGGTCAGTGATGTGAATGGCCAATATATTCCCAGATTGATTATGGCTAAGGCTAGAATAGCTCCCTTAAAACTAGAAACAATTCCCCGTCTTGAGCTGCTCGCCGCTGAACTGTTGAGTAAAACGATCTCGAAAGTACGCCCCAATTTCCTTTCCGTCACAGACAAGCATATTGTCACCTGTTCGGACAGTGTCATAGCTCTATCTTGGATAACTGCTGATCCCGCACCAATATGGAAGGTCTTTGTAGGAAATAGGGTGGCAAAAATTCTCAATCATGTTGCGCCCGATTCGTGGTTTCACGTGCGTTCTCAGGACAATCCCACTGACGTAGCTTCGCGTGGAGCTCTACCATCCCAGATAGTGAATGACTCACTATGGTGGACTGGTCCGGAGTGGCTGTGCACACCAAGAGCGGAGTGGCCCATTAGAAGGGTACGCCCCGACCTGTCCTCCCCCGATGTAACCTCGGAAATCCGAGCTTCCCGTGCCATTAATTTAGTCACCAAGACAGGGGATGTACCTCTTGACATTGAATCTCGCTTTAGTTCCTACTCTCACTTAAAGAGAGTTATAGGATGGGTGTTGCGTTTTGCGCACAATTGTCGGGCGTTCAAGAAGCGCACGGGTCCGCTGACTACAGTTGAACTTGGTTCGGCGGAGAGAAGATTAGTTCGCCGTGCGCAGCAAAGGCATTTTCCGCAAATCTTCAAATCCCTGAAATCCCGTGGGAAGGAGGAGAATTTACCAAAATTCGTAGCTCAACTTTCCGTATTCCTTGCCCCCGATAACTTACTCAGAGTGGGAGGTAGATTGGCCCTGAGTAGTTTGGAGTATCAAACTCAGCATCCCGCCTTGTTACCTTCGGAAGACAAGTTAACCGAACTGATAGTTAAGCAGGCACATGAAGCCTGTCTACATGTTGGTCCCCGCGCCACTCTGGCATACCTCCGTTCCCGCATATGGATCATCAATGGTCGTGCAGTGGTGTCCCGTTGCTTAAAGGGTTGTGTCCGATGTTTCTCTATAAAACCTGTACCATATGAAACAACTATGGGACAGCTGCCCGAAGGTCGTGTTGAACGAGCCTTTCCGTTTCAAACAGTCGGCATTGATTACGCAGGTCCATTCGAAATCACTTTGCTAGGAAAAAGGGGATCCCGTTCATTTCAGGTGTACTTAGCTGTGTTTGTTTGCTTCGCTACAAAAGCAGTACACCTAGAAACCGTAATGGACCTTACAACTGATGGTTTCCTTCAATGCCTTGAACGCTTCATGGCACGTCGAGGAGTGCCCACCACCATCTGGTCCGACAATGGCACCAATTTCGCCGGTGCCGCCCGACTATTCTCAGAAATTCGCAAGGCCATGGATTCGGGTATCTCTGAGAGCTTACAAGTGCGTTTAGCCGCCAGGGGAGTTGAATGGAAATTCATTCCACCCAGAGCTCCCCACTTCGGGGGCTTGTGGGAAGCCGCAGTCAAGTCAGCCAAACGGCTGCTGATCCTCACGTTACAATCCCATACCCCCAATTTACAAACGTTCACCACAATAGTGTCTCGTGTTGAGGCAATTCTAAATAGTCGCCCTCTAGTTCATCAATCAGAATCACCTGATGACTTCTTAGTTCTAACTCCGGGTCATTTTTTAATTCAGAGGCCTCTCACTGCCCTTCCCGAATCTTCGGTCGCTGAGTTCAGCTCGCGTCTCACTCCCAAGTGGAGATTCGTTAATGCTGTAGTCGAGCAGTTCTGGAAGAGATGGAGAACCGAGTACTTACTAGATTTACAGTCCAAACAAAAATGGAATACCCCATTCAAACCAGCCAAGATAGGCGATGTTGTTCTGATCATGCAAGATAATGCTCCCCCTCTCTCTTGGCCAAAGGGCATCATAGTTGAGTTGATCCCCGGCAAGGATGATGTCTCCCGCGTCGCAAAGGTACGCACTAGCTCCAACATTATTGATCGACCAGTACGAAAACTGTGCCCCCTGCCTATTGACAATTGAGATCCCATGTTAGAATTCCGCTGGAATTGGGGGGGGGAGGATGTTTGGTCGTGACCAAAATTCATAATTCCCGCCTCTAACCAAATTCATATCTCCCGCCTCGGAGTTCACCGAACTCCCGAGTCGAGCGCTAGTGTAGCTGTATCTGAATGGAACAAGGAAACTACTACCCAAATGTAATTAAACTAATTAAACTTAATAAGTGATCTGTGCTCCAGAAATTGTATAATGTAATCAAAGGCTGTTGTATTAATGTTAACCAATTTATGTTTCTCTTTACCTCTTATGTATATTAATTGATATTCATCAACCAGTGTATAGACAGTGGCGCGCTCGGCGCAAGTGGCGGAAGAAGGAGTAATCTTAATTCATCTAGTTCCCGTGTCTTATACGTTGTATTTGCTCTCCCAATTATTAACAATTTACCGCTGTAATATCACAATAAATTGTGTTCGATCCCGTAATACTGTGTTGTATCGTCTCCGTGAATTATTCAGTATGTATGTATGTGTATATGTATGTATATATGTATGTGTCATTCCAGACTATAACTGTCCGTAGAATTGTGCTAGAAACTTCAAACAAATTTTAAAATGTTAAGGACACAAAACGAAAGTTCAAGTTCGTTGGCCAGCATGATCGGATTACATCTTCGGGTTGAAATTTTCAAAAATGTAGTCAAAAGTTTCAAAACAGCAAATTTTTTGCGGTTTGTTGTACGAAATAATTTTGCCAGCATACTAACATGTGGTATATTCGGAATCAGCGTAAAATTTCCTATAAGAATATGTATCAAGTTTTCAAAAATTTCAAAGTTGAAAAATCAGCCAAAAATCGAAATAATGCCGTTCGCTAGTTGTAAAAATCGGTAATATTTGCATGAAACATTGTCCAAATTCAGATTGAACTACTCTTATAGAAGTATCCCTGTAAAACCAATCCTCGAACCAAGCTGTTTAAAACGTAGGTAGTAGGTGCTTAAAAAAAAAAAAAAAAAAAAAAAAAAAAAAAAAAAAAAAAAAAAAAAAAAAAAAAAAAAAAAAAAAAAAAAAAAAACACAACTGATGAGTTTACTTTGTGAAATATTCCGTCCTCCGATTCTCTCGGTCGCTCTCTTTAATGTTTTACGCTCAACTGTTTTAGGACATGATGTAGCTTTAATACTGACTGTGGCTTAGAAAATATCAGCCATGAAATTATGAAGAAGTTCTATTTATGTACGTACTAGCACGCAGACCCAAGGCCTCGCTCCGCTCGGCCGTTAGTAACGTTAATCTCAAGGCCTCCCTCCATCGAAATCTATGAATATTTACCTACATTTGTCTTTAAATCTACAAGATTACTTTAATAATAATAAAGTATGAGTACCTCCTAATTATTTTTAATAATTTGATTCCATGTTTGTCTATCAAAATCATAAACTAAAATTTCTCTACACGATCAATAGCGACTGAAATGTCGAAGCGTTTAATTGGATTTGACAGCCTAGAGGGTTTGTTCCACGTGAAAAAACGAGTTGTTAACTACTACGGAAGTTCGATTAGCGCTAGATGCTCCAACTTGTTTATGTCCTGAAAGGCCGGGAAGTTGGAACTTTACAGCACGAGTTTGTTACAGAGCTTTTGGTTGCTCTCCATGGACATGCTAGTCCGTTCAACGAATCGAATGATGAATGTATTTAGATAATTCACGGTAGATATTTTAGTAGTTAATGAATATATTCGTCCATACCTACATTCTACAAAGGTAGGTGGGGATTTCTACTAATAGGCCAAACGTCAAACGTATTGTAGGCAGGGTTGCCAGATAGCATTAAGGAAAAAAAAAAAAAAAAAAAAAAAAAAAAAAACCGGTCGCTGTAAATCGAGAAAGCAGATTCAAAAAACTATTTAAAAAATTAATTAAAAAAATTACTTTTAGCTTCTTAATTTTACTTAAAAGATTGATCGAAAGATATGACGAGATTTCTTTCTGATTATTTATTTCATAACTTCAGTTTCATAACTTTAGCCACTGAGCATCTTAGGTGAAAAACTGACGGATGGATTTTGTTTTATTATTTTCAGTAATGTGTTTTTGTAATCGACCGAAAACGAACAAATTTGTAACCCCACCTCTCAAATTTTGATGATTTAGGACCATATGCCTTAGCCATAGCTTTTTTCTGAAACTACTGGAGCAAACTTCTTGAAATTTGGCTCAAAAATCATACATTGGCCGGAGATGTGTTAGTGAAATCGTTATCAATTTCGATCAACCCCAGAGGATATAAATTTAGGGCTGAAATATGGAAAAATCAAGATTTCGAAAATATTCAAGGTAACAGTAGTGTATTTGGGTCTCATTTATAGACCAAAGAATCGGATGAAACGACCCGGGTCGCTATACGTTTATCTATTGCTCTCCCAAAGAGCTAGAACTTTGGCTGGTAATATATCAACAACATGGGTGCAAATCATAACTCGTGGAATATAGCTAGAGTCGCCTTGTAACATCTACGCTCGTGTCAGCTGATATAACTATTCCAATTGAATTTTCACGTCATGTAACCTGGTTTATTATAGCTTTTTTCACCAAAAGGAACACGTCTGAAGTTTTGGTAAGTTATATATATATATATATATATAGGTATATTATATATCTTATTTCAAGTTGATGGGTCAACCCGAAAGTGTAGGCGTGTTACTTAATTTAATTAATTTCTCTTGGGTAGGCGTCTACACCTATGCAGAATATTCAGATAACTAATGTACAATAAGTACAACTGACGTTTATTTTTTATTTTATTTATTTATTTTTTTTTTGACGTTTAATAATTATAAACAGATCGTCTGTAGAAAAGCACTATCTAACGTAGCACTAATAAACCTTTGCGTAATAATTTGTAACGTAGACCACCGTAGACCACGTTGCGTAAATCTTGAAACGTAGACCACCGAAGTTTGAGGGTTGTTAAATAGTAGTTCGTTTTCTTGGTCGAGTACCTACTAAGGTTAATTCTTGGAAATAGTGAACGAAAGCATGTTGGGATGTGTTCTCTTTTATAAACTTTTGACATTTTCATGTCTTTGCCCTGGAACATTGCACAAAAAGCCGCGGACGGCGAACAAACGGTTTTTTTTTTTTTGCATCTTGAAACGTAAACAAATAACGAAAATCAGAAACGCTTGCATACGAGTCTGCAACACATTGGGACATTTCATGTCTTTAGTTGCAGACTCATATCCAAGCTCTAAGAGTGTAAAGCTACCCAGAGTGTAAAGTGTAGAAATTACCTATTAAAATAATTTAAACACCGCTCCACAAATCAAAGCGTTCTCGCAATATTCGGATCACCTGCTATGAATCAAATCATCGAAACACCAGCTCAATGAAATCATCAGAAATTAACAAGCGGTTGCAATCATGTTCACAATATCAATTATTGAGAATGATCACCTGTGTGTAAACAATTATTCATATAACCATGCTCATAACTCAGCTTGTTGGCCACGCACTTCGCAGTAGTTAACATAATATGGTTGGATAAATCGAGAGCTTTCGAACGAATGGTCAACGAATTTTGTGGGATGAAAAACGACGAAGTACCATTTCCCTAGCAACGACTCGGTTGTACGCGGAAATCATCAGAAATTGAGCATATTTCGTTACGTAACGTAGAAAATTTGGTTGTGTGCCATAGCAAAGACATGAAATGTCAAAAATATACAGTTTTAAGCTCGATGTGTGCAGCATAATAATTGATATGCATATGATTGTTAGTTGATATGAATTATCTATCTGATTTGCTAAAATATATTCATAAAAACTAAAATTTTTTTCCTAAAATGAAGTCATTTTCGTTCTATGTGATGTTTTAAATACATTTTTTTGTACCGATAATTACTACCGTCAGGTACCCCTTTATTAATCCCTATTATGATAAAGGAAGTACACGTATCACACACGTTGAGATGACTGAAAAATAACCGACAACATAATAATTATGTAGGTTCCACCATTTGGTTGGAAACCACTGAAGGCTTACAAATTTAACGATTGCAACATTATAGCAAAACTAGAGGCCTGTTAGGGCTTGGAAAGCCCTAATCTAGAACACGATAAAGATAAGCACAGAGACGAACGGGGACACGGGGCCGGCTCACACCGAAATCGGTCCGCGAAGTTCTTCACAATTTCAAAGATCGTTCAGAAATAACTCTGCTAGATGTTAGTAACTACACTACGTTTCTTACCTGGCAACTGTTGTTACTGCCACAGCCTAATAAACAGAGAGTCTCCCTATCAAATTTCATCTTCCTACAGTGAACAGGAAAGAATTTAGCTCACTCAGCTGATCAGAAAAGACCCCCATCACTTCACTCGTCTCTTAATGTCCCAGAGAGTCTACCTATCAAATTTCAACTTCCTACAGTGAACAGGAAAGAATTTAGCTCACTCAGCTGATCAGAAAAGACCCCGTCACTTCACTCGTCTCTTAATGTTCTAGAGAGTTATCAAATTTCAACTTCTTAACATGAACAGGAAAGAATTTAGCTCACTCAGCTGATCAGAAAAGAGCCCATCACTTCACTCGTCTCTTAATGTCGCAGACAGTCTCCCTATCAAATTTCAACTTCCTACATTGAACAGGAAAGAATTTAGCTCACTCAGCTGATCAGAAAAGAGCCCATCACTTCACTCGTCTCTTAATGTCGCAGACAGTCTCCCTATCAAATTTCAACTTCCTACAGTGAACAGGAAAGAATTTAGCTCACTCAGCTGATCAGAAAAGACCCCATAACTACGTTTCTCACTTACGAAGTTCTTCACAATTTCAAAGACCGTTCGGAATTATATATAAAGATTATATGTTAGAACATACAGCGGTTGACATTTATGCTCGTTCCTGATTTTGTACCTAATTAATTGAAGGGCTTTGGGTACAAAGGGCATAAGTTCCATAAATCCCAAAAAAAGTTATCGCTGTTTCAGTTTTGTTTGTCATTCTCACAATATGCGTTCTAAAGAGATGATTTTTTAAAAAATTAAATATTGCTGAAATACGTTTTATTTGGGCGTTGGATTTGTTCATAACGATCTTCCCAAGATTAAAAAAAAAATTTTTTTGTTCACGATCCTATGACAACGGCCTAAGTGCCACCTCTGTTTATCACCTGCCTAAGTGCCATACCCACCTAATTCTTCAAGTTTTCTACAAGTGAACAGTTTCAAAAACATTGCTAATCTTTTTTCACATAGGAAGGTATCTAACGAAGTTCTTAGGGGAATTAGAAGAAAAAAGGTGTTCTCACGAGAGTTTACAAGGTTACAAACGCAGTGTTGCACCATGGCACTTACGCCCTTCCTACTGAAAATGCCTCATGGACTTAGGTAGTACTGAAAAACGGTGATTTTGGACGGGGGACGTTGGTAACACTGCGACGTGGCGGTTTATTTAAAAATGATTGGTGCATGAGCCCCTTCTAGAAAAATAGCTAGTGGTATATAGGTCCAGAAAAAAATATAATATGGAAAAAGTCAATATTGGCACTTACGCCCTTTGTACCCAAAGCCTTTCATAATGATAAACAGCTGGAAATACTTAATTTTTGGTTTTATTGGTTCATTGAGACTCTAAGTCAGGAAGAATGGAGTCAGAGTAAATACTGCGATAAATAAAGTAAAGTAAACAATACTAATTAGTGATGGTATTTAAGAACTCTTATAAAATCATATTTATGTTGGTTACACATCTACTAGAATGGCAGAAAACGTTCGAACCAATAGATAACTTGAAATTTTAGCTATAAAAGTCTAGATTCAAGATTATTCACCTCCGTTTGAAACTGAAATAGCGAATGCACAAGTAATGGCTAACGGAAGAGATCGAGAGTTCCTTCGTATGAACTAATGTGACAAGAGTACAAATGTTTATGATAATGGACGTTTAGATAGCTTTCTATGGTCGATTTCCAAAAGATAACTTAAAACAAGTAGGTTGGGAGGTCGATGTAGGTAGGTTCTTTATAAGTCACGGCTGAGTTCGTAGGATAGCGACCTAGGATAGGATCCGCAACTGGAAATGTGCCGCTCTTCCTAGGAAATCCGGTCATTCGGTTTTCATAGTGATTTTTTTCGCTAGTTAAAAAACCGGACGTCCGTGCCAAAACCAAACACCTGGCAACCCTGATTGTAGGTAGTGTGAAAGCAGGATAGGCTAAAAACGCACGACCCGAAAGTAATGAAGGTGAGGAATAACCTGTCGCCTGACAAGGTCGGTCCTGTGCAACTTGGCTGTGACCAATCGACGTCGACTTACGTATGCCCACAGAACATGGAATGAACTGTTCATTCTGTTTAACAGTTCATTCGACGTTCTGTGCGTCTGCCCAATCATGTCTTCTAGTCCAGGAGCCGAGGCCGAAAATAGGTACTCATATCAGGAGAAAGTTTGAGATTAGATTTTGTAAATTTAGTCCGTTCTAAGTGAGAAAATTTTTGTCTGTCATCTCAAAATTGGTGGAATACAAAATGGTGGCCTCATAAAGATGGCTTAATTCGTCAATTTTAGCGAATTTTCGTAAAAAATGAAACTATTGCAATGGCTCAAAAAAAATAATTTAAAATAATAACGGGAAAGTACCTACCGAATATTAGTCAAAATAAAATTATTATCAACGATTAACTAGGACATTAAAAAAATTTGCACAAAATTATGCTGAAAACCGTAGCTACTCAAATTCCACTAGTATTTGCTGAAAAATCTATAAAAACTGCAAAAAAATCTAAAAACCCAAAATCTTCTTTGAATTGCAGAATTTTTTTGTTCCCATAAAATTGCTTTGTAACAATTTCCTTGCACTCAACTTGCTCAAATTTAAATAAAATTCAACATGTAATACAAAATAAAGTTCCAGCCATGCAGCATGGTCGTATGAGCCAATTTTCGTTAATTATCGCCCTATATTATGTTAAATTGTTTTAAAATTCCAGAACTTCAAGTTAAAAGAAATTGTTAACTACCAATTTTATGGCAAAAACAACTCTTTCTAAATAATATACAGCGATTCAAAAATGGTTTTGAATTTTAGCTTTATTTGCAGTTTTTTCTATTTTTTGGGAAATAGTAATGAAATTCAAGTACATTTTTCAGCATAAAGTTTTGCTTAAATTTTTTAATGTTCTATTTCATCGTTGACAAACTACTTTTGACTCAAATGTTTGACCACTTTTAATCTTTTTTATCGATGCTTCTCAAAGCGCCATGTGTTGAAATAACAGTTACCTTCGTTTGATTTGATGTATAAATGCGGATTGTAGTAGAAGTTCAAAACTTTTGTCGTGAACTCCTCTAACGTATTTTTGTGGTTTCCTTAATAACCGACACATTGACTCGAATTGGAACTAAGTACTTTCTCGACCGTTGGGGGTAGAGGTGCAGGGATACAGGTTTATGTAAGCAATCGACAGACTCGAGTCCTCGTTCGTGACCTCCAGCGGATTACAAAGTTCCAAAGCATCATGTGTTGAATAATAATTTATATGTTTGATTTGATGAATAAACGTGGATTGTAGTTCTAACCTTCAAGCTGACTAGGTAATTGATTTTAATGCTGAGAACGTAATATAGTAGAAAGTAAAAAGAAAAGAAAATATTAATAGAATAAGACACTGGAATAAATTTTAGTTGAATTCGTTTCCTAAAGAGGAAAAACCATTTATTTTTGACTTCTGAAGTTTCAGCGAGAGATCATAATCTTGGATGAGACTTCCTGGGCGAGAATTTCAAGTTCGTCCTTTGAGAGACCGGTTTAGACAGTTTATTTTTTAATCTCTCATTAAACTTTCGTCCTCTATACGAATATAAACGAGACCAATAAAGGAAAAAGTGATATTGTTAGAGGAGAGCAGGTACCTTCCCATCTAATTGGAAAAATAAACGAGAAAACTTTTCTGGAAGACATTAAATTTTCCTTGGAAAGGATCCCAATTACATAGAGTGAAACGAAAGGGAGGTATAATCTTCATTTTAATTCATTAAAAAATAAGTTGCGAGAAGCCTGGCTTTGACGTGAATGGGGTGAAAATAGATGGATTTATTGATTGGCGAACTTAGGTGCACTTTTTTCATTTCAATAACAAACTACAAAACTTCCAGGACAGATAGGACCATGTAACCTTTGGCCTCCCTAACAACAGCTTTACACTCAGACACATCTTGAGCCTTCCTTCGCCAGTGTTACCTCCATGCAGGCCACTAAGCATGGAGGAAGGAAGGAGGTAGAACAAGAAGAAGACAAAGATAAGATAAGGTATCACTCCTTGGTAGGTGGCACCACTGATAGTGGTTCACTGACATTTGCCGGACTCCTTTTGCATAATGATGATTTTGGAGAATTTAAGTGGTTCAATAAAATATGGATGGAGGAGGGGACTGTCTGATGACGAGAAATTGTAGCGCTACGTGGGGCATTCGTATTCCAACGGCAGGAAGTGCAATATAGATCTCACCAGTGAAACTTGTAGTTGGTCTGTTGTGAACCCTATTCCCAACCCTGAAGTTTCATTCTAGGCTGTTGACTTCTTCCAGCATAGCCCACTACACCAGGGTCGCACATTCTTGAGTTGCAGGTCACTTTCAACGTCATCCATCCACCTGGTCCTTGGACGCCTCTGCCGCCTACTCTTCTCAATCCTGGCCTTCCATATCTTTCTCGGGGTCTCTCATTGAACAATCTTGCAAGGTGTCCAAACAATATTTCTATTTTCTATGATTCTTTGGATTTCGGCATTGTTCCATATTCTCCATCTCCCACCTTCATAAACTGCGCCATATATTCTTCTAATGACCTTCCCTTCAAATATTCTGGTTTCTTTGGTGTCATCACCAGTACAGGTCCACGATTCTGCTCCATAAAAAATCACCGGTCCGATATGTACCACTTATAATTTAATTTTTCAAGTCCCACCCTGGACTTGAATAGAAATGCCCGGTTGCCCTGAATGATTCTACGTTCAATTTCGGAAGATACCCTACTTGTAATAGAGACAGTTGACTCCAAGTTCATAAAACTATTCACCTCCTCGACTTTATACCTGTATTCTCCTACATCCAGAAAACGTTATTTGTGGTCGTAGCCAGGATCTGAGCTCATGAAGAGGTATTTTGTGATGTTCCCATCTATTCTTAAGCCCATTTCGCACCCTTCTTTGTCAAGGTCCTCGTCTATTTCTCTGAATACCCTCTTTTTCCTGGCCAGCACAACTATGTCGTCAGCGCAAGCACAGCTATATCGTCAGCGTAAGTACAGATTCTCCATCTCTTGTTGACGATGGTCCGTTTGTTATCTATTTGTTTGACCACTTCTTAGGTTCTAAAGGATTGCTGAGATGCCGCCTACTTGACGTACACCTGTCTTGATGGTGAAATCCTCACCAAACTTCTCAGCTATCAATTTTGCCCAATGTTTTATTTCAATAAGAGTTAATTTCGCCCTAAGAATTTAGAAACGCTCGTTTTCTCGTTCAATATACTTCAAATGTTATTCGCACTATTTTCGCCCCGCCACTCAAGGCAACTAAAAAATAAAAAAAAAAAAATAAAAAAAATATTGAAGCAATTATTGTTGGAAAAAGATGAAAAAGTTTTCGCGCAAAACCATCATATTCGTGAAATGAGTCATTAACAATAAAGGTTATCAAACAAAATATCCATGATACCTAATAAACAAGCACGTAAAATAAACAGTTAAAAAAACTTAACAAGCCAAAACTTATACTATAACTTTTATTTTGATCCAAAACGCAGAGCGTAGCTACTGTGGCTATATTGTGTTATTGATACCTACGTTGATATTCAATCAGGCTGAGGTCTACGTTCATCATTTGACATTTTCAAAACTGATAGAAGATAGGTACTTTTCGAGTAGGTTCAGTAGAAAGGTCAACATGGAGCACTCCAGTTTACAATTCATTTGTAGCTCGTAAAATGTAAGAAATCTACGGTTTTCGATAAAATCATTCGAATCCGGGAAATATTATTGACAGAAACCAGGGTGTACAGATTTTTTTGAGGGTTATGGGTTAGCTAGAGAATTCTCTACATAGAGACTCACAAGAGATCGACTATGGTGACCGTACCCTTTCCTTTTATTGAAGCATTTCCCGATACTTTTTTCGCATTTCCCGATTCGTATAAAAACCTACGAAACCGGTATTTTTACGGAATTGTCGACGGCCGTTTAGAGGGGTGGGGAAGCGGGGGAGTCGAAAAGAACAGCATTTAAACGGGCTCCCACCCGCCCTACTGCCCATGGTTCTGGTGGGATTAGACAATTTTAAAATCGCTTATACATTATTTCGGACAATCCCAAGAAGATCCCCCCACTCGTACACTCCCGCCACTCACCGTGCAAAGCATGGACGGATAAACAAACAAACGGAGTTTCATTCTTATAAATAATAGAGAAGAGATAGAGATTTTGAGAAGCCCTAGTAAGACGCTTTTAAAATAAACGATTGTATCTCATTCGTACTCAAGAGAAGGGATGAAAGTGTCGGATGAAAGTAATCCTGAAAGAGACCGACAACAAACAAAACATAACGTACATATTTAGCTATATGATACAATGCATTGTGTACTAGGTAGATAGCATAAAATAATACCTGAAGGAGGCACTGATATGATGATTTTCGAGCACAGCCCTATCGTTGTACAGGAGCGCAGATTCCGTCCCCGACATTACGTGGAAGTTATTTGTTGTTCCCGTGTGCTCGAAGTCGTGTATCAGTGCTGCGATAAGGGTAGCGAATATCTCTAAATCAGTCAACCAGTTCTGCAGAAAACGAACGAAATTATGAATACCAGATATGGTGGAAACAGTAAGAGACTACTCTCATTGATTTGAAAAAGTCATATTCAACTGATTCTGGGATATCCTGCGTGGAGCAGGTGCACCAGTTCCACATAAAACCGAAAAATGTGACAATCCGATGTAGGTACCAATCCCTTGCGCAAGTTTTTCACCAGCATAAGGTTCTTTGGTTTCGTTTGTACCAGTTCCACGCCATCTTATCTTGTTTCCTCAAACTCCAACCACACATTATGATCTTTTTGTCCAAATTAATCTATATTTTACTAAAAGGACTGACTTAGAACATTTTTTCTGGACCACTAAACTATACACATCACTCATATAACAGGTGCATCCAATTAAACATATCAAAATTTCAAATTTTAGTTTTCACAAATTACAAATACTTAAAATTTTCATTATTATTAGGTACGGTAAAAACTGCGCGTTTTCTAACATAATATGATTGATGATTTTTTCCTTGACTCACCACCTGCGCCGCGGCATACAGTGGACGATTTAGCTTAATTTTAGCGAAAAAATTTTCACTTGATCGAAATGAGACGGGATCGTTAAAAATATGAAGTTATAAGACTAACTAGGTAACTATTTATAGACCAACACTCGGTTAGAAACTAACGATTTTAGCATTATTTTATGTATTGGTTTATTGCAAATCTCGGTTTCGTTTGTGTTGAATGAATTTTTCTGGAATTCGCCAAAACGATTTCCATAATTTGTTAACGTTTTAGTATTGTAAACCTAATCTAATTTTGCACCAAATGTTCTTCATCTGCACTGGTTACTCTACTCAATACAAAGTTTTTCAAGTGTTGATAAACTTTAATGGCTTTAATGGCCTTTTCACATTTAAACACTCTTGAAATAAACACAAATGTTTTAGCATCCTTGATGACGTTCCTGGATGACGTTCCTGGAACAAAAAGGGAAATCTCTTCTATAGAGTTTGACGCATTTTTTCTTCTTTTAAATGATTCGTTCTATATTGTTTCTTAGCTACACTGGTACCACAACAAACGTGCAAAGTGATGCAATTTTTGGTAGAGCTTTGTGATAAAATTATAAATCTCTTATTTTTCCCTCCAAGATCAAAGTACCGCTACCTTGCACCTTGAAACAAAGTTCTTTTGAAATGGGATACAATTTATTCTGTTGACTTGCAGTGAGTGACTTGGCCATATCCTGTCCAGTACAATGAAAAATCTCCTATTAAGAATCTTAACTCAACTGATTAGCAAGATCTATCTTTCCTTCATTTTTGTTTTCTCTAAAGATCGACGACATGCCTCACAAACACGAACAAATATTCCACAGTTCCCTTATCAGGTCCAGGCCCTGTAGATGTTTACTGTCACTTGGTGTAAGTCCCACACTGCCTTACAGACTAAGAAGAAAATTACATTTTTACGCTAAAAAGCCCACTGAACTGTGCGACGGCTTGGTTCAGGACGTGACTGTACCTATTTATAGTATATCTGCACCTATTACAGTTTAGGTTCAATTCAACCACCTTCTGCGCAGAGCTGGTGAGGGGTGTCTACTCGCGGAATAAGGTCCAGGGGTAACCGGTTTAAACCTCACTCAACGTTTAAACCGCTGTTTAAACGGAGAATGTAGTTTATGCCAGGTGTACAAGTTCTTAAAAGGTGCTCACAGTTTGTGATAGGAGCTAAGCTCTGCTTAATGTTGAACGGCCATCGAGGAACGCTTAAACTCAGTTCTATGGGTTTTTAGTGGACTAGAAAACATTTCTGATGAAGAATGTATTGGGAATTCATCGATATGTTTTAAAGGCAGCCGTGTATCATCCAGGAAGGCTCAAATCATTTCGAAAAGTGGATTGAAGAGGAACTGTTGGCTCCTACAGCTCTATTAGCTCCAGTTTATTTAACTTTGTTGCCTAGTTAATAGCACCTGTATTTTCGTTTTTCATTATACTGGAATAATTTCAACGAAATGTTATAAAATACTTTCATCAGATTTACTGAAATTCGTGACTCTTCCTTTCCTGCAATTTCAAAAAAACGATAGGATTAACCGATAACATAAAATATATTAACAATTCAGTTGATCGATAAAAATGACCGTTGTAAGAAACCCTCAAAGAAAATATAAAAGCAGATCTGCTGAACAAATCCGAAAATTGATCATAACATCAAAAACCAACACATTTACTTCCCCTTGAAACATGCGATGTCCGAAATCAGCAGTTTGCAACATGGAACTATAACTATCCTTGCAGTTCCATGAGTTTATGCTTTCTTTCTGTCTTCTTCTTCTCTTTCTTTGACGATTAAACTCCGTTTTCCTAAACCAAAGTGATAAGGGTTTGTACACACGCCAAACGTGATCAGTAGATTAAACCAAGTTTCAAAAGTAAACGATGTTTGGATATGTTGCAGCTTAAACCTTGACTTGTACACCTGACCCTAAGATGGCTGCATTTATTCACTTCTGAATACGGATATGCGGAACTGGTGGACTTGGCAGGGTTTTGTAAGGAACTGGTAGTCGTCCATCATAAGAATGTCAATCTCGATTACACGTTCAGTTAACTCCTGCATTCTACACCATCGTAATTTCGTATATCTGATAGCACGACGGAAGCGATGAACTAAATAAAACTTCCTCAGAATCCAGTTTCATGGATTCAATTTACTTAGGTATGATTCGTTGCTATTGCCTCATCTATTTCATTATAAAACTTACCATGAGGCCAGTCTTGCAAAGCATGTAGTGGACGGTTTGGGTGACGTCAGTTGCGTGAAGATTGTTATGGTACGGGTTTTTATATTTACAATATCCTTCCTCTATTCGAAGGAGGAAGTTTTCCAAGGTCGCTGGAACGATCTGAAAATGAAATAAATATTACTGTGACAAGTGAGTGCATTTCGTCATGAATAAAGGAAATTTTTCGCGTGTTGCAAAGGAAGTCAATAATGAAATTAGCTTAGTCCTGTGAAGTCATCACGGAGGTTTCAATAGAAGACAAATGCATTGATTAATGAAGCCGATAAAGCGACGGATTTTCCCCCACTGACCTACTTAGACGCTACTCCTCAGCAACTCTTCTCGTATCTGTGATTCCTTGAAATTACTTCGTTCACTGTTGAACACAACCTGTAGGTAAGATGAAACTGGCCATTTTGATTATCTCCTGTATGATCATCCCATAACTATTTACACCCTAATTCCGACACATGAGAATGAATGTTAATACAGGATGTCCACAAAAGAATGCCTCGGTTTTGAACATTTAATTATTTCGAAAACTATTAAAGATACAAAAATGAAACAAATACCAACATAGTGAGTGGATTGTATAGTTTCCATGTAATTTTCCATATCACAAATGTTCGACGTGGCCTGCATTTGCAGCAAGAATAATGTCGAAACGATAATTCAGTTCGTCCCACACACTCGGAAGTGAGTCGGTTGTCATCGACTGAACTGTTGTTTTTATCCTCTCTTTCAGCTCTTCTAAAGTGGCAAGTGGCAGCTAGCGGTGGTTCATAAACTTGGTCTTTGCGATATTCCCATAAAAAATAACATTAAATTAGACATTGAGGTCAACCATATCCTGAATAAAAGTGGCAATACACGCAGCCGAACTCGAAAATTTGGTAAATTATGGGAATCTTTTACCTAAAAATCGATTTTTCTCACTTATTTATGAATCTTTGAGTGGTTGCAATCATCTCAGAACTTGGAAAAAAAAACTTCGACTGTGGCGGTGTGGCGGCACCCCACATGCCCTTTGTCAAAAAACCTATATTTTTAGCATTTTTGGGGCCATTAAATTGTAAATTTGCCTGAAATTTTGGAGCGATCGGGCTGGCCAACAAACTTGACCTGTCTTTTGCCAAGATGGTTTTTTCTGCGTTGGAACGAATTTTTTATGCCGTTTTTAAAGGGAGTTATCGTCTGGAAATACACATTATAATTAAATAAATGAATATGTATATATATATATATATATATATATATATATATATATATATATATATATATATATATATATATATATATAAATGATGGAATTCCTCGATCACTCTCCATCCGCGGTCATCGCATCTGCAGCAGTAGGGCCGACCTTGAACAATATCTTTCGACATTAACGAATCGACTGAGTCAAAGGAGCTACCCACAAAATTTACTTAGGAGAAAGATCGTTCCAGCACATATATCGTACCGGGCTCCCAACCAACAACGAGATTGAAAAGGACCTTTCCTCGTCACCACATTTTCCCCTGGGATTCAACAGATCAACACTATATTACATAAGACTCATACATAAGACTACCTAACTTGGGCAGTATGCTCACACACAAGGCGCACTTATCGCCAAATGAGCCATCCCATGGATTACGAAAATGCAATCATCCCTGGTGCCAGATGTGTGACATAATAAATACAGAAGTGGAAATCTCTTCTCCTAATAGCCCAGTAACATACAAAGTTGAGGGAACGGCACACTGACAAAGAAGGAAGTGCGTTTATGAATTGCTTTACAAGCAGTGTGACGCATTCTATTCTGGCAAACAACCCACTTGAACGAGACCATTAACAATCATCGTTCTACGACTGATAGACGGGGGAACCAGCCAATTAGCCGCCATGGTGTACATCAACTAAGTTTTAATGACTTCTATGGAGTTCGAGTATTCAAGGGGCTGCGGGAGGAGAATCCACTGCTTCTTCAGTATGCGGAGCAAGCTCGGATTTGGGTTCTGGGTGCTCTCTAGCCGCCGGGCCTGAACTCTTATGGCTGATTCTCCCGAGGAAAAACAACTTTTTTTTTCTATTTTAAGTAATTTGGAAAATTTGTTTGACCTGAAAAGTGTTTCCACCAAAAATTATTGTTGACCCGAAATTGAACTCCTTGAATAACTTCTAATATAATAACTCCTAATTGAATACTTATCAGGTGATCAAGACTGCCCAAACACCGACAGCACAAAAACACCTTCAATAATCTTGATAACGCAAATTAGCGAAACGTCAATTATTTCTATATATCTGTGTTTATATTTGAACTTATTATTCGATAAATAAATAAATAAATAAATAAATAAATAAATAAATAAATAAATATATATATATATATATATATATATATATATATATATATACGTATATACACGACGTTAAAATCTAGGATTACGTTCTTTGATGTATGAAACGGATTTGTAGGGGGTCCCCGATCCTTCCTACCCACTTTTAACATTTCGAAGCCACCTACCTAGTTCATTTTTTCTTCGAAAATTCACTAAAAGTAGCCATACTTGATTAAATGTTCAGTGTCTAATTTGACTGAACTAAATGGATTTTTTTTTAGGCAACGTTGAGTGTAAATCCACTACAGATACAGAGGTCAAATTGTATCCATCTGAATAGGCTCGACCAATGACGATAACTTCGTTCAGGCAAAATCCAAATTGGTTTTGTAGATTGAGAAAATCTGCGTTACATTTAGGAACCCGTTCACCGTCGAGTGGTCTAATTCAACCTTTCAACATTGAATTCGTTAGACGGCGAAGACTCTTGAAATTTCTGTATTCATGTTGTAGTGAGCGAGGTTGCGGGATCAATACAACCCAAAAGCTCCTTGACGCTCTAATGGGCTTCTATTGGAACTTCAGAAATCGAGTTAAGGGAGTGGTGGAAAAAAGTAGTTTACTTAGGGCTCCTAACATAATTACTCGGCGGAAATCGTGTAAAAAGAGTGGAAAAAAATTAAACAAAAGCGTTTCCCTTAATGGGGAAACACAAACCTTCTCTCTTTTCCGTATAATTTGCTGCCTAAGCCTATTTACTGAAGACTCACTTAAGAGGAGAACGTAATGGAAATGGCTAATTAAAATATTCATTACCCAATTACTCCAGTATAATTTCTAAGAATTATTCATTGCTTTTTACAGTAACAAGGAAAGCGACGTTCATTTTATTCAGCAACGAGTAAATTCAGAAAAGAAGTTCTCATCAAAATTTAGTTTGCTCATTTTTATGCTCAAAATTTTATACCCAACGTTTACTATTATAAAGTTCATTTCGGGCTCAAGGCAAATGGCTAAGGTCAGTAATAGAAGTATCAATCTCACTCGCATTGCATGAATTCTTGTGAGAGACATCGTGAGAAATACTGGACCAAACTTCATCAAATTTGGCTCAGAATCATAAGTTAGCCGGAGATAATTTATTTTATATTATTAATTTTCAGTGGGTCAGCTGGGAAGCTCGTGTTAAGTACAGAAGGTCTCTTAAAGTGTAAATTTGTTATTTAATTAATTTCTCCTTGGTAGGCGTTTTCAGCAATGAAAATATACTTAGTGTATAATAGACTTCATTTAATATTATAGACAGATGACCTGCGTGGAGGGGCTGTCCAATACAGAAATAATAACCCTTTGTGTAAAAATTTGCTGTGATTCTAACCTCTCGGTCAATTGTATTTATTTGACTGAATTTCGATTTAGAGTGTTTTAAAGAATTTAAGACTCCCATCGACAAATTCGACATCCATAATAGTAAATGAGTGTGACAGGATCCCCTTCCTCGGTGTCCGGGTTACCAAAGTCTCCAACCGTCTTGTCACTTGAAATAATCGTGAACAGCGCGTTCGACACCACGATAGTTCACCGAGTAGACGCAAACTCCCAACCCCCCCATTAAAAACCCACCTACTTATTTGAAGAATGATTATGTTAAATGTTGGCGGAAATGATTGAGAGTCCAATCCAAGAACAACAAACCTAATTAGCTTACTTCGTAAAAGTTGGTACTATTGAAATAGTCTCACTGGGCTAAGGAGGAGACTTCATTTCTTGGTTTAAAAAAAAAAGCATTGGCATGGGGAATAATAATGTAGAAATTAAAAACAAGATGGATTATCTATGACTAAAATGCAAGAAATACATCTGAAACATATTTCAGAAAATGCCATGAGAAACAGTCATTGGGATATTAACCCCCTAACAAAGATTGAAATGACCAGGAAGGATAATTTGCTCAACTTTGACAGAAAATAATGATGTGGCCCTCTTTGAGGACTTTGAATAAAAGTTTGCCCTCTATGGGGGATTTAAGTAATGAGTTGATCTCTTGGGGGACATTAAGAAAATTGGGGACAATGCCTCAGAAATATAAATTTAGGATTGTAACCCACGAAAAGAAATAATAAGGCTGAGGCGCCTGTGACAAATTAGGAATATAATTTAATAAGTATTTGTATAACACCTGGAGACCCTCGAGCGCTATGTTCCTTATCTGGAACGGTCCACAAAAAATTACTGGATCCAATTACCGATGAATAACAGTATATATAATTCATCCACGCTCAGGCAATCACATAACCAGTTTAAGACGAATGCGCTGTACTCCCATCGCCAAATTTGACATAAATAACGGTAAAGGAGTGTGAAAGCTCAATGTAACTCAATAGTATATAATAGACTTTGCAAACATCGATCACTGCGCTCGCAAAACTCTTTCCACTAGCAAGCCGCATCATTCGTCTTTACTTTGGTATCCCATCACCTGGTACTCAGCAAACCATGACATATTGGACGTCACTCATGGTAATATTAGTAACAACAATATTAATTTTATTCCTGTTTAGGAATCGTACAGTGGACGGGTAACATCTATAAAAACCGGGGAAAATGTTCGCAATGTAGAAGGAAGTGTTTCACAAGTAGAATATCAGGGGTTTTGGGGTCCTCGAAGCCACTCCACTTTGAGACCTGCCAATATCTACCCCGGCAATGTCGCGTCCTGCTGACAGAGCGCTTTCGTGTGCGACCTACGCGCATGGCCGCTATCAGGGATCTTCCTCCGTGGATGGCAGGGTTAAGGACCCAACTTGAAATAATCGGGAACAGCGGGTTCGACACCACGATAATTTGCGGGAAACCAGTTGAAACGGGAACCTTCACCAAACTGCTTAAAACGGGTTTTCATAGAAATGGCTTTGGTTAAGGAAAGAAAAAAGGTTGGGGGTTGCAGTTTTTAAGGATTTTGCAAACTGATCCCATGTAAAGAAACGTGTATGCCAACATCGACTCTATTATTGTTTAACTTTGAAGTTGAAGCTGAAGTTTTGGTAATATTAGTTTACCATTAAGCCGAAATAGACGGTTATCTAAGCATTATAGGCCTAAGTAGCTACATTCATCCAGTATAACGTTTTCAATATTTTATTAGGATTCTTTATCAATGATTGCTAAACATGAATTGGTATTTCAATTATTATCGTTTCTTTATGGCAGTTGAAGGAACTAGCTTTTAGAAATTTTTACAAGGCTAAACAGGATTTCTGTTAGGTAATCCAAGTTTAATTCATTAGTAAACAATAACTTCGAGATCATCTTTCAACAACCCACCGATTTTAGCTAATTCGAGCCGATAGAACGAGAGGAATGTGTGTTCCATGGAATTCTCATTAGCTCATAGTCACGAGTTGCTAATGGTCCGATGAAGATAGAACTTATACGTTACCTTCCAGGAGTCACATATCCCCGAAAATGGTTTACAAATTTGATAAATTTTGTCGATCCTTGCCACTGGAAACGAATCATACGTTTGTTCTCGCGCAGAGGCCAATGCCGATGCAATCCTTATGAAATTTTAGTGCAATCTCCTTGAGACAGCCATTCAATTACCCTCTCATTTTGAGCAATTTCTTGATATTGGATCATGGGGAAAGTGTAATTCTCCTTTGTAGGGGTGCACAGATGCTCCTACGGCGAAGAAACTTATATTTGGCATCCCCATGACAAAAGCATCCCGAAAGACTAATAAACGCTGTGAAGAGCAAAAAGCAAGTGGAAACTTCGATCCTCCAACAATCCTTACATTTTAAGCGCATTTGGAACCATGGATCGTTAGAAGTAGGAGTTCTTTCGCGAATATTGGAATTTGGCATCGAATATTAAAGGTGACCGAACTTCGCCCATATGAATGGTTTTTCGGGATGGAAAAGTCTGGCTGTGCAAATGAGCAAATAACAATCTTGGATGTATGGATAGATGTCATTCCAGACAATAACTCTCCTTAGGATTGAGATAAAAATTCCGTTATTGCGACAAAAAATTCCAAACTAATGGATGAGTTCGTTGTCCAGCACTTTTTTGAGAAAATTAAATTGGTCAAATTTCCAAAAATCTGCCGAAAAATTGACTAAACATGGCTAAAAAATGCTAAAAATCCTTAAATTTATACATTTTAACAGAATATTACTAAAATAAAGCTTATTAATTATAAAATAAAACATTGACAAATTTATGCTGAAAAAACTAATTAAATGTCATTGAAATTCGTTTAAAAAATGTAGGTACCAAAACTGCAAACAAGATAAAAACCAAAAATAACTTTTTGAATTGCAGATTATTATTCAGAATACGTTTTTTGCCTTAAAATTAATAGTTAACAATTTATTTGCAGTCAAAAACTCAAATTTCAAAAGAATTTAACATTATACAATGCGATAATTTACGGAAATTCGCTCATACGATCATGCTGCATGACAGGAACTTTTTCTTTGATTCTGTCATGTTCCTTTAATACTATTCATGTCTAAATATTTGAATTGTCCTGCTAATAAATTTGGCAGAACGCACTTCCTTGCTTCAATTATTCTGTGTGAAATATAAATCAGGAAGCTGATTTTGACACCTTGAGTATTACAAGTTTGTACTGAGAGTGGAAGGCCTTCAAAGCAAAAACCCTTACCGAAGGGAAGCTATGGATTTATGCAGTAGTCATACGACCGACGCCCATCCCCAGGTAGCCTTTGGCACAAGACTCGACCGCAGCAGCGCGAATGAATTATTGAGAGTGGACGCCGGAAAGGGCACGTTCGGCCGTTCGGATGAAAACGCAGGGCGGGGCCGACGTATTTAATTAGATCGGCGGATCGCTAAAGTAAACTCAAACAGCCGCTTCGAAAGGGAAATTCGAAGGGCCGGGAAGGTTTCACCTCAGTTTCTCTCAGGGGAAGCGGCAGGCCAATGCGAACCGCAGAACGATAAGAATAGGATTGCGTCCACGCAGGGCTTCCCCAAAACCAGCCCAAAATTATAATTGGGTATTCATAAAAATAGGTTTGTAATAATAAGGAATGCAGTAATGGAATATATAAAATATGTTATATAGTATATTATAACATTACGGGAACACATGGTCTACGATGTCACTACTCAGAAAATTTTAGAAGGCTTAGGGCGGGTTTCACCATCTAAGAGCTGAAGTGGGGGATAACAAACTCTCGGAGTTAAGAGAATTAAGCTACGCACTTCAAGATGGGAGTTAGTAAGTCTTTGGTTAGCCTGGTTAGTGGCCCTAGACATTTTTTTTCCACTGATAAAGCTGATAACATCAACAGGTTTTAATATACACTGTACAATCGGATAAATATAGCTTAACTTCACCAGTATCCCAGTTCTGCTCTAAACACAACACATTATGAATGTTAAATATGAGATGCAAATTTCATCTAGAAATCTGACGATTAGTTGGACGACGATAAGTTAGGAATAGATTTTACTACTAATTTCCGAAAGAAAAAAAAAATCCCTCAAAAGTTTCCCTTTGTTTTTGGTTTATTATTTCCAATAATAAGCCTATGTGATCGTGTAGCAAAAAATTTTTATAACACCCCCCTCAAACTTTGTCACTTTACGTTTCAAGGTGCGTAGAATCCAAATTTGAAATGTCCGTCCGCCGTTCGCCGTCCGGGCCATAAAAGGCCTAAGAATTGACTTAAAAAACCCGTTCTTTCGCACATGGACTCCATTTGGGGTCTAGTTGGTCCTAACGTTTAACCATCCCGATCGCTTTACTCGCATAGATGCTATGGGCCAAAAAAGGGCGAACAAGTGTCTTTTTCTACGAGCGTACGCCTGGCACGCTTGGCAGGGGGTCACGGTGGGTGGTGGTGGGGGGGGGGGGGGGGGGGGTGGAGAAGTATAGGTTGTGGCAACTCGAAATAGGACACGCCGAGGAGTCTGGACGGGCCTTATGACGTACGCTAGCCAACTAAAACTATGATCATACTCAATTGAAAAAATAATAAACCTTTGTGAAATAATTTGCAGCGTTTTTCAATAATGATCCTTAGTTGGAAAAAAACCGGATTCCAAAAATCAAATAAAAACGCTGCAAATTACAACAAAAAGGTTAATTATTCATGTATTAGAAAGTCTTCTACACAGATAACTTGTCATCAATTATTAAACCCTGTTTAGAGTCTATTTATTATCGAAACTCGGGGCTTCGCGAATCCCGAACGGGTTCATTCCATTACAGCGTTGGGACAATACAAATTTTACGCTTTATAGTAAAGTTAAAAAAACAAAACGATCCATGACAAAGTCATCTTCCCACCATGCAGAATCGTTGCATACACTGTATATTGATTTGAAACTAAGTTTGTATTTTTTTGCACATAAAATCCTTAGTTTCAATTGATGTATATTTCAATAGGTTGATTAGAGAATATATCAGTCTCAGAGGACCCTAAGCTGATAATTTCTCTTCTGTATTTAGTATAATTGTTTTCAAGTCGTTTCAAAGCCACTCTAATCCAAATTTCAGCACTGTAGGTCAAACACGACAGAAATTCGCCTCTCAGGTCCCTCAACTGATCTGAAAATGTATTCTACGTGGTCCAAAAACGCTACATTTAAAATTTCATCAAAACTCGATTACTACTGATTCGGGGATATCTTAAATTGTTACCATTCGATTCAGCGTGGAAAATTACAAAGAAATCGACACCAAACTTGTCAGTTTATGGACAGTCATTTTTACATAAAATCCCTCGATTTTCAGGACAACCCACGTTTTAACCTTAGACGCAATTTTATCACTCAAAATCTCGTTTAAAAATGGAATTGATCATACCGTTGAAAAGCTGAGGTTTCAAGGTAGCTTTTAGGTTTACAGTTGGTTCACAACACGCAGACAGAATTAAGTTTAGAAATTCGGAAAAACTAGCCATTTATAAAATGTTACGAATTCCACTTTTTGATTTAATTCTTTGCCGATCGGTCAAGCTTTAAAACTGTTCTTTTTGATTCAGAGAGATAGGCAATTTGATGTTTTTTCTAATGAACACTCTTAAAGTGTAGCCCTTGAGAGAATTATGGCCATTTAAGAGACAAAGTCGGCAAAGTGAAAGAAAACTCAAGAGGCACTTTTCCCAGAAATTAGGTGTAGAATCTACTCCTTAAACTGGGCAGGAAGGTCATATCCCAGAACACCCATGTACACCGGCGACCAAAATAATCAAGTTCAACTTGCAGTACGAAGTTGAAGCTTTGCTCAACCAAATGAGCAAAATTAGAAAAGTTTCACCGATTTTATAACTTCTACGGGGGCAGAAGTTACTTTGAGACGTGAATGTAATAATTTATCACCTAGCCAAGATCTTCGGTTTAATGTAAATTAGTGTAGTTTGTTGTTATAAAACTGACGCCCGATAAAAGCTTCGATAACATACTCCATTCTGTTATTCACTGAAAATTTTAATAATATACAGTTATCATTTTTCTATTATCTAATCGTATGTTCCGTCTCTTCTCTTGTCAATTGACGCAATGACGCCAGAGAAACAAAGAGCAGATAAAGACAACGTTTAAATAGGATGTTTCCAGACCTTTACTGTGACCCGTGAAATGGTATCAAGAGAAGGTAAACTGCGGGTTACAGAGATCGAATACCTAACTAGTACGTATTAATTAAGGAAGCGTTAGGTACTGCCTACCCAGCTTGTACAGGCAGGGTGTAGTTCCGTATGAGTCCCCACTTTCAAACCAGTGTAAATCTGTCATTAACCTGTCAAAAAATGAATTTGACGACTGTTTCGGAAACCTCAGAATCTCCTCTTTCCCATGGTTTCATGATGAATGAACGTTCTCCTTCGCTTACGTGAAAAATAGGGGATTGAAAAAAGTGGGGATACATACGGAGCTATTTGACTAGTTGAAAAGTTCCGTATTGTCCCCATGCTATTTGAGAGTCAGTAAGTGGAGTGGTGAATCAAAATCCCCTTTTGTTGGTGATCTCTGACAAAACAAAGTTAATGTTTATATTGTGAGGGATGATACAGACTCTTGAATAAATATGCATCTTATACTCCCGAGGAATCCAGTACGTTTCCTACTGTCTACTACATAGATCGATACCGTTCAGCCTCACGACGTAGAATAAAGTTCTCGAGAGACTGACGAGGTGGCTTCGGAGTGGATGAAATAGAAAGGATTGATTATGGACGTATCGTTTTGTTCTGTGAGTGGTGAACTGATGACGCTGTGTAAAAATCGGAGAGAAACTGTTGGGCGTAGGTATCGTTGTCATAAGAAAGGAATTCAGCCTCATGACAAAACTATACAGGTATTTGCCAACTCTTGTTTTGATACCATTGAAATGTAATGATCGATGCATACTATTTTGCTCAAAACCTCACTAACTATGACTTTTTTGTGTATGAAACCAGTAGATACCGATAATTCAATCACATCAGTCGAAACGATTTCGGACTGGTTTAGTTACTGTCGCGAACTGTACGAAGTGCACGATTATTATACTTCACTAAAAAGATTGATCTGGGATATTTTTTGATTTTTGAGATGCGAGCATCCAGACCACTAAACTATATTCATCCTTCTAATGTATTTACACGCTATATGGGCTTGAATATAGCGAGGAGACACATACGGAACTTTTTGACTAGGCAAATTCGTTCCCACATGTGTGTCCCCAATTTTCACCGCATTTTCTTAAAAAAAAAAAGGAAAAATGAGCTATTGTGTTCACTCTGTCCATTGATGTATGTCCTCCTAGAATCGTTTTAAATGCCACTTTCCGAGTCCGATTTTGATGAAACGTGGTATGGATGTAATCTATAACATGGCGAGGACAAAGATGTATCAGAGGCCGCTGACGCATGAGAGATCATTGGTCAGTGGAGTGAGCTCCAAAGCCATTTTATCTCCTATTACGTAGGAAGCGTCTATTTCACGCGAATCTCCTTACAAGAAAATGCGCTAACATGTGACTCACTTGCTGAGCACTGACCTACTTGTTTCAATTCCATATTTCTCAAGTACGCAGCAGAAAAAGTTAATCTATCATGAAACCATGGGAAAAAGGAGATTTGGAGGTTTCCGAAACAGCCATCAAATTCATTGTTTGATAGGTTAATGACAGATTTACGTTTGTTTTAATGTGGGGACACATACGAAACTACACCCGATTTTATAGTTCTCGAAGTCTACTGAAGAATCAAGTTTTATTTTTCTTGAAGTCTCTCACAAGACAAGAGAAAAAGAAACTTTGGATTAGATTCAAAATGATGCCCTTTCAAAAAATTTACATCACCAACAAAATAATCGTCGATTGGAAATAGACCTCATAGGTATTGTACGCAAAATATCGCTTACTATTCTCCCAGCTATTTTAGGGAGAATGATCGACTTTTGAGTGGAAAATTTGAAGCTAAGGATTTTCAAGGATACATCATAATTCTATTGAGACAATTTTCAAATGTTTTGGCGAAATTGTAATAGGCTAAATGAAAAGAACCTCAGATTTGAGCTCCACCAACGAGTAGTAAGCTTCTCAAGTCCCGATCCACGATCAGAACTCGATGTGAATTCAAATATCAACTTGAAGGGATTCAGAATTCAAGGTAAAGTTTTTAGAGATGCCCTTGTACCTAAAAAGGCATATTTTTAACAATGAGGCACAATTCAATAGGTACTATTTAGTCGACATTGATCTCAAAGGAGAAAGCTAATCTATCATGAAAACATGGGAAAGACGAGATTTTGAGGTTTTCGAAACATTCGTCTAAACTATCGATTGTCTTATGGCTTATTATTGTCAATTCCTTTTTATGTTACATCAAACAAGTAGAATTGTACATAAGATTAAACCCAAAATGGGTCATTCAAGACAGACGTTTCTTACACTTTCTTATAATAGATTGGATGTTTGATAAATCATTTCGAAATACCTTGAATTTGTGTAGGATCCCATATCTGTTGAGGAGGTCGTACGACAGATATTTGATAGGTTGTCCCTGTGCCGATTCGTGCAGCGCAAATACGTCGAACGACCAATCATCCAGGGTCTGAAAAAATGAAGTGAAATAAATAATAAGTTACTCCAAAGAGCTGAAACCTGTAAATAGTATCCATAAATCATAGCACTCATTCACGAGAAAGGATTCTTATCAGATATATATCTATTTTATAACAATGTGAGGACATACCACCTGTTTCATGAGAATAGAAATCCATCTTAGTCCCCGTTTTACTTGATTTTGCATACTTATTTCTAAAAACTAATCTCGTACATGCAGACGTTAACATAAGTACCTACGTAAAATAAAGAGGTCATGAGTTATAATATCTCATATATGACTAGTTCGAGAAGAAAGTATTGTAAAGTTATATAAAAAACATTCAGAGTAATCATTGTCATAATTTCATTAAAAAAACACAACTATTTCTTCCTAGCTTATGTATGCAGTAACTTATTTACAAGGAAATTCCCTCGGTCACGTCCATATTCTCCGGAACACCTTTTGCTATGTATAAATTGTTTAAAGAGTGACCTGAAAATTTTTTAGCTGCACGAATCTAAGTTGGAACCTACGTGAGGTGGAATTAAAGCTAATAATAAAGAAGCATATTCTTATGCATACATACACTTTCATTATACCTACTAGCCCTTTGCACAAGTGTAAAAGGGACCATAAGGCATGTAGTGTAGTTTCCGACCTGTGCAACTTGTGGTTTCGCATTATAAACAGAGCAAAAATCGACCGGCCTGCACCCAGAAGCTTGGAACGTGTTGAGGAGAGGAAAGAGCAACAAGCCAGAGAGAAGGAGAGACTAACCTATAAAAATGGCTGCAGACCGAGCATTTCAACTTGCTCAACTAACTTAACCCGACGGTGTCCCTAAGACTCCGGCTTTCCAATTTCCCATTTGAATGATTTCTCACTTTCTTTCCTAACCGTGGATACGACGGTGCCTTAACGGGCTCTGGGCTTATTCATTCCTCCGTCCATACATTGATTCGAGGGCTCCTTTATGGGCTCTGGGCTACGACAGTTGGCTATTCCGGAGGAAATAATCAGCCTCCATCTCTCCATTTACAGTTTGTATTAAAGGTCTTTTAAAGGGTTTTAGCAGTTCAAGTTCTACCACGAGCAAACCCTTGTTTAATTTTCAATTTAAACTCGCTAGATCCATTTAGTACGAGTTTCCTTTTGCCAGACTCACTGGGCTCATTTTCTTGAACTATTTACAGACGCCAAACACAACATATGGCAATTCGGGAGGCTTAACTTTAATTAAAGTTTGGAAATGAGATGAATGTTTACATGAAGAGCAGAGACAGGGGTCTTGAAGGTTATTAGTTTAGAATTAAGAATCTACAAGGAGTTCAGTTTTTGATTTTAGCTGAACTTTTAGATGCATTCATGGCTCAGCGGATCACGGGTATTAAAAAAGAAAGAAAGGAAAAAAATATATCAGGCTGGTCTTGCCGTTAGGTACAACTGATAGAGAGATGCTCGGAACATTCATGCCAATTATATAGAATTTGGATCTTTTTCGTTAATTCACTACCACCCCTTTTATTGGCTTCCGTTAATTCACTACCGCTTGATGTAGGTATGTTCTATTGTCTCAAAACCGTCCACTGTGTTCCCGTCAGATCCAAGAGAATGCGCGTCTATCGCTCTCGCGCCGGGTAGAACACGTCATTCTTCCAATAATAATTTAAGGGCATAGTTCCCAATTAATAATTCCCGGGCTTAGTTCCCAATTAAAGTCCCCAACGTGGGCAAATATTTTTATGTCTATTTTATTTTCCTACAGGTATAAGTCTCCATAGTTGAGCAACCGTTTATTCCCGATTGTTCCAATCTTTGATTGGGGGTTACCTAAATTACCTAATGAATACTTCATATGAAGATTCATTGACAATCCATCCTGTTTTAATTTCTCTTTTTTTATCCTCACTCGCCAATGCAGCTATTTATCAATGATCCTCAGTTTTCAACCAGTAAACTATTCCACCTGGTTTATATACTCGCTCTTCAATCAAGTATGTATTTAAGGGAAGGAGAGTGACAGTTCCCATCAGAGCCAAGAGAATGCTCGTCTATCCGTCGCTCTCGCGCTGTGTTGAACGCGTCATTCTCGAGTTATTGGAATGCTGTGGTTGGCGATAGATGAGGATCCGAGAACTGGAAAACCATCTTCTCCGAACATAGCTATCAGTCGAGTTGTATCTTTTATGCTACTGTCACACTCCCCTCCCTCTAAGAGAGTGGATTCCCATTGCACCTCTGGGGTGACCTGTCTGTCATATGTGGTAAAATAGATCAGAATGCTGTGTACAGTTTAGTGGTCTGGATGCTCACAAGCTTGCATCTCAAAAATACATAACATCAAGTAGTCAATCCCTTAGTAAAAATACGGATTAGATGGACGTACAGGTCAGAATGAATGAATGGTAATGAAGTAACGGAAAAGGTCCTGGAATTTTATTGTTTTTTATGCAACTAAAAACACGGATTTGGATCTGAAACCTAGAATTTAGACATTTGTAACAAATCAAGTGGAATTAAATGGAAGTTTTGCCGTTTCAAAACGACACGCAATGCTCGTTTGTTATTTAAAATGCAAATAGCTGTGAGAATCCTAAACACTTTGGGTAGGTTTCCCGTGTCCAACAAAACCACCAAGAATCTAAGCTTGAGCTTGACTTTTCAGTGTAATAGGTAGGTAGATACGTATAATGTGCGAACCTGGTTCCTGTCTTTGTGTGGTTCGTGCGTAAAGGGTACAACCTATTATTTCGTTATAATCTCATATTGTGCATGCAATGTGGTTACATACATTCATATTCATGACTGAATAATAAAACCCCCGACGGCAACGCTTGTATAGCGTTTTACTAATAACATTGGCAGCAAGGCGTTGAGGATCCTTGTGACGGTTTGAAGACAGAACAGTGTTCTTCTACTCTTCTAAAATAATGTAGAATGTGGATGGGTTTCGCGTTTAAAGTCTGCCAAGTTGGGTGTAGCACATAGCTTCCTCGTATGCGTAAAATGAATGTACCTAATATAGAACATTAAAATGTTCAAATTATCTTATGATTCTATAGTTGGTTCCTATGGTTGAGGGAAATGATAAATAAAATTAAGATATGGGGGAGGTGAATTCCTTGGTGTCCAGCAAAGATAATATACTCGTATGTTAAGTTATGCGAAGTAGGGAAGTTGTGGTAATGAGATATATTCACAAAGAGAAATGATTGACTTGGTAAGTAGGTAAGTACCTTCCCTTGATGGTGAGGAAGGACTTCAACTAGGCTGATCTTATCCATTTCGTTGATTCAACAGTGAGATCACGTGGAACGGCAGCAAACCTCGATATTTCCTACCTGGATTGATGGGTTCCAGGGAAAATCACTCTTCCTTTTTGGTGTTCTCGTCGTAAATAAGGGTAGGTTTGAAAACGACTAAACTGGAAAAGTCGGCCGGCATTCCGATTTGAATAAACTATCGTTAAAAAAGTTGAGGAAGGTTCGGTACGGGAATCTCAAGTACTAATGACGAAGGGAGCTCCACCAACTGCATAGATACTGCATTATGATGAAGAAGGTATAACTTTTTCTTTTTCAACGACGAACTTGATACTAATATATATAAATTGCTTACAAGAATATTATGATACAATAGATGACAATAAAAATGTTAGTAATACAAACAAAAGCTAATTATCAGATGTACAACTGCTAAAGAGGTAGAAAAATATTAGCGAGCTTATGTTGGTTGCCTTATGTTGGTTATGTTGATTATTGATAAAGCGTTTGAGCTTGAAGTTTGTTTACAACGATGACAGTGGTCGACAGGGTTGCCGTTCCAACGTAATTCCGGTAGATCTACCGGTATTTCACTTTTTCTACCGGCCTACCGGTTTGAGGCTTGAATCTCCCGGGATTTAGAGTTCTGAGCAAAATTCAAGGCAAAACCTTCCACATGGATCAACGAGTACACATTCTCCGTATTATTTCTATCATGCACAGTACCTACATGGAAAAGTGAACTTCCCTTCATCCATGGTATGTACCTACCTACCAGTTTCGTCCATGTCTATTCTGTGGTCAACTTAGGCTTTTGGTATTACTTCAATATGATGCATTTTAGGTTTTTATAATTTATTTAATTAGTATTACCTAGGGACATGAATTTCAGTTGCTCAGTGCCCACATCTCTGTTCGCTTTCGCCTCATTGTTTACTTTGGTTACTTACTGTGCTTATTCGTCTAGTGTTTTATTCTCTCGGATCAGCGTCTCAATTTTCGATCTTCAATTTCAGTTCAACGGTACAGGTGAGCTAGTTTCCCTTTCCCTCTAAATATACTACTCACAGATTATGCAGCTTCTTGTTACCTATTTACGTATATAACTCTTATTGCTTCCGATTCTTCCAAGGTAGTGGAAAAAATACTAAACTGTGAGTGTAAGAATCAGTATCTGCTTTCTCACATACAAGAAGTTCCTTTGTTAGAACCTACAGTGGACACATAAATTCAAATGTTACCAACAAATTATACCCACTGAGCGGTTGTTAGTGATGTGTTTTGTAAACCCTATATTTTCCCTTGTCATTTCATCTATTTGACCCTGAAGTGCCTACCTATTACTACTTTTGATGAATTTAATTAGGTAGTAGTAAAAAATTATGGATACACTGATTTGGTCCATACTAAAAGGCAACACTAGCGTAATATTGTATTCGATTGATAAAGTTAAATCATAGTTAAATCATAGTTCGTTCAAAAAGCTACCGGGAAATCCACCGAATATCTGAAATTGCATTCCGGGATCTACTGGTTTTTTTGACCAGATCTACCGAAATATAGTATTGGGCTGACAGGAAGGAGGTTGATCGATTTTCTATTGATTAAGTTGAAAATATGAGAAAACTATTGAAAAGTGACATGAAAAACAAATAAATTCGATGTGAATCGAGCGGTGAGTGGTTTCGGATGATGGAGTTGGATGGATCGGAAAGGAAGACTATTTCAGAGTTGCGAATTCAGGTATGCATTCTTGCACACTACTCCATCCATCAAAAGTAAGGTTAATCCACCAAGGATTCTCTCAGTTAATGACTTGCTGATGCTACACGCTGATGCATTCTTTCTTTGCGCATGTGCGGGCAATTCATGGTTACGATAAGGACCTGTTGATTCGGAGAGACCGAAAATAAAATCTGCCTCTAGCTGTTAAATCTGTCAAAGCTGAAGAGGGGTCATGCTGATGGGGATGTCTTAACAAAGTTTATCAACAAGCGCCAAGTTGGGTCATGGGAGCTGGAGTTGAGCGTTTGGTAGACGGAAAGCTTATAATTATGAGCTTTCCAAAGAGGATGGAACTTCGTTAGCGTGGACAGATCTCCGGCAGGAAGGAGTTCAATTAGCGAGATTTCTGGAAATGGGTTCAGAGGGAACGACCATTTTTTGACTCGTATACGTCGGGTTTCGAGGGTCAAGGAGAAATAATTCCTTTCACCTCGCTTTATTTCAAATTATTATTAAATATTACCGACTGGTGTAAGAGTAAAAGTTTCCAGTGATAGTTTCCACTGATGAAATAATTTAAAAACTCGGGGTTTTTAAACTATTTTTTAATTACATTAAATTTAAATTTAATATTTAATTTAACCCCGGGGTTGCTTTCCGCATTGAGCGTTCGGCTAAAATGCTAAAACATGGAACATGCTTTCTTACCACTAATTTGTAAATGTAAATAAATTTAGAACTTCGACATAAATGTTTTACTAATCGAACTTAGAAGGAGGTATCTAGGTAGGTAATTTTCCATTACGGTGCTCGTCTACAATTACTATAACCAAGATTAACTTCTCAACCAAGTGCAACAAAACAAGCGGCATTGTTTACTATATCCATATATAACAAAAAATAAAAATAAAACTACGACATGAATAGAAGAACAAGTACAAAAGAAATGCGTGATGAATCGAGAGCTTTCCAACGAATGGAGAACGATTTTTGTGCGGTGAAAACTACAGAAGTTTAATTTCCTCAGCAACGGCTAGGTTGTACGTAAAAATCATAAGAAAATTTTGTGGCAATTCCGCAGTTAGCTCAAGGCTAAAGCATGTTCCATGCTAAAATGAAAATAAACTGTGGAGTCGTAACAATGTCTGTAACGACATCTATCGGCGTGAATGGAAGCAAACAACAGTATTAGAAGTGACCTTAAATCCATATTCGCTGTAAACTACTTTGGTATACCCCCTCCCCCCTTTTGGTTTTAACCTTGTTTTGAAAAACAACTCACGCACAAACACACACATACACACACGTACACGCATACACACACACACACATACTATACTATGAAAAGGATTGAAACGAATGCTCAGATGCCTCCGATTTCAATGAACAAAATTTTCGAAAATTTTAATTTTAAATTTTTTGGAGCCATTGCAATAGCTTCATTTTCTACAAAAATTCGCTAAAATATTATGATGGTGACCTTCATTCAGGTCTCGGACAAGCAAGCGAATCGAGCAGGCACAGCTAGTAGAGTATAACCGTGTACTATAACCATATTCTAATTGCGTAGGGTCCAACATTGTCTAGTGCGTCTAATAACATATTTTTTAATCTTCCTTAGAAGCTGTTCGATAGCAGAATGGGTCTTGGGAAATATATACGTGACCTGGGGAATAAATCTCTTGTGAATAAATTACTGCATACTTCATAATAAGTTAAGAAGAAATAATTTTTTTTTTTTAAGTAAATGGAAAGATCACAATAAATTAGGAAACCCCGTTTATCTAATGTATGAGGAAGTGGACTGCGAATCTCTCTCGTGGGAATTGCCGCAATAATAGAGCCAAACACGCACATGAAAAAGGAAACTGAGTCAATAGTCTTTAAGGACAGCTATTTAAATGTACATCAATCTTCACAAACCACAAACTGCGAGAACGCAGATTAAATTAAGAGTTCATAATAAATTGTAAGCAAACCTTTTCAAGTTGTTACAATAATACCAACTCACGTACCAATTTGCAAGTATGAATTTGAGTTTTGTAGATCCAGGCTAGAAGTTGGAACTGGGCTCTAGCCGGCTAATGGCTCTAGTATACAATTTGCTATAGGAAGTCCTCATTAGAAGTAGAGAGCGGGTGGCTCATTAAAACTTTCTCGATTCAACAAAAAGTTAGAAGAAAACCCTACAACTGCAAAGAAGAAAGATTTCAGGCTAATTGTCTCGATGTTATATTGGCTGGCTTACAAGTAGCCGGGCTGCACGGGGCTTATAACAAACGTGAGACGTTTTTGTCATTTGTTCAATCCCAAAAGATGTTGAACAGAGTGAATGTTTTTTGAAAAAGTAAGTTTTACTTTCAGCGAATTTTCGTAATTTCTTGCTTTCCGCGTTATTGATTGGTCAGGTTGAATTCTATTCTCGGAATGGGGCGTTCAACCTACTTTTTGAGTAGCTTTAAATGCAAGATCGCAGCATGAAGGAAATATGGCTATAACGTGAATGGAAGTCAGTAAAATGAGTATTATAAAACCATATTGAAGGTTGGTTGAGGATGTGGGGTTCTAAGAGACTTCCCACGTAGTTCAGGATAATTCTTTGATTATTAATCGAGCGCTTTCGCCATTGCGACCTCGTCAGGAGGATGAATGGGTGATGACGTGGGAATCTCCCCATCCCTGCTTCTCCACTACATCCTGTTTTTTTTTTTTTTTTACCACCACTTGTATCATTAGCTGTGTTCCAAGCACCGCGAGTTCATGAACTTTTCGGAACTGATTCGGCGTCAAACCTTATTTTATTTTTTTTTTTAAAAAAAAAAAAAAAAAAAAAAAACGCATTTATTTAGATAAGTATTGCAATACAAAAAAAAAAAAAAAAGCCACAGTTCCTTTGAGCCTGACGGCTAAAATTAAAAAACATGAATATGCTTTAGCCGTACACGACTCACTCCTCGTCGATTCTCTGAACCCGACCCCCCATCGGCCTCTGAACTCTGTTTATCATTCTGCCATCAATCCTAAAACATGGAATCATGTTTTAGCTCCTCGCTCTCACTTTATTATAGAAATGATCACGACGATTGAGCTCTTGTGAGATGATGATCTCCTAATAGAAACTCGCGAGTAAACATTCACTTTATTATAGAAATGATCACGACGATTGAGCTCTTGTGAGATGATGATCTCCTAATAGAAACTCGCGAGTAAACATTCACTTTATCATAGAAAGAGGCTAAAGAGGCTACATACGAAATTACAGCTTCCTATAGTGTAAAGTATAGAAATTACCTATTAAAATAATTTAACCACCGCTTCACAAATCTAACCGTTCTCGCAATATTCGGATCACCTGCTATGAATCAATAATCGAAACACCAGCTCAATGAAATCATCAGAAATTAACAAGCGGTTGCAATCATGTTCACAATATCAATAATTGAGAATGATCACCTGTGTGTAAACAATTATTCATATAACCATGCTCATAACTCAGCTTGTTGGCCATGCACTTCGCAGTAGTTAATATAGTATGGTTGGATAAATCGAGAGCTTTCGAACGAATGGTCAACGAATTTTGTGGGATGAAAAACGACGAAGTATCATATCCCTAGCAACGACTCGGTTGTAAGCGGAAATCATCACAATTATTGGCGCTACTTTCGTTGCACTCTCGTGGGACATTTTTCGGTAGTTAGGTCACGGCTAAAGCATATTCATGCTAAAAAAAGTTACACAAATCAATAAATGCTACTCCCCACTATAAGTCGTAGACTTGTGCTGTGGGGAGGAGTAATACATAATCAGCACACTCATTCAATACCTTATTCAATAATCATCTTGTAAGTAAATATAGGTAAATTAAATTAGAATCAATAGGTACATATACATCGGGTAAATCAGAATACATAGGAATTATTCAGTTACCATCTTGAAGTTTTAATATTATCTAATGGGTCTCAGATTGCCTCATTATTATATGTTTTTTCAGTTCTTTTTTGAACTTTTCAATTTTAGAAGTAGAGCGGAGCTCATGGGGTAGGGCATTGAACATTTTTACTCCCCGGTAATCATACGCCCGTTGGCCATGGTGAGTCCTACGGAAAGGCAGTTTCGAAAGAAATTGCCCACAAGTTCTTGTTTTTCCCTCATCTAAAAATTTCAGGTGGTTGCTATGTAAATCCTTATATATTTTAATTATAGTTATCTTGTCAATTAGCTCTCCCAATTTGAGAACGCGAACTCTTTAAAGAGAGCTTCTGTCGAGTATCTTGTCCTTTTTTTAAGTAAGACTTTGATTAATAAGAGCTTCTGAGTCAGGAATAACGAATCAAGAAGGGACGCGCTACATCCTCCCCAACCAGATGCACCATAGATCATGAGCGACTGAATGAGCGCATAGTATACCATTCTACGTCTATCAATATCTAAAAAGTTCCTCAGCTCCCTACACACATGGATCATCTTTCTCATCGAGGATGTCACTTTTTTCAGGTGTTTGTCCCATCTTAGGTTCTGATCAACTTCCACGCCTAGGTATCGAACAGAAGCAACTTGTTGTATTACTTCACAGCAGCACTGAAGGTTAAAATTTATGCGCACGTGAATCGTGTTCCAAGCGTTTTGAGTTCAGGAACTCAACACTCGCTGAGGTACTCCCACCGCGTCGGGTTCATGAACTGAGTTCAGTGAGTTCATGCACTTTTCAGACCTGCTCGGGGATAGGGTTGAGAACTCGAACTGAAGGAAACCTTTCTGATCGTGACAATTCATTTCACCGCAAACCTTCACGCTAAATGCCTTGTCATTAGCCTGCTTGATGCTTGTTGTGTTATCGTTTTTCACATCTCTTATTCAATTTGCTTCATCTAATAATTATTACAACCGTCAGTTTTCTTTTATCATCTGTCTACACATGGATAGAAAACATTTGTTTAAGGGTAGTTGGTAGTTTGCACTCAAAGTCAGACTAATGTTTTTCTCGTACGCATTTAGCCCACCCTACCTTACTTAAAAAGTACCAGTCATGCAGTTTGATCGGATGAGCGAATTTTCGTAAATTACCGTATTGTATAATGTTAAATTATTTTGAAATTCACTTTCACTTTCACTTTTTGAGTGCAATGAAATTGTTAACTATTAATTTTATTACAAAAAAGTATTTTAGATAATAACCAGATGAGTATTCAAAATATTACCGATTTTTACAACTAGCGAACGGCATTATTTCGATTTTTGACTGATTTTTCAACTTTGAAATTTTTGAAAACTTGATACATATTCTTATAGGAAATTTTACGCTGATTCCGAATATACCACATGTTAGTATGCTGAAAAAAATTTTCGCACAACAAATCGCAAAAAACAGGCTATTTTGAAATTTTTGACTACATTTTTGAAAATTTCAACCCGAAGATGTAATCCGATCATACTGGCCAACGAACTTGAACTTTCGTTTTGTGTCCTTAACATTTTAAAATTTGTTTGAAGTTTCTAGCACAATTCTACGGACAGTTATCGTCTGGAATGACACATACATATATGTATACATACATACATTAAAAAAATGCGTTAAACTTCAGAATATGATTCAGAATAGCCTGAAACGGATTTCTGCATAAAATTTTTTCAAAAATTCACATTCTACAAATTTTGAGGCTAGAGCAATAGCTTAATTTTCTTCAAAAATTCGCTAAAAACGTCGTGTTTAGCACTTTTTTTTTTTTGCCTTTTCTCAATAAAGCCTTTGCTCGAGGGATTTTGATGAAATTTTCAACAGTTACTCTTCGTCTGGGTGGGAATAATATCCCATACCCTTCATACCTGGGAAAATACTTTGAGGGTGGCAATTAGCAAATAACCTTCAAAAATAGTTGAAAATGTCCGGTTTTTCGCAACTTTTGAGCCTTTTTCTTTAAAATGCTCAAAGGATTTCGATGACGAGGTTTTCACGTTAGTAAAGACGGCGCTGGTTGGTGCATTGAGTGTCAGGTGAACTATAGAGTTCCCACCGACGGGTTCTTGAACCTAAAAGTTTCGTGAATTCGTGGAACCCATCTCAGTTCATGAATTCACGAGTTCATGAACTCAGACGGGTGCTTGGAACACACCTATTGGTTGTTGGTTCACAATACTCAGTCCTCCTTCGTCTGTCTAGATGGAATTTTATTTCTGTTATACTTAAGGAAAAAGTAAAGACAGGATTGTACATTTGTGTTATTTGCACTTAGAAAATGGGGAACATACAATGTTACGGCAAAATAGAATGAGCTAAGGGTATATTATCTTTAGAGCTCGGTTGGAAAAAACGTCCACCTTTAGAAAATACATTGCACGGTGAACAAAACTTTGAACGTTGGATAAATATATTTAACGTCAAATAAATACATTCTACAACTAAAAAATAGTTTCTATTGTAATTAAAAACCTTGGCCCGGAGAACGGTGCGCGTGAAATCAGGGGGTCCCCAGTGTAAAATAACCAATTTAATGTGCTCAAAAAGTGCTGGCTAACAAACTCATCTTTTCATAAGGAAAACTTGATTTTTTGGGGCAAGAATGGAATTTTTATCTCAATGCTAAAGAGAGTGACCGTCTGGAATAACATATATGTACATATGAAAACGATCTAGGATTCGTTTCAGAATGCTTCAAATCGGATTTCAATACAGAAATTTTTCAAAATTTTTTATTTTAACATTTTTGGAGCAATTGCAATAACTTCATTTTTAACGAAAATTCGCTAAAAGCAGGATGTAGTGGATAAGCAGGGATGGGGATTCCCACGTCATTACCCATACATCCTCCTGGCAAGGCCTCAAAGGCGAAAGGTTACAATTTCAAAATTTGGAAGGAAAATATGGAGGGACTCAGATCAGCTTTGGAACCTCCGAGGCTAACTTTCCTATTCGACTCACGGAGTTGTTATTTAGTTGGAGCTTCTCTGGGATTCAAGATATATTACATACGGGGTGTAACAATTATAGACCAATGAATGATCTGCGTAGAAGTACTATCTAACATAGAAATGATAAACCATTGTGTAATAATTTGCAGCGTATATAATTAAAGTAACTAATAATTTGAGCTACCTTCACGCGGTCTAGCGACGGGAATGATATTGTGATTTGGCACCTGACAACAATGAGAGGAATTCACCTACATCGATCTGGGCGACGCTATGTTCACAAAGGACATTCCGACGACGTGCCTACGACATTCCACGACGCAACTACACCAAAACCTATCGACAACGGTGTGGTCGATACATTCAATCACAATGTCAATCACAGTCATACAATGAATACACTTTGGTCAGCGTAGGTAGCAGGTAGCCATTTCATATTAACGTAGAACTCGCTTCTACCCGAATGTAATGGTATAATACGAGACCCTCTCGAACGAGCAAGTTTGTCCCCCACCCCGGCAACTACTTGGAACCGTTCCCTAGAAGAAGAACTGTGAGTTCTTCAATCCCGTTCAACCTAATTAGTGGACATGTAGGTTAGAATGAAGTGTATAGTTTGGTGGTCTGGATGCTCGCAAGCTCGCATCTCAAAAATACATAACATCAAGTAGTCAATCCTTTAGTAAAAATACAGATTAGTTTGTAGATCAGAATGAAGTGTTTATAGTTTCGTGGTCTCATAACACGATCACATAACAGTTTAGAAACGTAAATGTGACTTTTCATTTGTGACTCATGAGCTGCTCCGCGTTGAACGGAATTGAAGAACTCATAGTTCTTCTTGTTGGGAACGGTTCCAAGTAGTTGCCGGGGTGGGGGACAAACTTGCTCGTTCGAGAGGGTCTCGTTGGTATAATGGTCAAAAAATATACATAACAAAAATGACGTTTCCACGAACGCCAATAACCAGGCAACCGAGTAACTACACTTATCAGCACGATTGCCTGTAGTTATGAAGTATCTTTATATATAATTCCGAACGGTCTTTGAAATTGTGAAGAACTGGCCGCGGTCCAATTTCAGTGTTAGACGGCTCATTCGAATCAGCACGGCCCCAAGTTTGTTGCAAAAGTGTCGCCGTTCGTCTCTATACCCGCCTTGATCGTGTTCTAGGCGGTCCTTATCAACGAGAGTTGTTTATTAGGCTGTGGCGGTAACAACAGTTGCCATCAATTCACGGTAAGTAAGAAACGTAGTGTAGTTACTTACATCTAGGAGAGTTATTTCTGAACGAAGAAATTGAAACTGAAGAACTTAGCGGACTTTATATATAATTCCGAACGGTCTTTATATATAATTCCAAATCAGCACGGCCCCAGGTGTCGGTAAGTAAGAAACGTAGTGATGGGGTCTTTTCTGATCAGCTGAGTGAGCTAAATTCTTTCCTGTTCACTGTAGGAAATTGAAATTTGATAGGTAGACTCTCTGGGACATTAAGAGACGAGTGAAGTTATGGGGTCTTTTCTGATCAGCTGAGTGAGCTAAATTCTTTCCTGTTCACTGTAGGAAGTTGAAATTTGATAGGGAGACTCTCTGTTTATGAAGCTGTGGCAGTAACAACAGTTGCCACTGTAAGTAAGAAACGTAGTGTAGTTACTAACATCTAGGATTTCTGAACGATCTTTGAAATTGTGAAGAACTTCGCGGACCGATTTCGGTGTTAGACGGCCCCAAGTGTCGTCGTTCGTCTCTGAGCTTATTTTGATCGTGTTCTAGATTAGGGCTTTCGAAGCCCTAACAGGCCTCTAGTTGCGTAATACTTTCAACGATATCCCGACATCTCATTAGAATGAGAATAATCACATTTCAGGTGTAATCATGTTTTTGGGATTTGTCATCTGAAAAATAGCTGAACGACTCATAAGCGATTTGATCCTTTAACATACGAAAACAATCCTAAAACCTTATAATAACAGCATACAGAGAATCAGTCAGCACACAAAGCAGAGACAATCGACACCAGGGGTAAAACGCGTTCCACGTTCGTGATAGATAAATATGTTTAGCCGTAGACTCTAAGTGGAAACGAAGGGGGAGTGTCTCGCCGCACCACTGTTTTTTAGCAAATTGTGAACTATTGACACGGTCAACATTTACTTCACACATTATTCTATTTGTCCAACTGGTTGCTAGGAAACTTATTGTCAAAGTCATTGATAATTCAAGAGTTCGCACTGCCGAGTCTCGCCGCGTGCTAAATGGGGACGTTTCTTTATTCGGACAGTTGAGATTACAACAAGTTTTATGTATTAAAAAACAAACTCATAACTTTAAATTCGATTTTTAACAAAAAAATAAAACTATAAGTAAGTAGATATTTTACACTCTTGAATATTAATCTCCTTGAAGAAGCCCCAGTTCCTGAGGAGAAACGTTGGAGTTTAATAAAAAAAACTAATTTAAGGACAGAAGGTCTTTTCTATAAAGCTAAATGGGGACGACAAGCCCAGAGAGAGAGCCCTACACTATACAACTGCTTACAGGCTCGGCCAGACAATCATTCTCTCATTCCAACTCGCCTTGTTATTTGCTCAAGTTACCTTACCTCACCTCAACCACCTTTTCCAATGGACGGTGTCCGACAGGACTCCGGGTATTCCAATTCCTAATCCGGAACCCTCTCAGCTTCCTTCCTAAGTACCGGAGAACTCCGCACTTCATCTTTCGTACGAACATATTACAACGGTGCACTTAAGCGGGTTCCGGCCTGATACCCAACATTTTCCTCATTTACTTTTCCAGCTGTTTCGACAGCCTGATGATGATCTATTTATAAATGGAAAGCGCTCGCCCCCGGTACTCACCTTGCAAGTGAATCCTCCAAAAGAAATGTAAATGATAATTTTACTATCACTACTAGCGGTGATAACAGGGTTGCAATGTGTCCGGTTTTGGCCCGGACAGTCCGGTTTTTTATCAAGGTGTCCGGGCGAAAATGGCTCTGAACGCCAAATGTCCGGTTTTCATTGAAAGAGCGAAAAGTGGCCGGTTTTTTGTGTTTTAACCACGCTCCTTCTCTAGTGGGACATTGTGTCAACCTATGATCGCGGTCTTAATAACTTATTTCACACCCCTTACCACAACTGAGACTACGAGTTTTTTCAAAATCCAGCTAAAATGCACTTATCTTCCCATTTGAAACGAAATCACAATGTTGGCCAAATTGTTCAAAAGCTTACTTATTACTTGAGACAGTTGAGATTTGACAATGGATTTTTTTAGGGAAGTAAAACTTGAATTTTCATAGATTTTTATTAATATTTATTTTTTGAAGCAGTTCATGTTTATGTTGGTATGATATTTAAATGATATTTTTCGAGAATCAAAAGACACAATTCTATTAAAAAATTCAGCGCTGATTTCCAAAAAATGCTCGAAAATCAAAATTGGTTGAGTTGTAGTAGAGAAACGTGGTTTTAATGCAAAACGAAAGTGGTTTCATTGAAAAACTCTTTAAAAAATCATACATCTCGAATATGATTAAGGATTGGGATAGAAAATGACGGTATTCTACTACATTTTCGAACTAGTTTAATTCAAAATTTGTTAAACTTATCTGAATCTATCCATTATAGTCAGCAAGTGGTAGGTATTTATTGAAACGTTTAGATAAAAATAAACATTAGGCCCCTACCTCAGGGACCTAAATAAAAAAAACACAAACGGTGGGTACAGCTTTCGTACAAGTACGCAACCACGAGGGACATTTTATGTCTTTGCGCCCCCTCCCGCACCCACACCACGTACCACGTACGTACTCGTTTATTTTTTTTGTTAAACATAAACACAGTCCGAGCTTCATCTCCAAGACTCGTACATCTCCAAGAGATAATTCGTTCATCAGTTGTTCGGTCTTACAATTATGTCTTTACTTATATAAAGCTTGCAATCGTGTTCACAATATAAATTATTGAGAATGATCACCTGTGTGTAAACAATTATTTAAACAATCACGCTCATACCGCAGCTTGTCGGCCACGCACTCGGCTGTGGTTAACGTAATAACACTTTTTGAGTTACCTATGTGCCATAATAAAGACATAAAATTTCAAAATGAAATAATATGTATAATATGAAATACATGGCATATCTCTGCTAATCATAGTGTCCGGTTTTTTGCCCTATACAACCAGGCAACCCTGGTAATAACCCTTTAGATTTAATACCAAAATTATCCTATTACCCCGATTATGTGTCGACAGAGTACTTACTGACTACTCTGGGGAAAATAATCAATCTCTATCTCTCTATGTACTTGTAGTTTCATAAGTCGAAAGGGGTTTTCCAGTTCAGGTTCCAACAATCAATTTTCCCAAGTTCAATTCCCATTTCTCAACAAGCAAGATTCACATAGCACGAGTTTCTTCTTGCTAGACTCACTTGGCTTAACTTCGCTTCAATTTTGAACTTTTCTCGCACTCAACAACAGTAGATACATATATGTAATTATCTACTAATACAGACCTAGATGTAGGAATCAACCGAAAGACAATAAATAAAATACCTACCTACGCTTCACTATCCGTCTTCAGACAGCAAAATATATAAAATAATATGAAGAGGAAAAGCCATTTTTTGAATAGGAAATTCTATAGAATCGTCGCAGTTTGTTCAGTGCATTTCACTATGTATCCACTTGTTCTCATTTGCTCTCATGTTGATATTTTTTCTTGCCATAAATCTAGCCCTAGAGGATGAACGGATGAACCTTCAGCGATCCGGGTCGTGTCGATCTATGTTTAAAACTGAATTCCTTAATTTAAAAAACCTAATTTAAATGAGTATACATATATATTTTAATGCTTAGTTTTACTCACCCTTCAAATTGGATTCCAAAATATGAGGACCAATTAGTTCTATACGAATTCCTTGAAATAATATTTATAATGGCACAAATATGATTTTCGCTCCAAGATGGAACTTTAATCCAGCAGTTTGGGAGAAAAGCTATCAATAATACGGCAGGCGGACGGTTTTTTTTAAATTCCATTTTAGGAATCCACGCATCTTGAAATGTAAACCCACAAATTTTGAGGGGCTTAACATTTATTTGTCTCGGTTCATTACCAAGGTTTTTCATAGGAAACAATACAAAATGATCTCGATGACAGCACCCACTATTTTTACTACAGAAAGCCAAGTAAGTAAGTGAAAATGCGTATAGTAAAACGTGTAGAACCACAGCTATGTTTACTTCTAATAAATGATTACTCATCGTTGAAAATACAATAGGTAAATTCAAGATACATTCTGGATAACGAATGTTAAGGGAAATATCTACATTACAGCGGGTTAGTAGCTGACCAATTTTATTGAAAAACAAGAAAACCTACAAGCTACAATATACCGGAATTATCTGTGAGAAAAATTCTAAGCCACTTGTGAGAAAACAATATTTGACATACCTTAGTTGAGACATACAAAATATCAAGAGCAGCTGTAAATGATACCCACCGGATACTGCATGGAACAAGTACATAACAGAAAGTTTGATATTGCTACGCTGCTGCGGAATATTATAATTTGTTAGAATGAGTGAAACTAATTCGAAATCATTCTTTTCAAACCATTTTGAGTTATAATATGATGAATATATCTGATATACTTCTACGAAGTGAAGGAAATATGATTTATTATGGGAATGCTGTATTGTGAAAGTTATGATGAAAATATAATTATCAGTTGATTCATGGAGGTAGCCATTCTTAGAAAGGTATGAGGTGAGGGTGGAAGGTAATCGATCGGTTTCTTCCGAAAATGGAGCTGTCTGTAAATCCTCTAAATTTACTCATTTATTTATACAATTACGCCCAGTGGTTAAAAGTAATTTCAGTTGGCACTGCTGATAATGAAATAAAACTTCACTTGAAAAGAATAAGATGAAACATAGAAACGAACGGAGTTCTGTACGAATTTCTTGAAATAATATTTATAATGACACAAGCAATTTTCGGCTATAATGGTTTAGATCAGTTAACTGCGCAGCACACGTTCGAGAGGTGGCAATGAAGATGAAAAGAAAACAATTTCTTCTCTATGATCCTCCATGATAGCATTTGCTGTGCGAGGCAACCTGTATAGTGGGCAGCGCTAGAGATAATTTCTATCGGCAAAAGGTACGTGGTAAGTTTGAGGGGAGCGTGTGAGGTTCTGAGGAACTTGGAGAGATGTCCCAGGAAGTAATGCGGGGCACTGAATAACGCATAACGCCTTTGATCAGACGATGCAAGAAGGACATGTTGGTGATCATCCTGCGTCTTTCAAGAATTGTAAAAAAAAAAAAAAAAAAAAAATAAATAAATAAAACGAGAAGCAAGTTTTTAAGTAGTTGAAAAATCCCAAAAAATCAATTAACACATCTCCACAGCTGGTGGTGGTCTCATTTGACGCAGAAAAAGTCCAAGTAATTGCACAATTTTTTTTAGGTCGCCAAGTGGTGTGATTTGTACAGTAACTATTAAAAAAATCGTCAAAAATCGGTGAAAAACCACGTATTTTGGCAGTTTTTAGCAAAATACACGTTGAGGAGGCATTTCATACCTATCATATGTGGTATAGGCGTGTTGAGCGTTAAATTTCCAACAAGAATATATATATATATATATATATATATATATATATATATATATATATATATATATATATATATATATATATATATATATATATATATATATATATATATACATATATGTTGAGCATAAATGATCCTGGAATTTGAGAGATTTTTTCAAAAATTTAGGTGCCGTACCTAGAAAATTAGACGTCTACGTGAAAAATGGGCTTTGTATTCGGATTATTCAGTACCCTCGAAAACCATCAGGACCAGTACCAGTTTCGTTGGGGCACGACTTTGATTTTTTCGTTGGGCAGTGTACTTAGAAGGTCCACCACGCTTATGAGCAAATTGTGGGGGTTGTATTTAGAAAGAAGATTAGGAATAATTATTGCATTGTGATATATCTACTGGGCGCACTCGGACTGGGCACCAGCCAAAAAGTTCCAGTCATGTAGCATGTTCGTATGAGCGAAAATTCGTAAATTATCGTACTATGTGAGACTTTGGGAGGGAAAATAAATCGTTAACTACCAATTTTATGGCAAAAAACTCGTTCTAAATAATATTCTGCGATTCAAAAAGAGATTTTGGATTTCAAAGTTTTTGGTTTTTATCGATTTTGTAGCACATTTTAATGAAATTTAAGTACATTTTTCAGCATCATTTTGGACATAAATTTTTGAATGTTCTGTTTTATAGTTAACTAGCGTTCCCCCCGCGCGTTGCTGCGCCCAAATTAAATTTGTTTATTGATCGTAATTTTAAACTGTTATTAAGAGGTGATTGGATGGACGGAAGCTTAGCCTTTGGATTCTGCCTTTGGTTTCTCCCTCCTCCTCATCCTCCTCCTCCTCCTCCTCCTCCTCCTCCTCCTCCCTCCTCTTCGTCCCTCATCCTCCTCCCTCCTCCTCATCCTCCTCCTCTCTCACTCCTCCTCCCTCCTCTTCGTCCCTCATCCTCCTCCCTCCTCCTCATCCTCCTCCTCTCTCACTCCTCCCTCCTCTTCCTCCTCCTCCTCCCTCCTCCTCCTCCTCCTCCTCCTCCTCCCTCCTCCTCCTCCCTCCTCCTCCTCATCCTCCTCCTCTCTCACTCCTCCTCCCTCCCCTTCCTCCTCCTCCTCCCCCTCCCTCCTCTTCCTCCCTCATCCTCCTCCCTCCTCCTCCTCCTCCCTCCTCCTCCTCCCTCCTCCTCCTCCCTCCTCCTCCTCCTCCTTCGGTCTTGGCTTGGGTAGTTAATTTTGTAAACAATAAATTTCTAAAACCTGACACTGCACCCTTTTATGCCCTCTGGGTCAGAGCCCTTTGAACGGATTTGCACCAAACTTTACAGGAACAATCCTTGAATCATGCCTAATAATACCTGAAAGTTTCATTACAATCTGTTGAGCGGTTTCGGAGTCTATAGGCAACATACATACATATATACATACATACATACATACATACATCCTCTTTTATAGATATAGATAAACTTTATTTGAGCAATATACTGGGGAAAAATAGAAATTTAACCATTTTTGCTATTTTTAGTGATTTTTCTAGCACTTTTTTTTCTTCCGAAATTTGACTAATTTAATGTGCTCAAGAAATGCTGGCCAACAAACTCCTTTTATATTAATTGCTATGCAATTCTTAGGCCGACCCCCAATAATTTTTTTTGTAATGTCCGTAACGAAATTAACGATGATTTTCACGTACAACCGAGTAGTTGCTATAGATTGTGTCACAATTTCAGTGTTTTTCACGTACAACCCAGCCGTTGTTAGGGGAATGAAACTTCCGCAGTTTTCATCGCACAAAAATCGTTCGCCACTCGTTGGAAAGCGCTTGATTTATGTGATAAATGTTCACATTTCAAGCTACCAATTTCCCTCTCCTCACGTACCTGGCTACATTCCAAAACTAAGTTGATTCAGGCTAAGAATTGCATAGCAAATTATCCTCGTTTTATATACGCAGTACAAAAGAGAAATGATCCGACGAGGCGCGAAGCGCCGAGTATAGATTAGGGGGGTCAATGGGGGCGAAGCCCCCAGGCGAGGCGCGAAGCGCCAAGTATATATATATGTGTGTGTGTGTGTGTGTGTGTGTGTGTATGTGTGTGTGTGAAAAATGTTAAACTCTAGGGTTCGATTCAGAATGTCTCAAAACGGATTTCAATGAGAACAAATTTCAAGAAACTTTTTTGCTAAAATTTTTGTAGCCATTGCAATAGCTTAATTTTCTACGAAAATTCGCTAAAAGGGTTCACTAATCCTTTCCTGATCTGGGCACCGGCCCCAGTCAACTCGCCGAGGTAGACCCAACGGTCAATTATAGGCGGTTGATCGGACCTTTTAGAATCATGAGTACAATGAATAGCTATACACATGTGTTTAGTGATGTGAATAGATCGCATCTCAAAAATTCGTAACATCAAGTAGTAAATCCCGGTACTTATGTACCTATTATACCGACCACACCAAAGTATCGATATGAAAGTATCGAGTTCTGTTCACTCCTAATCGTGATAACAAGAACAATTGATAATAATAATAATAATAATAATAATAATAAATAGTAAAAAATAATAAAATAAAATAAATAATAAAAAATAATAACCCATTAACAATTGATAATCGTAGTAAGTTTGTAATTGTTTAATTAATATAAACCTGTTATCAATTGATAATCTTTGTGATTATGTAATTAAAGAGTTGTTTTTCATGATATAATGTTCGTTTCTATAAAATATCTATTTCAGTGTTCCTTATTGGGTATGGTCGGTATAATACATAAGTACCTAAATCCCTTAGTGAAAATTCAGATTAGTTGGACATATAGGTCAGAATATAATAACCATCAGATCAGTTTGACTGTGACCTGGAGCGGACCCTGCCTACCTAATATTTGGAAAGTGCCCAGTTCAGGTGGATTAGTTGCGGTAGGTGCCCAGTTCAGGTAGGTCCCATCTACTGAGCCATGAAGTGATGTAATTAACCTGTTATGTTCATATTAAATTTAACCCCTTCAGAACCGATTTTTTTTCTACTGGGCCAAAAAAGAAATATATATATATATATATATAAAATAAAACTTGGCACATGACTTCCTACTAGTCCAAGGGTGTCGAGGTTCAAATTTGGTCCAATTTGGTCCACCCAACCTAAATTGATTCTTGGTTGAGCTGCATTTGACAACCACCAACCTCAGAAAAATTCGTGCAAGTCTCGGGAAGGTTCTGTGGTGGTGGTTTTCAACCTTCTACGCACTCAGGGTCATTGGGACACCATGACAGACACAGGGAAAAAAGAAGATTCGAGAAGGATTGATGTACATGGGTGCTGGAGCCCTAGAAAGTTCATGTCCACTATACGGTAGGTACGTTGGTTCTAAAGGGGTTAAAAATAGATAAATACTTACTTTGAGGACTCTGACGACTTCAGAGGGAAACTGCATGAGCGCAGTGGTGTTGACCCTCCGGTATATCCTGTCGACGAAGATGCCGGCGCGGATGGCGTGCGCCACGCTCTTGAACTTGGGCTTCTCGTCGCTCTTCCGCCGCGTCGTTCCGAGCTGGCGCGTGAACGTGCTCGCGAGCCATTCGCGAACCTCCGGCGGCACCGCGTCCGGCTGGACCTCCGAGAGCTCGTCATCCTCGTCCGCAAGCCGCCTAAACGTGTCGGGAAAAAGAAGAAAAGAAAAATCCTGGGATTAGAGACTCGGAAAGTGAGATGGACAGGTCATTTGTCAAAAAGGCAAATACACAACATGTACGGGTCACCTCACACGACCATACCCTCATCATTACACTTACACAAAACCACAATCATTCTCATCCATAAATATTTTCAATCCGAATGTGCTCATTTAGTGTCCAATAAAACCAGTTTCGCTGCTTCAACGGCCTTAAATAGTAAAATTAAAAAAACCACAATGGGTTAGCGTTCGTGAATGTTCAGAGATATAGCTTTATTTAACAATCTTCCAACTGAATTGAAGAGTTGTCCCACCTTGAGTTTTTTTAAACGTAGACTAAAGTCTCATTTTCTACAAAACTTTCGCGAAGAGAACTTTTTGTGCGCCTTTGTTTAAGCTTCATACACACTACACACACGACACACTAATATATAAATATATAGATATACTTATTTTATTTATTTATTTTGTTTAATAGTACATTTCCTGACAGTATTATTTTTATTTTGTACGTTTCCATCCGTATTTTTTTACAAGAGTTGGCATCAATAATTCCTCTCTCTAGCAGAGTTTTTACTAAAAAGGGAGGCTTCGCCAACATTGTCCTAGAATCGGAAATTTCACTTAGGAAATTTGTTACTATATTGTTGAAATGCCTACTTATAGAAGAACCGCATTATTTCTTCGTACTTATTTTGTATTTTGTATACAATTTAATGCGGAATAAAAATAATTAAAAAAAATTACAGCTGTGCCGTACACTCGTCTCCCACACTTACCAAAATAAAGGTAACGTTTTTACAGTGAAAATATAGCTTCCAACGAAACACAGAACGGGCAACTTTCGTGTGTTTAGATTTCCCATTATTTCGATTTAAGATTTGGATTGCGCGCCCTTAAAACTGCTAATTTTCAGCTCAAAACTTGAAAGTTTGGAGAAAAGCCAGTGGAGAAACCTGAATCGACGTCATAGGTGAATGACACTGATCCCAGACGGACGCGGGCGTGAGGTCGTGTCCCAATGACGTCATTCAGGCTTGCTCGCGTATATTTGCGAAAAAATCGCGGATCCTGTCCTGAATGGTTTTCATTAACCTTTAAAATTAGCTGGGGAGCGGCTGTGCATAAAACCAAATCAATATTGATATATTTCTACGAATAAATAATCTGAAGTAGAAATTCGTGTCCTTGTTTTCTATGTCCTGAGATACATCCTTAGGTCATTTACAATATTGTAGCTCTTTGCGCAAAAACTACCTAATTCAAGTAAACTTAATGAAAACGATGATATCCTACAGAATAAGCTCAACACTTTTGATGTCATTTTAATTTACATGTTGCAAACCTATTCACACTCACCAAAAAAACTCTTCCAGTTCATAGAGAGAAGTTTTCTTAGTAGGTTCATGATAAGAATTAAAACAGTTAAAAGTAGGTAACCCATGGAACTCGCTCTGGCAAATTATGAAACAAAACAATCCCAACGGAATGATTGTCACTAGTTCCATTTTACTAGCTGACTACGATTGTACAAAGCTTATGTACAATGAAGTATCTGGTAGGAGTACTCTCACACAATCGACCGTTATGCCACCATTTCACAAATTCGGCTGACAACAAATTATTGAATAAATGAATTATTATATTAATAATTATTCATTATGCCACTGGGCTTAATAAAGTAGGGCGGAAAAAGCATTAATTTGATCGACAGGGGTCTGATTAGCCGTTGCAATGAACCGTTTCTTATGCGATTAGCCCCCAGTCGAGCGTGGTGAGTAAATTTTTGGAAGGGTGACCGCAAAGGTGAGGGTTTCCCGTCCAAGTAGTTTTCAAGCTGTTGTATGGCGAACCCCTCCTCTCCACAATGAGTGGCTTTCAGAGATCATCATAACGAATTCTGATCCTCCATTTGGAGAACAGATGATGAACATTGTGAAATGGCTTTCACTCTATTACTTCTACAGGGTGCTGATGAATGCCAACATGTTGATTGGTATTGTGGGAGTCACAGTGATGGCTGTTGTGACAGAGAGGATGAAAAGCGGGGTAGTTATCCCTTCCCAAGGTTGAGGGAATTAACCTGCAATACCCAGAGGATGTCCTGGAAACCAAAATGCTCCAGGTATAACCTCAGGGGCGTCAGTTTCAAGAAACGGGAAGGAGAGCTCTCCATATCCATCACACTGTTGTGATTAATTGATGGCGAATCTTTAATAATTGGCGACCCAACAGAACATACTGCTAGACAAGTAGCTCAACAAACTATTATATGTATACAGTAGACTAGATGTCATATGGGTTTCGCCACCTCTTTTAAACAGCTTAGTGGACAGGGGGAAACCATCCTTCGCTTTAGAACAGTTCGTGGTTCAGCCTCCTCATACAAGCTTCCAGTTTTTGAAGTATTTCCAGCCAAAAAGTGAGTAAAATATAAAATAAGATGGAATATTAGGCTGTTAGATACCTGAATTGCAGATTGGTGGTTTAGACATACTCGCAAATTTTAGACATCCCCCTTAATCTCAAACATCACGTTGATAAGTAGCCACAAAAATAGTTGATGGTACACTTGTGGGCAACTATAAATTGTAGAAGACAATTGCTTTAGCCCTAAAATTAAGAAAACTGTCTGTTTTGTTAATTAAATTTTCACCACTGAATGTCGTCTTCATATTGCTACCATCTAAGATTCAGATGGAACGCAATAAAAGTACGACTAACTGGCTCTAATTTCCATAGAATTGATGTTAAGCAGATTTGACAGCTGAATACAGTTTTGTTTTTATCTGCGTCCTTTCATTTTCTAATCATCCTCAGATAAAAAATCTTTTCTATAGCCCCTATTCAAGTGCTGTACTATTCGATTTAGACAATCTACATGCTCGATATTATTGGTCAAGTGATCCTGTCCCCTACTAAAGAAGTTGTTATAAATTTATTAATCAATAAAGTTGCATCAATTATCATAACGAAAAAATACTTCTCATTCTGGTTTCAATGATTACTAGTATTAACGGTTACGGTTATTGTTAAATTATAATTATGACTATTTTCAAAATAATTTATCAATCCTCCTGATTTTAGTACAGATAGCTACTATTCTTACAAAATCTTCTCATCAAATTAATTGAGTCATTAATTAGTTTTTTCTTACGTATCTCTTGGAGGCTCACCCAAATGCAATTTAGAAAAACATTGATGCGATTTAACTTGGTCATTGAGATCAGGAACTTTTTTCAGACAACACATTTAATTTAATCTTCGATGACATCAATCAATTCTATAAACTGATTTATCCCAGTTGCTCAAGGTGGAAATGCAGAGTTTTTCTTGATCGGATCATTGCATCCTACGAAACCGAAATATGTAATCGATATTTGCAGTTATCTAAAAATTCATAATTTGACAATACATTATCATACTAGATTTTCAATAATAATAAATTATATTATCCACCCATTTTTTGGACAGTTCTCGTGAACCTTTGAATTTTCAAGACACGTTTTGTACAACAGAATAAAACATTGAGGCTACCGTCACTCAGGAGATGGTGGTTCACGTATTTTATTGTTTACCCTATGACAATTTACGCCATCGATACATCAATATTACAAGAAATTCGGTCGGTTTACATACATTAGTAGTCTGGTGGATAGTACCAACAACTGAAAATACACATTTTCTCCAACAACCACACTCCACACAGTCAAAATCTAAATATAAACACATACATTTGGCATGATCGATGAACATAGAATACGAAACCCCATTCGTCAATCGCCATTCCATTTGTAAATTAATACGTACCTTAGACCCGGTGAACCTGCCCGTTAAGCATGTTCAGAAGATAAACAACAACATGAAACTTCTCTGGGTATTAGAGCAGAGACAGATTTTTTTGTTTGGATTTGGGTTTTTGTGGTTTTCAACGGGAGAAAGAGCTTCCCAGGGCATTCGTGAAGAAGATGAAGAGAGGTTCATGCAGAAGAGTAAGAAAGGAACAGACCATGCACAAGGTGCCAGAGCCAAGGGCGAACTGAGCCACTTACCTTCCAGTACACTGCGAACCGCAAAATATTTCACCCCTCTTAAATTCTTTAACAAGTAATTTATTTGAAAGATTATTAGGTACTAGGTTGTTAGCACCGAATGCTAATGGATAGGTACTGGGTATTTGACAAAATTGATTAATTGAATTGTTGGTTCAATTATTTAATCGGTTGTGCCTACAATTAAGGTATACGCAATTCAACATTTTGCCTAGTCCGTATGCCACACTTTCTTACAGTTAACTTAATATATGGGTCATTTCACGCGAACGGCCAAACTTTTTTTTTTCGATATTTTTTTAAAGTCCTGATTTTCTAGTATGCTGTACACATTGGTAATACAAGCTAGGAGCCAAATTCTCAGACCCCTTCTTCGCCCAGCCTTCTCTTTAAAACAGTCCGAAGTTCAGGGGTGTGCGCCAAACACTAACTTTTGTTTCAATTGCTCAACCGTTATTGTGCCCAAAAAAATAAGTAAGGTGGCCAATTCTTATGGTAAATCGTCCGCTCTTTCTAGTAGTCATGTCTAAATGTACAAAAAACGTAAGCTTCCTCATGAAAACTCAAAATAAAAACTTCTTTTGCACATTTCATAAATTTCGAATTTTTTTAAGAAAACTTTTTTGATCTTAAATCATACCTATCAGTATGTAGAATACGAGGTTAAGAGGACGTAATGGGCCGACAAACGGTTTGACGCCTGCGATACTTAATGCACTCCCAAAAAACGTAAGCTCCCCCATGAAAACTCAAAATAAAAACTTCTTTTGCACATTTCATCAATTTCGCATTTTTTGGAGAAAAAAATTTTTGATCTTAAATCATACCTATCAGTATGTAGAATACGAGGTTAAGAGGACGTAATGGGCCGACAAACGGTTTGACGCCTGCGGTACTTAATGTACGGCCTGTACTGCCAAAATAAAAGAAAAATTGAATTTTCATGATAAAATTTGCACCTATCTGATATGCCGTCAAATGTGAAGTTAGTCCTAAGCAAATTTGATAAACTGGGGACTTTATAATGAAAACTCAATTTTTCTTTTATTTTGGCAGTACAGGCCGTACATTAAGTACCGCAGGCGTCAAACCGTTTGTCGGCCCATTACGTCCTCTTAACCTCGTATTCTACATACTGGTAGGTATGATTTAAGATCAAAAAATTGTTTTTCAAAAAATGCGAAATAGATGAAATGTGAAAAAGAAGTTTTTATGTTGAGTTTTCATGAGGAAGCTTACGTTTTTGGCAGTACATTGAGTACCGCAGGCGTCAAACCGTTTGTCGGCCCATTACGTCCTCCTAACTTCGTATTCTACATATTGGTAGGTATGATTTAAGATCAAAAAATGTATTTTTCAAAAAATGCGAAATTGATGAAATGTGAAAAAGAAGTTTTTATTTTGAGTTTTCATGAGGAAGCTTACGTTTTTTGTACATTTAGACATGACTACCAGAAAGAGCAGACGATTTACCATAAGAATTGGCCACCTTACTTATTTTTTTTTGAGCACAATAACGGTTGAGCAATTAAAACAAAAGTTAGTGTTTGGTGCACACCTCTAACCTTCAGACAGTTGTAGAGAGAAGGCTGGGCGAAGAAGGGGTCTGAAAATTTGGCTCTTAGCTTGTATTACCAATGTGTACTGCATACTAGAAAATCAGGACTTTTAAAAAATATCGAAAAAAAAAAAAGTTTTGCCGTTCGCGTGAAATGACCCATATTTTAGTCATTACAAATAATAAACTCAGACGCTTTGGGTGGAAGTACAGAATTCATTGTTGAAGAAAATTTGGTAGCTTTCCAAATAATAGTAGAATTTCGGGGTGTCAAATTGACCAATTACTGTTGAGTCTTTTTTTTTTTTTTATAGAAGGGACATATGGTCTATGGTGGGGAGGATTGCGGTGGCCATGGCGATTAAAATGTATTCTAAGGTTCTAGCATGGTTGTCAAGGATTACATTTGACGTGTTTGTATGACCATATTAAACGTTTAATATTTATTACCAAGCTTGGCTTACTGAGATTACTGAAGCTGGGCTAATAACAGTACTTGAACAATTTGCTAGAGTTCCAGAAAATTAAAATGTTAGTAATTTAACTAAATAATTTAATCGCATTTGCAGCGCTCATTAATGATTACTGAAGTTATTTCGATTGCGTAATAAGAAACCAAGTTTAGTTATAATAATGATTAGAGAAAACTTCAAAGAAGCTGGGAAGTATTGGATTTAGTCACCATCAAGTTTGACCGCAATCCATTACTAGTAACCCGAGGAAGTCGTGGTAATAGATGTTATCAGACGTTTGACGTGATCTTTGCGATGGGGGGGTTATAAAATGATTGAAGGGGTATTGATTTGGCTCAGGGAGCGGACCCTTGGTTTTCGAATGGCTCGCAATGATGGATTGGTAGCAGGTAAGGCTCTCTTTCCCCCTTGCTCTTTATCTGAGGTCGGAGAGATAGTACAAAATACTGAAATCCGACAACGAGAAGACGGACAACCAGGATCATTCCGCATTCCAACTTGGACAGAGTGGAAAAAAACGACAAGTGGAGTTGTGGATGACAACAAGGTAAAAGAGGACGATGCAATCATATTTACACAACCATGCAAGGAAGAAAACAGACTATGCTACCTAACGAGTAGTTCTGATATACACACTTGCAGCTCCTAAGAAATGGCGAAATAGCCTTGTTCTTCACTATAATCCCTGTACTGGCTATTGTAAGGAGTAAACCACATTGGACTACATGAAGTTTGGCATCGAGATGATACCGGTCGTTGATACAGAAGAACTATGTATATACATAACATAACTAACGACATTTCAGACAGCAATAGAGAAAGGTGAATGCCTTCCTAATAGAATAGATCATGGTAAGTTAGTAGATAGTAGTGAGAATGAAGCAATGAGTTTGTAATGAAGGAAATAGTGCTCTCACGTTTGTGCAGTTTGAATTCACACAACCAACCTCGAGTCCAATTTAATCAGTGACTCTGTCCATCTGTATTGAATTCATTTCTGCGGTTCATATGAGGGCGATCGTCAATCTGATGTATCTGATGTGACATTTGAGGCTGACTTCATATGGTTTTTATTTATAATAAATTTCATAAATCTCGTGAGTGGCACGAAAGGCAGTCAATGGTGCTCGAAAACATCGAATTTCAATACAGATGGTGAGATAATGAGGATTGTTGGTGAATACGAACACAACCGAATAGTTTGTAGTGAAACTACAAGAAATAGAAGTTATGCATTATGTTGCTGATAGAGAGAGTACGAGAATTGAATCAATAAAATCTGTAGATTAAGTGCAGGGGTTGGTTTTGTGCAAGATGTACAAACAAATACTTGTCAGAATTAAATTCTCCAAATGGTGAACATTTATATGGGCGTAGAAACCTACAACAACTCATCTATCCAACTGAAGAGTTTTGTTTCGGAAGAAGAATTCAACAACTCTTCAGAATGTTTGAATAATATTGTAACATTGTAATTTATTTATTGTTCTGTGTAAGTTAATCGGTGCTTGATTTTATGTCAAGAGATGAAGGTTTAATCACTTCACCTCTATTCCTGAGGTAGTTTCGAATTATGAGACCAACAACAGCAGGAAGAAGACTTGTAGTAAAGGCAGGCTTGTTTGATATAATAGTAATCTTCAATATATCAGACGTGAACTAGTTTTGTTGATACATTTCATGATTTAGATAAAATTCTAAAACGACAAGAGTTTACTACGTCATTCATTTTACAACATTATTTTCTGAACCATTATGAGAGTATATGAGTTGATTCGAATGTATCTTCAAATAGGTAAATAATGTGAATTTGTGATTTCACTGAAGTACAGGCACACACTACACTACACCACACACTTTGTAGTAGCGCAGGTGAAATTTCTCCTAACATTTACACCGTGATAAGTTTGCCCGTCGTGAAACTTTGTCCTCTCAGAAATGCTTTAATATCGTGGATTAACTGGAAATTGGATGGTGAAAATCTGGGAATTAGTGAGACAAAAGGGATTATCCAAGTTGAATGACTCAAGAAGTTTTTGGGAGATTATAGCTTAATCGTGGAAGAGAAGCACACCTCTTAACTTCAATCGTCCGTAAGGAAAGTTTGATTGAAACTTTGATTTTTCGCCAACTCATCAAACGACTAATAATTGCTGAATATTACTGAAGAGAAAGTTGGAAACGTTGAGGAAGCTCAAGAATTTGTCGAAAAGCATACACACATTAACCACCGATTTCATTTATATGAATTTGATTCACACTCAATGATTTCTTGAATCAAATCAACTTGGACATTGATCACGCTTCCATACTTCTCAGAGATTGATCTATTCCTCAAAATGAAACCATTCCTCGATGGTAAAATGTTCATCATAGCACAAAACACCTGGTGCGAGGCTTCACACCCATTCCGGTTTATGTATTCATCTCTTATCGGTGTTATTAGCGTTTTGCTAGTACGATCATAAAATTGATGTTATTAATAATATTTTAGTACTCCCGAGGACCTTCAAAGTTTAATTATGGTATTAGGAAAGACCTTGAATAAAACTCAAATCATGGGGGGGGGGGGGGGGGGGAAATGCCCCTACGAGACTGGTACTGGTCCTGGGGGTTTTCGGGGGTGCTGAATCTAAATCCGAACCCAGTTTTTCACATAGACGTCTGATTTTTGAGGTACCTACGGCACCTGCATTTTTGAAAAAATCTCTTTAATCTCTTAAATTCCAGGATAATTTATTTTCTATAAAAAAGTGATGATTTTGTAGGAAATTTAACGCTGAACACGCTGAATACCCACATATGATGGGTCTGGAATGCCTTCTTAAAGTGTCTTTCACCTAAAGGCTGCCAAAAAAACTGTTTTTTGCCGATTTTTCTACAGTTTTTTGAATTTTTTTTTGTACAAATTACAACACTTGGCGACCTGAAAAAACTGTTGCTACTACTTAGACTAGTTCTGCGTCGAATGAGACCACCACCAGCTGTGGAGGGGTGATAATTGATTTTTTGCGATTTTTTAACTACCGAAAAACGTGTTTCTAGTCAATTTCTTGACGACTTATTTTTTCTTGGTATATTCCCAAAAAAAAAAAAAAAAAATGAATAAATAAAAATAAAAAAACACGTTTTTCGGTAGTTGAAAAATCGCAAACAATCAGTTGTCACACCTCCAGAGCTGCCGGTCGTCTCATTGATGCAGAATTAGTGTAAGTAGAAGCAACATTTTTTTCAGGTCACCAAGTGGTGTAATTTGTACAAAAACATTTAAAAAACTGTAGAAAAATCGTCAAAAATCGGCAAAGAACAGTTTTTTGGCAGTCTTCAGGCAAAAAAAAAAAAACTTTAAAAGGGCATTTCAGATCCATCATATGCGGTATAGGCGTGTTCAGCGTTAAATTCCCAAGAAGAATATCACCCTTTAATTTAACATAAATGGAATTTAAGATACTTTTTCAAACATGCAGGTGTCGTACCTCAAAAATTAGACGTACCTACGCGCAAAACGAGCTTCGTATTCGGATTCAGCACCCTCGAAACCCCCAGGACCAGTTCCAGTTTGGTGAGGGCGCGACCTTGATTTTTTGTTGTTGGGTAGTGTAATCCTCACAATCATTATATTTTAGAGGAAATATGTTAATATTTATAGGCTTGAGTAGCTAATATACGTTTTAAAACTAACGAAAAAAAAAAAAAAAAGGTTGATTACATGAGGTTCTGTTGTATTTTTGGAACTTCCAAGCTGTAGGAAGGCGATAAAACAAAAGTTCCACTCATGCAGCGTGATCGAATGAGCGAATTTTTTGCAATAGTATCAAATTTATGCAGTTGTTTTGAAATTTGGGTAGGTACTTTCAGTCTCAGAAATGGTTAACTCTATCAATTTCATGGAAAACAACTAGTTCTAAATAGTTATCTGCTATTCGAACAATGATTCTGGAATTTAAGCTTTTTTCCAGTTTTTATAGATTTTTTATAAGCACATAATAATTAAAGTTAAGTACACATTATCTAGCATAATTTTGAGCATAGATGGGTGATTCCACGAAAACAGGGGATTTTGGTAGTGAGTTTTAGGAGAAAAAAAAACTCGTTTTTCTCAGAATTTTTTTGTGGGTTCTGTCTTGGCAAGATGTCAATATGCCATTTTGCGTCAATTTCAATCAAATTTATGTGTAGGTTTGTGTAAAATTCAAATTTTGTTAATTTGAGGAATGAGAGAATGAGGTTGGGTATGAGAGAATGAGGAAAACCAGAATACTTGGAAGACGCCTGTATTTCAAAAAGTATTTTCGGCGAGTTTTAAACCAAAAATTAACAAACAAAAAAACGCTGCAAATTATTACATAATGGTTTCTTATTTCCGAATCTTATAACCAGCTACAGTAACCAGCATGCTCTGGGGCTTTCGCCAGTCTCTTTTCTAGTATCCACCTCTGTTCTTCCTCTCACTCCACCAACCGCTCACCCCCCTCCGTGACCCCCTGCCAAGCGTGCCAGGCGTGCACGCGTGCGTAAGTCTAACACTCAAAATCTCGAAAAAGACACTTTTTCACCCGTTTTGGCCCATCTATGCGAGTAAAGCGATCGGGATGGTTAAACGTTAGGACCAACTAGACCCCAAATGTGCGAAAGAACGGGTTTTTAAAGTCAATTCTTAGGCCTTTTATGGCCCGGACGGCGAACAGCGGACGGTGGACGGACATTTCAAATTTGGATTCTACGCACCTTGAAACGTAAAGTGACAAAGTTTGAGGGGTAATAAAACTTTTTTGCTATACGATCACATAGGCTTATAATTGGAAATACAAACTAATTATGTATCTATTCAAAATTGACAAGTTGAATCACGTGTTTTTGTAACGCTGTCTTAGTGTCTCAATGAAATGTGAACAGAAATCTTTCGAGGTCAAAATAGGGTCCCTCAGCATAAGGCAGTCTCTTGAATAAGGTAAATTATCGTAGTTAATATTCGAAATTTCTCTATACCTTGCATAGGTTTTCAAATAGACGAAGTAAACTGCAAGATGACTAGGAGAAATTTTTGGTAGGTTTGGTTGGTTGAGGGTAGAGAATTTACAGGCTTCTCTGATAATGTGGTTTAATGAGGTATGCTGAGCGCTTTTGCCAAATATATGGCCTCTTCAGAGCTGCAATTATTTTTTACACATTTAGTCTAAGCTAATCTAATAGGTACTTGTTAATAATTTGGTTTTATTGTACATATTTACCGTATTATTTGATTGATGATCTGAATAATGTTTAAGTAAAAGTTGGGATGCCTCCTTGAACATCTTGTTGAATTTCTTGTTCAAGACGTGATATGATTGTTGAGTTGCCAGCTCACATTAAACTAATTGACAATAATTTTATTAAATTTTTCAAAAAGTATCAACATATTTTTCAGGAATCTATCAAAACGATAATTTTTATTTCCTTTTTTAGCTTTATTTAGCATTTTCGTCATCATCTGTAGAGTTTTCGTTTTGTTGTTTTGACAGTATGTTTTATTTGAAATCTCTTTTGTTAGGTGGAATATAGTAAGTACCTACTTGTTGTGCCATTTAAGATCTTATTCCCGTTCTTTAATTAAGTCATGAAATGGTGCATATTTGTGTAATGATTGCACTCGTCATATTTTCTGTTTTTGTTTTAGGACTCCTGATCTCCAGACAATTTTTATAGATTTTGGAGATCAGTAACTGCCAAACTTTAACTAAAATGTGTTGTTTTTGTACACATGGATCAAAGTATCAAATACTTCCTTATCTTTTTTCGTGTATATATACTTATATACTAGTATTAATAAATCGCATTAATAAATTTAAAAGAAAAATATGTTCAAGGACTCATCCCAACTTTTACTTAAACATTATACAGATCATCAATCAAATAATACGGTAAATATGTACAATCATCGTTACTTGAACTTTCGTTCGAGTTAACTGGGTGCTCTTGAGCATTCTTGCTCAGTAGTCTCTCTTCCGTAGTGTCTCAATGGTCCTCTTCAAATTTTCATTTTCTCTTTCCAGCTCTTTGTTTTTTGAATTCTATTTGTTTCGACTCCTTCTCTTTCTCTTGTTTGCAAGCACAGAAACCTTCCATCCTTGGAGTGACCTGTCGAATGTTATTTGGGCTTCCTGGGTTTACATCCTCAGTCGGATTGGCAGTGTCTTCTGAGTCGATACTATGAGACCTCTTCTTGTCATAACGTCTTTTCGAGTTCTGTCACCAACTTTTCGTTTATTTCTCAGTTCTCTTTGTGTCATGCCTCCCTTCAATTTTATTTGTTTCTTGGCCAGCATTCTGAGGTATTTATCATGGTTTTTCCCCATTTCCATCTTCAGAAGCTCAGGGTCATTCTTGATCTTTTCTCTCCTTCTTCTGTCATATTCCTTCTTCTCTGCTCGTAGCTCTTCTTGATTTTTCTTTTTCCGTTTGTCTCCCATGCTTTTAGTTCATCTGGTCTGCAACAAAACATATTTACATTTTAAATTTTCATTAATTTCGCTCTGAAAAGCTGCCAAATTTCACTTGACCTCATAATTACATAATTTGAAGCTTAAAATGAACTCAGTCTCATTCTCTCATTCAAAACCTCATTCTCTCACTTCATGAAAAATCCTGGAAAAATGAGAGAATGAGAATTTTCGCTTCAATTTGGCCTTGCATGGCATTCATAGTTGAAAGAGTGATTTTTGAAAAACACATGATTTGGGCCTCAAGCAACACTCACATTCCACAGAAGATTAAAATTGTATGACTTACCTGTCACATGAAATTCCAGTGTGCGTGAATGAGAAACAAAAATTACGCACTACACTTTTCAACTAAGATGCTCTCCAAGTGAGCAAGGAGGTTTCACGTGAACCAGAATATATGTAACTTGAAGAGGGGAAGTGTACGATTGTTGTTGACCACTTTTTTCTGCCCTGCAGGTGAAGCAGCGGACACTACCATGTTTTCATGGAACATGAGCAAATGAAGAGACACCCCCATGGGACAGCCACATAAGGGAGTCCTCGCATTATGCTTTCCACTGGAAAAATCTGTCTTTGATGAAACGGAGAAGCTGAGAATGTGCTAAAGACGAAGGTCTATTCAATTTTGGCGAGATCGGTCCTGGCTCATTATCAGGACATGTTGAAGTTGTGAACCTCGACCATGGGACATGTGAGAGAATGAGAATTTTCAATTTCAAATTTAATTTTAACCACCAAATTCTTCAATAAACGCGAAGTTACTTGATTGGATTTCAAGCTCACGTCGTCTCCTTGAAGGGGGGTCGAAAACCCTGGCAAAATGTCTCTCAGGTTGGCCACAGTGGTGGATGGACACAAAATCCCCTGTTTTCGTGGAATCACCCACATATTTTTGATGTTCTATCTCATACCTAGTTGATACACTTTCTTTGTTCAATATTCTGAAGTAATATAAATTCAACAATTTTTAGCCGTTTTGCTATTTTGACTGATTTATTTGGCACATTTTTTGAAATTTGACCAATTTTGTGAGCTTAAAAATTCTCACCCAACCAACTCTGTCTTTCTTTCGGCATGCTTGATTTTTTAGCAAAAGAACTGATTTTTTCAATCTCAGTCCTAAGGAGAGTCCTGGAATGACACTATATGTATTTGAAAAAGCACACACTTCAGGAATAGTTTAGGATGCTTCAAAACGGATTCCCATAAAAAATAATGGGAAAATTTTAATTTTGAAATTTTTGAGCCTTTGCAATTGTTTAATTTCTATGAAAATTCGCTGAGAACAGTAAATATGTAAGTATGCAGATTTCATTGAAGTTTGATCGTGAAAATTCTATATACTCAACAGTAACGTTCAAGAATCGTATTTTAATAATACAAAATGAATCTGTTGTTGGCATTACAACCTCTAGTGGCCGATCCGTCTAGGGTGCTGACCCAATAATTTAGTTCGTTGATTCGGAACTTAAATGTGTCCTGTTAAATTAGTATTCCAGTGTATATTGTGATTGTGGAATTGACTGGTGAATAATATTATGAAAGCGTACATATTTAATGATATTCTGGATACGCAGTATTCACTCTCGCGAATCGAGGATCGTATAGGATGGGCTTCCACAATATTCCACGACAGATGGGGCCAGCCGAACAATGAAGACAGTGATCAATGCTTCTGGTCGCGCCCTTTGCACTTTTCTCAAATTCACTACTGCTGGCCGTAATAGTAGGCACTAGGAACTACAATCAACCTGCGACTCGTTCCGGCTTTTTTCCAGCATTCAATGTTCACCCTTCAAGTGATTGATGCGTTCCACTTCTTTTGGACGCGCAATAAAAAGCCCGATCCATCGTGGAGGAATAAAGACATTTCGATTAAAGAACTTCAAAAAAATTATATAATTTACTACCTCTTTGCAAACTTACGATCACTTCATGGCGCATACGCTAGCGAATTATTCGCATATTGGACGAAAGGGTGCTACAGTAATAAAAAGTCTTCTAAGTTGGGTGGGCAGTTTAGCTTCCTCACATATTGTAACATGAACGTATAGAATTAGTTGAAGAACAAACAACGAGTCGAAAGATAGAATGAAAAATACAAAGGGCATCATGCTGGACCCGATCAACCTCTCGAGTTTGAACGAAATCGGTCCAATAGATGATAAGAAATAGACAATATAAGAAATTAAGGTTCGCGCACGCGCACATACTACTATAATTTCAACGGCAATGAAATTTACGGGACCGTCTATAGGCTAAACTACAAAATCCCTGAAAATTTCATAAAAATTGGTGAATTAGTCTCGTCGTTTTGCTTGAGTCGATCAATTGTGGTTTTGCGCATGCGCTACAATTATTACTCCTCCAATCAAGATATAAATCATCGAGAGTTTTCCTAGACCGTATACCCGTCTACTCCACGAGTTCGAACGAAATGGGACAAATAGATGATAAAAAATCGAGGTTTCAAGAAATTGAAACGTTTTAAGAATTGACGTTTGCGCATGATCATAGACAACTATTTATGACACGGCAATGAAAGTTACAGGTACCGTCTTTAAGCTAACCCGCACGATTCCTGAAAATTTCATCACAATCGTTCCATTACACTCGGAGTTTTGGATTTGGCAATCGATATAGTTTCGCGCGCACGCAACGTCTATTACTCCACCAACCGCGATATATTTATAGGAAAGTTTGCTAGAACATACACCCAACTAAATAGGGTATGTTGAGTTTGAACCATACCTAACGAGTTGGAACGAAATCGGAACAGATGATGAGAAATCGACGTCAAGAGAAATTCACGTTGGCGCATGCGTACGGGCTACTGTTGATCGATTGCATTGAAAATTATAGGGGACCGTCGAGGATTTAATTTGTACAATCCCTGGAAATTTCAACGAAATTGGACTGAAACTCGGTATAGTTTGGGACGTTACAAGGATTTATCATGAACAGACAGACAGACCGGACCAAAATTAATCCACAAGCTCTGAAACGCAAAAAGCAAATGGACATTTTTATTTTTGAAGACCAAATTTTTGAAAAGAAGCTTCCATACCTTCGGAAGTGAGGTTGCAAAATGAAATTTTCGTAGGAAGCCCTTCATAAAAAGATGGATCTTCATAAAAGTGGAACGTAGGTATTTCTGATGCATTTTAACCTCGAAGGTATAAAATTTGGGACACATTAGTTCCCAAATTTTAATGCATTTTATCAAAAATCAGTATGTTTCTATATTTCCTAAGGTAAATTATCTTCTCAAGTCTAAGTCAAATAATACAACAATACCCCTGTCAGGTAATTGTCAAAGGGGTAGTATCATTCATTGTGGTAAAATAACCTCTTGTTACCAAGAGCAATAGACTCATGTGATGTAAATAGATTGAAATAAACTGGTTAAATCCCAACCGCATTACTAATGGATGCAGGCATAAGGAAGAACTAAAACCAAAAACGCTTGCATACGAGTCTGCAACGCATTGGGACATTTTCATGTGTTTACCTATGAATGGTCAACGTCATTTCTGATGGTCATAATCATCGTTGTGGCCACTTGGGACAATTTTTTTCGTGACGATTTTTTTGTTATGTGCCATATGAAAGACATGAAAATGTCAAAATAGTCGATTCGCACCTATCTAGATTCGTACATGGGACTAGTTTTTCCTAGTAACCATCATATGAGCATTTTTCTACTCTATTAATGATACCATCGTTCACTAATGTGTATTAATGTGTTGGTTGTCAATCAATGGACGAAGTAGGTGTCAAAATTTGGAATACTTAGGTTCATGAAATTTGGTTTTTAACTTTTGCATAGAGTTAGTTTGACCAAATTAACAGTTTACTCAGTTTTCTGCAATGTCAGATGAAAGCTCAGAAGAAAGTGACGACCCTCTGTATGGCGAAGATTCGTCACTTACAGAGGGCGAGAGCAGCGACGAGTACTCTTCCGGGGAATTGCGAAGGCGAGTAGTGTGTTCTGGATCTTCATCTTCCACAGGTATACGTTAAAGCTCTCTCTTATCTAAACCCAGCAATTACTCGTATTAGAAACTCTGAGGGCATTCGAAGTTACAGCATCCACAATCTTGATGCCCTGCATACGTAAACGCTGGTCAGGAAAATGACTATAATACAGCGAAACCTGGCTCTAAGGAATCGGAAGGGGAAAGGATTTTTTTCCTTACACAGAGGTTTCCCTTATAACCAAGTTTTCTTTATAACCAGGTACCTATCTACTAGTGAAATTCCTTATGTCGAGATTCTCAGGAGTTTGAAAGAAAATGCCATTCTGAAAGGATGCAATTGTAATTCGGAGTACGCAAATGTACACAGCGTCAAAATATATTGTGTAAAAAAATCAGATGGATGTTATTGCGTGGGCTGCCCGAAAAAATCGGAAATTTTCGTCTGCTTTTCAGTCGTCGTCATCTTGACGGGATTCTCCAGTTCGTGGATGAAGTTAAACGGATTTGATTAATGCTCCATAACGGAATATCTCGACTTCTGCATTCCTTAATCCACTCCACGAGGCACTGTTCAAGTTCAGGACACTCTGCTGTTTCACCTTTCCATGTCCCTCAATGCATTTGTTTTCGATGGATTCTTTACCCTGTATGATTCTGCTCCACTTGCTGAATAATCGAAAATTTGCCTCTGTTAGATAGGAACTTGAGATTAGGCATCGTGCCACGAGAGACCGCGTGCAGACAGAACGACTTGAAAAACAACACTGCTGACAAGGTCGGATCAACACTGACAATCGAATAGCAACCAATATTGCAACTTGAAAACTTGCTTACGCAGAGGTCTGAGCTGGCTTGTCTTTCTTATGTGGAGGTCCCTCTTTCTTACCTATATATACAGGTTCCTCTCAATAATCTTCGTTACACAGAAGTAACGAGTGGTCGAATCGAATTTCTTACATGGAGGTAAAAATCTTCCTTACATGCAAGTTTTCGGCTTCCGAGAGGGAGGGACCGCGAAAATTCTTACTTACATAGAGTTTTTCTTTACATCCAGGTTCCTTATAGCCAGGTTTCTCTGTAACTACAATTAGGATGCCATCTCTAAATGTATTGATTGCTGCAAAGCTATTAAGGCAACTATATGTTAAAAATTTCAATTTTGCGATTTTAAAAGTATCCACAAATAATATTTTCACACCGTAATCCAGCATATACCACAAGATTTGTAAACGCTGGGAATGTAATTGTACCAAGGCCGAGCTTAGCGCTGTCAACGTCGCACAGGGTTCGAGCAATGTGTTCCAGGTGGAAAAAACTCGAAATAAAACTTTAGCATCCAGAATGGATATTTATAAATTAATTAACAAGTATATTTTCTGCTTTTAAAACCACTGTATAAAGAACCTAGTTGTTATAATTAAATTCAGCTACCAAGATTTCTCTGTAGCGCCACGCATTCCTATAATAACCACTCAAATCACCCCGTTTTCGACCGTTCAATACTTCTAATAACTCATGTCTTGACAGCTCAACCCTGCCAAAATACGTCTTTCTGTAGAACCCCAAGATAGGAAATTGCGCTATGAAGTTCTCCGTGGACTCGTTTACCCCTCTGCTACACAAAGCGCAGAAATGAATTCTTTCCCTCGTCCACGTCTTCCAGTTCAAGTCCAGCATTTCTTCTCTTCATTTCATAATTACTACATCATTTCTGAACTGGTTGTCGATAAATAATCGACATCGCGATTCAGATGCTGATAGAGAACGCGGAATACAGCAGCGGTTGGCATATTTCTCAAAAAGTCGCCGTGCAAAGAGGCTTCTTCGTTCAATAACAACTTAGCGTATCCATCTAACAGTGTACTGTCGAATGGGTCAATTTTAACACTTTGCTGAAGATTCTGGATCTTGTTACGCCAGATTCCGGCCCAGCCCACATTCCTTCGAATCATTTCCAAGGCTGCCATCCTAGAGAACCTCTACTCCGAGTGTCTCAGGACCCTCGAGACATAATTGCCATTCAACTTGAGTGCAAAAATTAGGACCGGCTCCTGCTTAGACTCCGAATACACCTCATAGTAAAGTGTTCTGGGGTAACCAAAATAGCCTTTTTAGAAAATATCTCTGTAATTTTTCTATTTCCTCAATTTGGCTATGCCCCCAGATCTGAGCTCCATAACGTACGAAAGATAGCAGCACTGAACGAAAGACTTTGCATCGACTGGGATGTCATTGTTCGAGAACAATCTGGTCCAAACAGAATTCACACCAGCTCGTGCCAATCCACCCTTCTCCTCAAAGTGGCCAGCCAAATCCAGATTGTATGCAAGTTTAAGGACCAGGTATTTGTGGGAATTGGTAGTAGCTACAGCTTGTCCTTCTAGATACCATTCCACTCGTCTTGCCAATTTCCCACCACCTTTCCTGAATACAACAATCAGGGATTTCATCAAATAACTTTTAGTTTAATTTCTGACGAATAATTGCAGATTTGGATTCTTCATCGACATCGGAATCGTACGACGAAGATGACAGTGACCCTGAAGATATAAAGTTCAACAGTGGGAGCATTAGGAAAAAATCTTCGGGTTTCAAAACGACACCCGAAAACATAAAAACGTTTTTGAAGGCCGATCCTGTACTTAATGGAAGTGAAATTATAAGAGGATCTCAAAAGTTAGACTTCTCTTCCAAAAATTTGGGATTCAAAGGTGGACCAGGTACGAATTGCAGGATTTTAAATTTATTGAGTAGTAAAATCGTTACACTTCCATTATTTTGTTTCTAGATATCTCAATACTTTAGTACAGAAATATCGATAGTCAAAATGCAAAATACAAAGATGAAAAGGGAGAGTTAAGTCTTCAATCTCCACACGCCTTTTCATCATTGATACCACTTTACACTTATGACAGAATAATCATTATTATGCAAATAATAAATGAATATTTTAACACAACAGGTTAATGCGTTCATTGCATTTTACAAATTTAAATAAAACACTTTAATAATTTCGTGTCGTACAAGCATTTGATCGAACTTTTGAATTTTCTTTCAAATCAGGAACAGGCCCGGGTTTGTGTTTCCTCCGCCCATGGGCATAAGAAAATAATAGCAAAATCCCCCCATTACAATAATAGCAAAACCCGACTTGAACCAACTAACAATAGCATTTAGACGTGTCGTGTTTATTTCAATGTATTTTTATTCAACTTATCTACACTGCTGTGAAAAACCCAGGAACCATTGGGACCACTGTAGAAAAAACTCAGTTTCGGATTCATGGTGACCGGGTAGCAAAATGAAACTAATTTTGCGAGTTCAAGTGGAATTTTCGGAGTTCATGTGCCCGCTTGGAAAAAGTGTACAGGTCCATGACGATTGTGCTTGACCATCGAACGATCTAGCAAACGTCTACTCCAGCTGACGACTGAGTGTCGACTGAATGAAATTGAATGGTGTGTTTTCTGGTACCTGATAAGGGCGCAAATAATATGGGGGCAAAAAACCCCGCTAAAATACACCTGTGACCACGAAAAGTCGAAAGACGATATTGGAAGTCAAATCCAAAATCAAAAATGGAAAGACCTTAACTAAAGCAGAATTAAATAATATATTGTAATATAAGCGGAATGTCGGGATAAAACTATAAACTCTATATTTTTTAAAGTTAAAATCCTTATTGAATCCCTTTACATCCCAAGTAGCAGTGTCACATTCAATTTTGTAGTTTGAATGTCAAAACATTGTATTCCCATAAAGCATGCGACTAGTGACATGCAGAGCGCAAAAAAAAAAAAAAAAAAAAAAAAACTAAAGCTTGAAATTGAGAAGGTCGCTTTGTTACTCGACAGGTCGATGGCGATTTGACCATATTTTGTTAATTTTATATAATAAAGGAATAGCAATAACTTGAAAGGGAAATAAAAGGTTCTAGATAAAACCTATACTACAATTTATAACCTTCCCCGGCTCTTCGCCACAACTGGTCTGTACATCACTTCTGCCCCTTTCTGTGAGAATCACCCTTATACAGTGAAACGAAAAACTATTGAAATTAAATTAAAAAACTCTCTCCGAAAATTTGCCGACTCCGAAAATTTGCGGCCTTGGGCAGGTGCCCACGTTGCTCATGTGGTAAATCCGGCCCAGATCATGAATAGGAATAGCAGGATAGAACAATATGTAATGTTACTATCATTAGAACAACCGAACAAAATTTTCATAAGACACCCTTGAATGCATAAATATTTTGATCCATCTCATCGATATGCAATGTATCTTGTTGAATTTTTTAGGTAAAAAGAAGTCATTCGAGTGGTCGACATCGGAGTCCAGCGAGGAAGATTTAGGCACTAAATCAGGTTTGAAGCAGAGCCGCTCGCAAGTAGATGAGCCCAAGAAATCTAATGAACCCAATGATTTGACCATAGCTTTCTCCGTTCAAGAAACCATGAGAGCAGCCGCACTATCAAAATTGGAAAAAGAAGAAAAATCGGAAAAAGAGATAGGTGAATACCCAGCTCAATTTATAAAACTTGACATTGTTTTAGGTGAAGTGTAGTGAAAAGGAGCGATAGGTACAATGCACAAGTCGGGTGGCAGTTATATTTTACATAATAGTAGAGTAAGAATGGGCATTATGGGGCAATCTTTTGTAAACATGTTCGTCGCCCCTCCCCTCTCACTACCATTAACGATGGACGAACGGAGATGTTCTGATGAGTAGTTGAGGCTGGGGGAAGATGGTTTGAAAACTCGTTAATGGCAGGAGAAGGGGTGAAGGGGCGTTATCACATGGATGAGCATGTTCAAAGGAATTTCCCAGAATGCCCATTCCTACACTACTCATAATGAAATGAGGTTTAATACAGGTAAGATTTTTGTATAAATTGAGATGTTTCCAACAAGTGAATCATTTACGTCGGATAAGAACTGAAACTGACGGAACTAAATTTCCTTAGGAACGGCTCCTTTGCTAATAGTGGAAATCATTGGAAAGAAATTTTAGTAAGTAATGCTGCACAAACTGACGGTTTTCCTGTTGTGTGCCAAAGTAAAAAACATGAAAATGTCAGGATCATTGCCCACCTACTTATGCAGGTGATCCACTCTTCCTTTCTCATTTTCATTCAAGGGATTGTCATTGTCAATTCCTCGAAAAAAAAGTCTTCCGAAGACCAATTCATTGTTTCTTTATTGTCACGACGGAATAGGAAATAAATAGTTGCGGAAGTACGGCAGGGTTGTGCTATGAAGAAAGAAACGGAAAAACAGGGTTAGATACACAACTTTTCAACATGGCGGGCTGTTAGAAAGTTGCGAATCAGCGCTGATCTATGGGTTAACCCACCCTAACAGGTGGTCACAAGATGATCCCGCGTTAGGCGTTGTTGGAACGGTCATTTTGCCATTTTGACGCAAAGACTCCAGGGTCCAAGGAATACCCCTGAGTTGGTGGAACTGGCCCTAAGAAGCAGCAGGTACACTTTTAGGCACAAATTCTGTGGCCATCTTAGATACCATGCTATCTTAATCCAGAGTAGGATACTGGGCTGCTTGAACGTCCGTTCCCTGCTCCGTCCTCAATGCGCATGCGCGCAATGTTCTGAGCAACATGTTCTTGAATGAAACGGCTTGAATGATGACGTCTTGAACAAAACTAATACCTTTTAGTAAGAAGGAAACAATTATCGTAATCCTTCTAATATTGCAATCTTCACAAGCAGGTCAAGAACACGCAGTCATTGCTATTCGCACTCTCTACATTGCTAGCAATACACTAAGAAAACACCATGTGCGTATCGTGAGTATGTACTTTTGGAAATTGAAATACGACTATGCTCCTACATGAGAAAGCATTTGACCATCTACTTGACCTTCAAGTGACAGACTCCTTCTCAACGTAATTAACGCAAATAGTTTGTTTTAGTCCGAGTTTGAACGTTAACAATTACGAGGAAACAGAACACAACTACTGAAAATAACAAAGTACGAGTATGAAGGAAAATGAATAAAACGATTCTTTTCTGTTGTCAAGCTCATAAAAATAATCAAAAGCTCCATGTTTGAAAAATGTTTGAAAATCATGAAATTAAATGGTGTGTAATTTGAATTAACAGCTGTTAATCAATACCAGGTTGTATAATTGTCCATAGTTAAATTTCCCTTTCAAATAATGCCTGATAAATTAATTATACCTACTTCAAGTTTATGGCAAAGTGACCCTTATATGTACGAGTGCTACAGATGGATTTTATTCTCCATTCAAGTAGAGATTTGTGAAATTTATCATGTGATGGTTGAGGTATTGATACATTTTTAAAACGTCTTGGTTTCCATTTACTATCCACATTTCAATAAACTTACAGATCAACCGACTCACAAAGAAATCGTTTTAGACATACGCCACATCCGTCCCGTGCCGAAATCAGAATTGGGACCAGTGAAGAAAAAAAAGTTACGGAAGCAATTGCTCATGATGCTAGCCAATTCATAATGGCCCCAAACAAGAATAGAAAAACAATTGGTTCAAGAATAAAAATATTTATCTGATTGCATTGAATTAGAGAGTTGTATCACTTAGTAATACCTAATGTTGCTGGACGAAAAACCTTAAGTTTTGGAAAACTTATATACAATTAATTGAAATATAGTAATATGCTACTCGAAATACACAAACGGTAGAAATATAAAAAACGTTCCAGTCATGCAGCGTGATCGTATGAGCGAATTTTCGTAAATTATCGTACTGTTATTATGTTACATTGTTTTGAAAATTGAATACTGAGTGAAAAGAAAATTTGAATTACCAATTTTATGGCAAAAAAATTCGTTCAAAATTATAATCGGCGATTCAAAAAGAGAATTTGGATTTTCAACGTTTTAGCTGTTTTTACCTATTTTTAGGAACATTTTAATGAAATTTAAGTACATTTTTCACCATAATGTTGTACTTCAATTTTCTAATGTTCACAATGCAATAATATTGCTCAAATAAAGTTTAGTAATTATTAATAAACTTTATTTGAGCAATATTCTGCTAAAAAATATAAATTTACCAATTTTTAATCGTTATTTGTTATTTTTACTGATTTTATCAGCACTCTTTTGAAATTTCACCAATTTAATGTGACCAAAAAACGCTGGCCAACGAACTCGTCCTTTTGTTGCTTGATCAGCTTGATTTTTTTGGTGCAAGAACGGAATTTTTATTTCAATCATACACATATATATATGTGTATGTGTGTATATATATATATATATATATATATATATAGATATATATATATATATATATATATATATATATATATATATATATATATAAATCACTTGGTAAGAAAAGAAAACAGAAAATATATTTTTAATATTTCGGCTTCTGCCTTTTTCAAAACTACGAGAGAAAATGATTAATTTGGGCTGTTTGCAACGTTGGCAAGGATTGTTGTAACTTTGGATATCGCTCGTCTAATATTCAGTCCTGGAGGATCGTAGGCACCTAACGTATCGTAGGTTTGTGTTGTTATTTTCTGTTTTCTTTTCTTACCAAGTGATTTATTGAAGCTCTTGTAGAGTCATTCTTCGAGTGATATATATATATATATATATATATATATATATATATATATATATATATTATACATAAATATATATGTATTATATGAATACACATATGAAAAAGTGTTAAGCTCTAGGATTCGTTTCAGAATGTCTCAAAACGGATTTCAATGAAGAAATTTTTCGAAAATTTTGGTTTTTAAATTTTTGGAGCCTTTACTATAGCTTTATTTTCTACAAAAATTTGCTAAATGCAATATCAGAAAATACAAGTAAATACCTACAGATTCACAAGTCACTTTCCCTTTTATGAGCTGTTAAGAAAACAAATTTCGGGGGGTAATTACGAGTTTTGAACGAATTAAAGTTTCATCCTTCCTCAGAATTTGTGACAAATATTTAATAATTATTCATAACGGCTGGTTAAAAAACCTAGTACGTCCATAAAAGCCAAGATGTCCTCAGATGACAAGAAAACTATCAGTAAATTCAAGACGAGCTCTGTAGATAACCGAACGACCCAAGATACGAACTTGTTTCATATAGAAGGAAAAACAAACCGAAAACCAGTTTCTAATAAGAAACTAATTTCCGCTTCATCCACGACTGGTAACAATAAGAAGTTGTCACAGACCAGCCCAGGTAAAATAAAATTTCAAATTGAGCAAGCTACAAAATTAATTATAATGATTACCATAAATTGTCCGTAGTGCGCAGAACCATTTTGCTTCCGAAATTCCTTTATTTGTTTCCTTTTATACTTTTGTTCTTTTTATCATATTGTTCGTTTTTATATTTGCCTCTCCTTTATAATCAATTTTTCATTATTCAAAATCAATATACCGTACGGAAATTATTATGTCAATCATGAATTTTGAGTTGGGCGAAAACGTAATAATAATTTATTACGATTACGATTACAATAAAAGAATTTTGGAGTTGTGATTACAATTACGGTATTAATAATAGAGCCTGAAGATATGATTACGATTACACTAAGTTATGATTACAATTACTAGTTTTTCCGTGATTATATCCAACATCACATTTTTTTCGCGATTACTACTGAAATCACAAGTTTTTACTGTGAGTTTGGCTAACAGCGGATGATACCTATAAATAAGCCCATTACCACAGATTTTTACCTGTAATTACAGTCATAATCATAATTTTTCCTGCGATTACAGTCGTAATCTTAGTTTTTCCTGTGGTTAGAATTCTTATATGATTACGTTTGTATTCACAGGAAAAACTAATATTACCTACGGCTGTAATCACAGACAAAACTAAAAGTATGGCTGTAATCGCAGGAAAAATTACGATTTTGACAATAATTACGGGGGAAAATCTGCGGTAATGGGTTTATTTATAGGAGGAAATAACGGTAGTTGTGGCTAAAATCACAAAAAAATCGAAAAACTGATTACAAAATGTTATCATAATCGTAATAGTGATCGTAATCATATCCCCAAGTTTTGTGATTACAGGGTGTCTACTAGATCTGTAAAATAAAAATCGGGGACTTTTGGGGTTCTAAATTTTAAAAATCGGTGACCTTTTACAGGCTTTAATTTCTTTAGGAATAGCGTACCGAAATACTTACCAGTAGACCTATTGTAACCATGAGTAGCCTATATAAAATTACATCTCCATAACTTTTTATTGATTCTACCCTACTTAAAAAGTACAGAAGTCTACGACTATATGTACAAAACATTTAATATTATAGATTCAAAAATCTTAATTGAATCTTTCGTATGTTTTGTGAATCCTGGTACTGGCATTATATTATGATTATTTGGTTACCGATGCCATAAAAATAGGTGACTTCTATATTAAGATCCGTGACTTCGGAAATATCCGTGCCCAGCGAATCCGTGACTTTTCCGGGACTTTCCGGGAATCCGTGACCTGTAGACACCCTGGGTTATAATCATAATTGTAATGACTGTAATTGTAATTATGATTACGATTATGATCTAAATGTTGTTATTTGGACGTGTTCTATTCGCAAGTTAAATGTGTTCGAATCCTCAGTTTGCAACGGAACTTGTGGTATGGGCCGCTGTGACAGGTCTTCACCATAGCACGTCTACAGCAGGCTGGCGTGTGGCACTTTGGGCAACCGCCGAGTCACGCGCGACCCTAGTTTGAGAGGGTAGAGGCGTTTCCATCATTTTTCGATCTCGCTTTCAACTCAACCCCTCAGTGAAAAGGGCCAACGCCATATACCAGAGTTGGGCGTAATCTAGGTTGTTGAGATTACGATTATAATCACAGACCCTGAAGATATGATTAAGATTGATTATATGCGTAATCACTAATTTTTCTACAATTACATTTGAAATTACAATTTTTTTTTTGCAATTACGATTGCAATTACAAGTTTTTTATGTGATTTTGGCCGTAACAACCGGTTTCCTATAAATTAGCCCTTTACCACAGATTTTCCCCTGTAATTACACTCATAATCATAATTTTTCCTATGATTACAGTCGTAATTTTATTTTATTCTGTGATTACTGCTGTAATCTTAGTTTTCCCCGTGATTACAATTGTAATCTAATTTCTTCTGTGATTACAGTCATAATTAGAAAGTCAGATGTAATTTTGGGCCGTATTAACACCTGGCAACCCACTCCTCAGTTCTTTAGACGGTCCAAACACGCCTCTGCTTATGCGTGAATTGTGAATGTTATGCGTGTTATACGTATTTCATATTTGTGCATAAGCAGAGGCTTATATCAGTAGGACTGTGTTTGGACCATCTAAAGCACTGAGGAGTGGGTTGCCAGGTGTTAATACGGCCCAAAATCACATTTGAGGTTTTAATTATGACTGTAATCACAGAAAAAATAAGATTACGGCTGTAATCACAGGAAAAATTATGATTATGAGTGTAATTACAAGGGAAAATATGTGGTAAAGGGTTAATTTATAGGGGACATCGGCTGTTACGGCCAGAATCACATTAAAAACTTGTGATTACAACCGAAGGGTCGCGGGAAAGAACGGTTTTTTGGTCCGAAATGGGATAGTGGTGCCATCTTGGAGGTCTTAGGGCAGGGGTGCTCAAACTTGAACTGCTGGCGATCTACCTCAATATTTTTAGACTACTTACGATCGACTCTGAGAGGCTGCAAGTATGTGTGATGCAGGGTTGTCGTACATACACGATACGTAGCATATATAGATATTAGCTTTCCGCACAATTTACATTATTTTAGTCAAGGTTTGGGTTAGGTTTACTTAAGTTCTTCTCTACAATATCAATGAAAAAACTCCTAGTTATTCAAAATTGCGAGTTTATTCGTTGTTACAAAACAAAAGAGTTACACATGGTGTTGAACTCAACTAAGGAGTGACTTTGGATGTTGTTGAAGCGTGGCACTGCATGTCCTCAGCATACTTTTCATATGATGGTGCGTAACCTCTGAGTGCGAATCCCAAGCATGATGACATATGATCGTCAGTTAGTCGATTGCGATATTTTGACTTAATTATCTTCATTTCAGAAAATGCAGACTCGCACAAGTAAGTTGACCCAAACATTGCCGTCAGTTGAAGGGCGATTTGCCTTAGATTCGGATATTTATCTTCAGATATAAAACACCAGAAATTTGTATCAGATGCTGTAGCTTTGAGATGTATATCTGATATAATCTGCACCAACTCATTTTCAACAGAACATGAGTTCATATTAAACTGACTTGCTACTTCAGTAGCTAATTCGTCAATGTTTTCATATGAAAAAGGATAACTCATTAATGATGCTATATTTCCAATTTACTGCAATAATAAAAACGCATTTCGAATTGTCCCAAAATATTTGATAATTCAGCCTCATACGTATCATAATTCAACTGAGGAATCCTTGCTTTCAAAGGCGGAAAATGTTTCAGATCCTTTCTTTTCAGTTGATCTATGATAAGTTACAATTTACTTTTGAATGAATTTACTGCGCTAATCATCTCAATAATATTTTTTCCTTCGCCTTGAAGCTCCAAGTCAATAGAGTCCATTATCAAAATCCTTTGATAAAGCTGCCTTTTGCCGCAAGCAGTGTTATTACGTAATAAATTTTTGTAGTTTAGTTACCTACTTATTAAAAATTTTTTTCTTCTCGAGATCTACACAAAAAGCACTCGCGATCGACTGGTCGATCGCGATCGACTGGTCGATCGCGATCGACCGTTTGAGCACCCCTGTCTTGGAGAAACGAATTGAAGCATGTATCGCCTCGGGAAAGAATGATAAAGGTTAGCGTCAAAATACAGAGGGAAAGATTTTAGGTGTCGCAAAGCAACGATCAGAGTCCATGCGCTGACGGCTAAAAAGGATCACAGTCCTAAAAAACTCACTTGTTGATGAAGTTTAACGTGAAAGAAAGATCAATCTCCAGCAGTTTTCTTTAAAAAAATCCGTTTTTCCCATTCTCTTCATATTTTGAAAAACATTTTGAGTTTGGTTCTTCACTAAAATGTGTTTTTTCAATGAAATTACTATTTGGAGTTGAGAATTACCCTAAACCAAAAATATTACACCTGAAAGTTTAAAATTTGAATTTTGCAGATTTTGTGAAGAAGTGACTCTGATCGTTATTTCTCGCAACCCTTCAATCGTAATCGTAAAAAAATTGTGATTACTAATGTAATTACAGAAATATCTGTGATTACGAATGTATTCATAATCGTAATCATATCTTCAGGGTCTGTGATTATAATCGTAATCGTGATCACAACTCTAAAACCCTAGATTGTAATCGTGATCGTAATTATGATTACTATTATGCCCAACTCTGGCTATATACCGATTCTAAGTGGACAAAATTATTTTATGACCTGATCTAATAAGAAATTTTGCGCTGATCCTGAATATACTCCATGTTATTATACCTAAAATAGCTTCTTCGACCCAAAAAATCGATTTTTGACAATTTTAATCACTTTTGACCTTTGGACTGACCTAATTTATTTTCGTACGAAAGAAAAGTTGTAGAAGGAAGAATTCTGCATCGAACGAGACCAACACTAGCTCTCCAATTCTTTTCCTCGAGTTTTGGAGAATTTTCAAAGTTCTCGTGACCTAGTTTTCGTGACTACCTACTTCCACGGAAATCCAAAACAAGTGAGTGGAAGGTCACGAGAACTTTAAAGAGCTGGAGGTGGTTTCATTTGATACATAATCACTTCCTTTATAACTTCTCTTTCGTGCGAAAAAAAATTCAGGTCAGTTCAAAAGGCCAGCAAGTGAGAAAAATAGTCAAAAATCGATTTTTTGTATCAAAGAAGCTATTTTAGGTGTAGGGACATGTGTTATATTCGGAATCGGTGCAAAATTTCCTGATTATATATATATAGCTCATACCAAAATTGTTTCCACCTAGAATCGGTTTCTGGTCCAATGTGCGCCGGTTTATTACATCTGAATCACGCTATACGTTCATCGAACAGTCGTGTGAAAAGTAGGCGCCTTAGGTTACTGTTATACTCTGAATTTAATTAAACAGGGAAATTGAATCAATCAAACAAGCTTGCCTGCTACAAGAAGGGAGAAAAAACACAAATAGAAGAAGAGGGCAACTAACAAGGAAAAAGGCTGGAAAGAGTTAAGAGGAAGAAGAGTAGACATGTAGAAGGGGAATGAAGTGGGTCTAATCGTGCAGTTTGCCGACCTGGGGGTTTTGCCTGAATCTGACAGTCCTCGCCTCCTTCAAACGATTCCGCTCTCCAAGATAGGTTAACCAAACTCGGAGGGAAGTGGGGGGAAAATAAAATAAACTCTAGCGCTGCTAAACCACCTCACCCCTGAACGACTTGTGTGTTAACCTTTATGCAGAACCTTGCTGAATCGTATATACAGGGTGACCCACATAATGAGGTCAGTACTTCAGGGGTCAATTTTAGACCTCATTTGTGATCTACAGTTTCACGTACAGACTTCCTTTTAAACGCTTAGTTTTCGAGTGATTTATTATTTACGATTTTTCTCTTATTTTCGACATTTTGTCACTAAAACGATGATAACTTCCTTAATTTCCTGAGTAAATTCAAATCTGAGAGTACCGTTGAAAAGGGCAATTAATTTTCTATCGGACGTGAAAAATTGAGACGTGAAAAAGCCCTCTGAAAAGCAAATATTACCTAATTCGGGAAATCTTGAGTTTTTTCAATTGGGGTTCAAACTATGGGAACCAATATTTTTTCAAGACACGAAAATGGTAAAAACCGCCAAAATTTCACCTTTTCAACAGTGTAGCCGATTTTACTTTTACTTTGCTATTTAGGGTAGAAAACTATGTTTTAATGTTGACTTTCTTTTTTTTTTTACGCTGAATTCGAGGGTTTCTAACACATAATTCCAAAATCCTGCTATAACCATATTTCGGTTTTACTAGTTTTACCCCTAAAAACACATAAAGGTTATCATACCAAATGAACTCAAATTCCCCAATCCTAAAATGTAAAACTCGATTTTAACGGGTTATCAAACCAAATGAACTTTTTAAATTTAAAAAGGGTTTTAATGGGGTTGGAGAGATATGCAAGTGTTACCATTCGATTCTGCGTAAAAAATACGTAGAAACCTACCCCAAACTCGTATTTTCATAGGAGGTCATTTGCAACAAAACCCTCGATTTCAGTTAAAAATAATTTTTCTCCTCTAATTAGCAAAGTAATAAAAGTAAAATTGACTACATAATTGAAAAGGTGAAATTTTTGCGCCGTTTTTACCTTTCTTGTGTCTTGAAATAATATTAGTTTTAGTAGTTTAATTACAGATTGAATAAACTCCAGGTTTCCCAAATTAGGTAAAATTTGCTTTTCAGGAGACTTTTTCATGTCCCAAACATTAATTCTTAAGAAAGCTCAGACATCTATCCGATGGAAAATTTAGGTTTTTTTCAACGGTATCCTCAACTTTGAATTAACACAACAAATTAAGGAAGTTATCACAATTTTAGTGACAAAAGGTCGAAAACACGAAAAAAATCTTAAAAACTAAATGACTCAAAAACAGCGTAAAAAAAAAAAAAAAAAAAAAAAAAAAAAAAAAAAAAAAAAAAAAATTCTCTATGAGGAACTGTCGATCAGAAATGAGCTCTAGAATCGATTCCCTGAGTTTGTTCCATAATTACTGAAGACACCTTGTATTTGCTGAGGTGGTCACGAGTTAATGAATTTCCCTTTCTATTTCCGTAATTAGTTGGTTAAAAAAAAGTTCCAGTCATGCCGTCGTATAATCGAATTTTTGTAGATTATTGCATGATATTATGTTACGTTGTTTTAAAATTTAGCACTTTGTGTGCAACGAAATCGTTAACCATGAATTTTATGGCGGATAAAATTGTTTTAAATAAGTTCAAAGATTAAAAACAGATTTTGAATTTCAACTATTTTTCAGTTTTTTAATCGATTTTATAGCTAATATAAACAAAATTTAAGTATCAGTATACACATGATAAGTTGAGCACATAACTTCATTTATGTACTAATTCATTGTTGATAAACTTCTTTTGATTAAAATTCGACTAAAAAAATATACATTCAACAATTTTTAACTATTTTTGTAGATCTTTGAGCACATTTTTTGAAAGTTGACCAATTTAATGAGCTTTAAAAGTGCTGGCCGACGATCTCACCGTGGAAAGCTTGATTTCTTGGCGCAAGAACGGAATTTTCATAACAATCAAAGAAGAAAATTTAAGTTTGGGGAGAAATTGGAATAGCTTCATTTTCTATAAAATTCGCTATAATGCAAGTGGTTTTCCGCTCTTATTGTTTCGCAGTCATGCGAAACTAGCTCTAATTTAGTCTATACAACCAAAAACCCAAATTTTAAAGAGTTCAAATATTAATTCTACGTGAAATTTCACGAACAAATGATTTTTTACATCGTATTTTGAGCGGGCGAAAACTGAAATGATTTGCAAACTTTTTTCTCAAATTGCTCTTAGGTATATGTTTCGCGATGAATCACTTAGTGATGTCAGTTTTCAGATCGAGTTCTTCATTTACCCAGTATCAAAAATTGGTCGGCAAATAACATTTTGAATTTTTTTGAAACTACATTTATGTCGTTTTGGAATCTACATTAAATTCCTTGGACGAATACTTCATCACCAGAGTTTTGGGGAGGGACAAAATATTAGCTTATGTGCAATACATTTTTAAGCAAATTCATTTTTTCGTAGTACCTACTTATCAATTTACGAGTATCAATTCAAATTTTTATTACGAAACTACCTATGCATCAACCTATTCAACCTTTGCCTCAAAAATAAGATTCCGAAAAAATCAAATTCGTCGATTTTAGTGAAATTTTGAGTAATTTTGGTGCTAATCCTAAAAATTGACATCATCGAGCGATTCAGTGTGGGAAAATAGATCTTTAAAAATCGACGTCATAATAAATTCACGTTTATGCTTATACACACGATATTAGTGATCCGAAGGATATGCAATTTATTGGGGACCCTTGAAAATAATTAATTCTTAATATTTCATCCGAATCAGACTGAAACGCAGTATAGTTTTGGGTGAGACAGACAGTCAGACACGGACCAAAATTGATCATAATGTTCTGAAACAAAAAAAGCAAGCGGAAAATTTAATTTAGCCCAGAATCCTAAATTAAAATACAGGTTTCTATTTGAGATAAAAACTCTGCGCAAAAATTTGGAGGGGTTTATTGCTTGAACGTTTTTTCCTTCTCTACTAATAACGGAAATAGAAGGGCTTAACCAGTGACCATATTACCATATTACATATTATTTGTTGTTGAGTGATTTGGTAAATTGATACAAGGATGAAATATTGCAATTTCAGTTAGATTGGTTGACTCACATCTGAAACAATGCACCGTTTTCCTTTTGAGACAGGGAAACTCAAAATAACAAGTATGTGGAAACAAGATAAGCTTGAGGAAAATGCGAGGAAGCTATAAATAAGTTTGGAGCTAGCAATTATAATGAAATGATAATGGAGAGACGGTTTTTGCCCATTTTCCCCTTCCGCACGACGCAAAGCGGTTTTTATTAGGAATTCACAATTAGCAATGCATTTATTGTAAGCACTGTCAAATAATAGATTGGTTTACGTACGAATGAAAACTAATTATCCACACTCCGTCCTTTAGAAGTACACATTATTCCTGAGAATACCACCTACTTGGGCCACAATTCTATATTGTACAATTGAATATTTGTCTATGAATCTAATCTGTTCATAACTGAATTTGAACTCTGCTCACTAAGAGTGAAATTATTATAAAATTTTTTACAAGATTGAATAATAATTAGTTAAAAAAAGTTCCAGGCATGCAGCATGATGATCGTATGAGCGAATTTTCGAGAATTATCGTATTATATAATATTAAATTGTTTTAAAATTAGAGCTTTTGAATGCAAGAAAATTGGTAACTATTAATTTTATGGGAAAAAGCGTATTCTAAATAATAATCTCCTATTCAAATTCAGGTTTTGAATTTTTAGCTTTTTTGCAGTTTTTATCGATTTTTTGCGAATTTTAATGCATTTCTGGTACATTTTTCAGCATAATTTTGTGCAAAGCTTTTTGAATGTTCTATTTTAGTTAAAAAATTTTGTTGTTAACAACCTTTGGTTTGGTTCCCGAAAACAAAGGAATAGGTCCGTTTGTTTCTCTTCATTTTAAGCATAGCTTCAGATTAGAGTTCAACGTGATATCATACACAATCCATAGTTGAAGGTATGCAGAATGCACACTGAAAGATGTCTTAATCGCAACAGCTAATATGCAGCTCTGGGACAACGTTTGATTGGCAACAATTGACATGTACTGAGCAAAGTGCACCCGCTGTTGATCAACTCTTCAATGGAGGGTAGTCAATTGTGCCAATTTATGAGATGAACAATGACACACAATTGAATGCAATTTCCTATTCAAGTACAATCAGATTCATGACAAGTGAAGCCCATAACTTAGGTGCATGAGTGCTTGGGAAAAAATTTGATATTTATAAAAAAATCGATTTAAAAGGAACACTTCTAAACAATTGCAATATAATCTCAAAACTTAAGGAGGTAAAAATAATTCACATACATTATGAAACTGAATTATGAAACACTTTTAATTTATTTTCACGATGGAACAATGTATTTACGTGTCACAAATGTGTTCCATATATACCTACTGAGCTGATGAGAATTTTACACCCCTGTAAGTTACCAAAACTTGTTACTATGATCGTATTTCTGCTCAACTTGAATTCTCCCACTGCTGTTTATAAAAAACTATACCCGCTGTATTCCTTATGTAAAATCTAAATATTTGTTTTAGGAAGAAACAATAAAAGGACACTAATAAAGCGATGAGACCGATATGAAAATGGAGAAACCGATATTATGTGCAGAATATGGTACACTCGACTGGAAGTGAAAATGTATTCAGGCTCCAACATTTCTTTAGAAACTACTGAATATATGGGTGGCAATTTTTAAAAGAATGATTGTATTTGATTTTAAATGCTAAGATAACTGGTTATGATAAATTATAGGGATTTCGATTAATTTTGCATCTAGTCGAAACCTTTTAGTGAGATTATTGAGCCAACAAACAGACAATGTCAATTTTATGCACGATAAAGGATGACCAGGGAGTTGCGTGCAGTTCAGTTGATACTCATTTGTCTGAATTAGATGCACGCGAGTGTTAGGTACCTACGTAATAATAAAGGTCATGGATGTCCTTCAATCGTCATGTCAAAGCTCGTATTTGGAGCGGTAGGAGACTGGCTAGTATTGGAACCCGCAGGAAGAAATAAATAGCATAAATAATAGCATTTCCAAATTGAATTCGTACTTTTACAAAATGAATTCGTCCTTTTACAAAATGAATTCGTCCTTCAAAAAGAGGGACCAAATCTTGAAGGCAACCAGAAAATGATATGCAGATACCTTTTATGGAAGAATAATAATTTATTGCATTGGTTTGCATAGTTAATAAAGATGTAATAGAAGAAATTTACAACGTTTACAAGGAATTGATACAAGAAATTTGCAAGAAATTCATACAAAGCCATGAATTTTAGAGTTTTGGTTTATTATTTTCAATAATGAACCTTGTTATCGACCATGGGGAAAAAATCCGTACGTCCACCACATGCTGTCCAGAGTGTTTCTCCAAAACTACTAAGTTTATAAAATTTGGCTGAAAAATCATATATATATATATATATATATATATATATATATATATATATATATATATATATTCGCCCCCCTAAACCCCCCTAATCATACTGCATCGAATAGAATCCTGCTCCAGAACCGAAACGTCGTAGGACAATTACAAACCTTTTAAAAAACATCGACTAGCCTGGTCATTATCTACCTCAATTGTAAATATTACAAATAGTCAGCATCTCACCACAAATATATATAAGTATCATATATATTGGCAGGGGATGTGCCAGTAACATCGGCATCAATTTTGATCAACCATGAAGGGTAGTAATCATAGGCTGAAATTTTTGGAAAAATCGGGATCTCGAAAACTTTTAAGGTAACAGTAATATTTATTTGGTTGTAATTTACATATATTTTCCCAAAATAGCGATTGAAATCATGCGGAAAGCTGTATGATTTTCCGTTCTCTGACTACAAGCTATAATGGAGCAGTGACCGTATAATTTTTTGGGGAACTAAGTTTCATCAAAGACCGCTAGATAGTGTTAGGCTTGCAGCAAGCGAGTCTTGCGCCGCCACTGCGGTTTTGCCAATTCACGGCTCTGCATCATCAGCTCGTGTAAGGAAAGATTAGTTGTGTTATTTAATTTTATTAATTTCTGTTCAGTAGGCGTCTACACCTATGCAGACACATTAGATGATTCATAATGATTCGTTTAATAATATAGACAGGTGTTCTGCATAGTAGAGCTATACAATACGGAAATTGTAAACCTATGTGAAATAATTTGCAGCGTTTTTTTTTATTTTTTCCCCAATGCAGAGGCAAACGCTGCTTTAGGCATGAGGGAAAGCATATGCATTACAAAGTTGGTGCCTACAGTAATTTGTGTCTGATGTGCGTAAATGGTAGGAGAGAAGATTTTCGCGCACTTGCATAAAGACTGCATTCCGACCGCAACCGTTTTCCCGAGCCCCGGAAACCGCCTTTACTAAGATACCTTCAAGATTTGGTCCCGCTTTATGAAGGACGAATTCATTTAGTAAAAGGACGAATTCATTTTGTAAAAGGACGAGTTCATTTTGAAAATGCTCTATCATCAACTGAATGTAAATAGAACTATAGGATGGTTCTTATCCAATAAAAAAGGCCTGAGAGGGAGTTCAGAGGAATATAATCGATAATAACCGACCTATAGGTTCAAACTGATATCGTTACTTCATGAAAGGCGGTATTAATAGTGTGAAACGTGGAATTATAAGTTCCTAGCATTCATAATCTAAATAAGGCACTGTAGAAACAAGTATAGTGAGGTCCATACATGGTACTCATTTAGCATGGAAACCGGACGATGATATACGATTTTTTAAATGTATAGCTACAAAATTCAATATGCGGGTTGAAAAGGTGTAGATAACTTATTAAACTGTAGTGTGGGAACAGATAAAAAGTAAGCCAGACATTACAATTTTGTGAAGTGTGAGAAGCGATACAGTGCATAATATTGCAAGAATTTCATTCGGTAGTTCAATATTATCCCAATTTATTCTCTGTAAGTTCATTTAAGTTTATCGACTTGAATGCTAGTTCCTATTTCAGCAATATTGCTTATTTTGTAGAGTCCATTCTACGGACTCTTTATGATCGTAAGATGAAACATTCTATACGATCTGTATTGCAGCAGCTGATTTGTTTTGCTACGAGTATTTACATCTGTGGTTACCTGGAATAAGGGACATTCAACAAAGACTATCTAGTTCAATATTGTTTAGTATCCAAGTTCGAAAATGGAATGGGATACCCAAATATTCCATAGTCGAACTTATTTTGCGGTTTAGGAACATCTATTAATGTGATGCATGCCACCATCTTCAAAATATCCGTATCATTAGTGGGCTATCGAACAGACTGCAGAAACATTAGGAAGTGTTGATTTAAAACAAAGTATTTCTCAGGTAAATTTTTGATTTTTTTTGGAACAAAAAGGCATTTTATCCACACAAAAATAATCCCTACTGTCAGTTAGCAATGATAAATTTGGGGACTGCTGGAAGATATCGCCAAATTTTAAAAACGAATTGGTCAAAGGTTGTACAAATTAGGGGAATCACTAAGAAACCAACCGACCAATCGAAAATGTAAGAGTAAAAGCAACAAACTACGAATCTTAGGAAGGGTGCCGATTCCTCTTACTCTGTTAATATGCTACTACCATGAAATTAACAGGGATAAATCTAGAGGAAAACTTGAAAAATCCCTGAACATTCCATTGAAATGAAATTATAGCTGTTTAAGTTATGCATGTTAGAAGAATATCTTATTTCTATATGGTTTCTTCTAGTGAATCGGTTCGACAAGAGAGAAATAAAGTTCGAAAGAGACAATGTGGGTACGATCTTTCACAAACCCTGGATTCTATCTCGGTTCTTCAAGAGGTTTAGTGAGCACAGGCAATAAGTGGACTGGCTGGTCCACAAATAACATTTAGGTCCAAAAATCGAACTGCTAAGGGGAATTTTGATTGTGATCCGAAAAATTCTAAAAATCCTTGTAGTGATCACAAGACATTTATTACCTTACTCGTAAACAAAATCTTTTCCTTAGTGAAGAAAAGCCAACTTGTGAAATAAGTCGACGACTTTTCAGTAGTACTTTTCAGTAAACAAGAAATAATTAAAGTGGGAATCTTTGAATTGGATCAAATAGCAGAAAAAATAAGGGATTTTGGGATTGAGCGAAGGTTCTTCCTAAAACAATATGAGAGTGTAGTTCAAAAGACGTTCACTTGTGTCATTACCAAATCACAAAACAGTGACTCGTCCAGAGGAGAGGTGTCTAAAATTTACAAATGTTGTAAATAATGGAAAACGATAAAAAAATATGAGCCAGTGAAGGGACTCAGGATCATTAATTTACTTTCGAAACAAAACATATTGACGAGAGGAAAAACATAAAAATAACGAGAAAACGAAGCAAAAAGTGGTAGAAGGGGTAAACAAAAGAGTAAAATTCGTCATTATGGATGGCATCTAGACCTTGAGGACGCCCAAACGGGTGCTCTGAGCCGCCTCTGGTTGTGGGATCTCCGGGGCGTCGTAGGCGTTGGGTCTTTGGAATCTCCGTCGTGTTTCTTCTCGTGTGGTTCGTCTTCGTCTTGGGCAGCATCCTTGGCCCTAGGCACAACCCTCTCGATTACACTCCTAACAACCCTTGACCCTAAACGGTTCTCCAATCTCCAATATTATCCTGGTAACTAACTGTTCAATCCTGGCACACAATACAGATTCTTTCTTTGGCAATATGACATTGATCTGGAAAATTATAAATCTAAGTTTACGTGCATGTGTATTGTACACATGGTGCATCTGCTGGTTAAGATAGGCAGGTACTTTTAGTAATTGGGTGAAGAACAGGATGGAGATCCAAGTACTACCGAGGCAAATCCCTGTAAATTCACAAGACAGAAACTGCCAAATTGCTAGAGGTGTTCAATGAATATCCTGTGGCCTGTGTTTCAACAATCAGAGGCTACAATCACCAAATGAAACTGAGTTCCTTAGGGACAATGATATCAAACTTCAATCATGCTACCACAGGAAAGTATAGAAACTGTGCATCCCATTGTCAAGAGTAATTTATGACGTAACCAACGGACTCCAGTGATGTTCACCAATCACCATCAGGTGAGCAATAATTTTTATAGTTAGCATGCCAATGCAAGTGTGTCTATCATGGCAATAACAATGTTAGGGAATGTTGTCACACATATGGAGAATGGGAGACGTTGGAATGCACACCACTGGCTTCCATTTGTCAAGGACATTGCGCAGTTTCTTTACTGTTGTGCGGAGTATGAAGAGTTCTTGTAATATGGACACGAGAAAAAAGGATTTAATTGAGAATTAAATCAAGCAATCTGGCAATTTAAATCATTGCGGTAACATATGATAGTGGATAACCAGCATTTATTAATAAATTGTTGTTTACCACTCTCATAAGAGCAGTATTTCATATTTTGTATCTATCACGGAAGAACATTTCATATTGAATCTAAGATGGTCGCCACCTTAACTAAATTACAACAACCAAGGCTCTGGATATCAGAGCACCACTGCCATATCTTATAATGGCAGACCACAATTCCACTTTTACGTCTTTGCAGCATGTTATTTTGGATATTTTCCAGTTTTGCAAAGTTCTACTCAAATTTCATGGGAATATTGACAAAAGTGGACATATTGCTGTTGAGTTGGGTAGCTTTCTGGAACAAGTGGTTAGGAAGTTGGTTGAAAGCTTGAGAAAAAATATTCAAGTATGTTATTAATGAAAGTTTTCAAGTAATGTTAATAATGAAAGTTTGTCTAACTTGAAAAATAAATACTGCTTATGGAGAAAGATGACGTTTGAACCACCCAGATTCTTGTGAATTTAATGCTTGAAGTTGAGTGTTAATAAGGTAAATAACATCAGCAAAAGCAAGCAAGGTATTTACTCAAGGTGGACCTATCTTTATCACACTTCTTTCAATATTTTGCCTACGCCGTTTATCTACAGAGTTGAGCAAATTTAGAAATCGTAATTTTCAGATTCAGGAATAACTGTACAGTTCCGTTGATGGTATCAATTTGTAGTATTATTTAATTTTCAGAAAAATGGAAACTATGCAGAGAGATCCATGTTTTCAGTTAACTTGGATTTAGATTATTAATGTTTTCAAGAACAAGAACCCACTTAATTCAACGAAACATTGTTCATTTACTTCTCCCATTAAATTAAATTAATCATATTAGAGTTTACGGTCTTTATACAGCAAATGAAATAATTAAAAATGAATTAAAACGCGATAGTATTCAAACGAGGCGCAATCGAACTGCAAGTATTTCTTTAATAACATCATCAAGATCTCCTGCGTCAATCATAATAAGGAAATAGGAAGAGAAAATGCAGATCAGTTTTTCGTTTTGGTGAAACTGCAGATAAGCTTTCACATTTTTGGTATGGCTTGATGGTAAGGATTGATGTATGGCTGATGAAGGACATATTGGATATCTGAGTAGAAAGGACATAGCATTTTGTTGATTGTTGTAAGTTTGTTTCGTTGTTATTTGATTCAACGTTTGTTTGTTTGTTGTTGTTTTGGGTCTTGATTTGACCCAATTTTATTAGATTTTTGATGTAGTCGATTGTTTTGCAAAGCAGAATTTTAAAGATTACGTTTAAAGAAGACTATTAATAAGGTAACAATTGTTAGTGTTTTGGTGTAAGGAGATTTTTTAGATGTGAGAAACAAAAAAGTTTGGAAGGTTAGGGGGTTGTTTTTGAAATTTAAATTTGTATTCGTGCTATGCTATTAATACATTACAGAGCCTGAAAAAGAGGGCACAGTATTCCCCGAAAGCGCTCGCAAATACAAAAAACTGATCTGCATTTTCTCTTTCTACTTTCTCTTAATAACATAAATGATACTTATTTATTTATTATGCTTATAAGTTCTTGAATAAGCCAAGATTTGTGTGATTTTGGGAGTGAAATAACTGGATGTTATAATAACTTAAGATACTTTTTGTTAAACACTCGACATGAGATTTCCACAATAGAGATACATCAAGGGGTCTGGGTCAAAAGATTGTTTTTCTTATCCCTATAAATGTTATTAGAAGCTAGTAATGTTGATGATAGAAAAACATTAACTAGCATGCCGCAAATTTCATTTGAATATGCAACACTTAATACAACATTTACAGACGAAACAAGAAAACGTGAGAAGAGAAACAAGATAATAATGGATTAAAAGGGATACTTGAAAGTGTAATACAACTGGTCTAATAGTTTAAAAAACTCACAAAAAGAAGAAATTTCGAAACATGTAATATATATATCCAAGCTTTCTAATGGTAAGCGAAACAAGAGACGATTATTAATTAGGAACAAATCTGATAACAATGACGAAGCGGGAATGATATTCGAGCTTTTGAGTCAATTATAATGAAATTAATTTTCAAGAGTAATAAAAAAACTGACCAGTTCAAAAATAATTAATTATTGTAATTATTACAGTAAGGTATTAAATATAATTGTGCGACCCAGCATTGTTGGGCCGATGGCTTTCTTGTTTTTGTTCAATATTTGTGTTGTTTCTCTCTGATTACAATTCAAATAAATATTGACGATAATGGTGCTCGAATATGAAGAGAAATAGCGTGTAAACACCAAGAAATCGAAATTCGTGAGGGGGATTGACATTATGGGGGTACATATAAAAGAATGAAATGACAGGTTTGTAGAATTATAGAAAAGAGAGAATTTGGCCTGCTGGAGGGGAAATGTTTTGGACACACTGGTTTGATATTTCAGTGAATGAGTTTTATTTAATTGCAGGCCGAACTGGGTTGTGAGGGGTTTTGGGATTTCCGAAATAAAATTAATTTATTGCGTTGCCAAGCTTTCAATGTAATCATATCATCTTCAGGGGATATCTTTGACGAAGAGGCCTACGGATTGTCTCTTGCAGTTGCTACGCCAACGCTCCGCTTCTAAATTTATTAAATTCAATCACACCGTTCAACTAAATTATGCGAGCTATTTATTATGTACAGGGTGGTCCGTGATAAACGGACACATTTTAAAATCCTGTAACATTCACAAATTCGATCGTTGGGATTAAAAGATTAGCAGAACGTGTAGAGAAAATCAGTAAGTTTTATTCACAATCGAAAAATCGGAAAAAATATCAAATTTTAAAAATTATGTCTTTTAAATGACCACCCTGTTTGGTAACGCACAGTTCAAGACGGTCCTTGAAGTTCTGCATCACTCTTTGCCTCTTCAAAAAAAAAAAAAAAAAAAAAAAAAAAAAAAAAGGGCCCAATTATTCCGAGTTTGGAAATTCCACACCACACCGTTACCTTGGCAGAGTGTAGAGGCCTTTGGTGTAAATGTCGAGGGTTTTTACCAGCCCAATAACAGCAATTCTGTTTGTTGACGTAACCGTTCTTCTTATGGAGACCTCGCCCCCTGTGACTTTTTTCTATGGGCCCACCTGAAATCTAAAGTGTACGTGGACAAACCACGAACCATTCAAGCATTGAAGCAGTCAATAAGACGAGAAATCGCGGAAATACCGGAAGATATGGTGCAAAGAGTGATGCAGAACTTCAAGGACCGTCTTGAACTGTGCGTTACCAAACAGGGCCGTCATTTAAATGACATAATTTTTAAAACTTGATAATTTTTTTCCGATTTTTCGATTGTGAATAAAACTTACTGATTTTCTCTACACGTTCTGCTTATTTTTTAATCCCTACGATCGAATTTGTGAATGTTACAGGATTTTAAAATGTGTCCGTTTATTACGGACCACCCTGTATAATTCATTTAATCTATATTCAACAGCGGTACACCTCTAGTCACACGTAGCCCTAGTATTGACGCATAAACAATATTCTTACATGTATGTTTCATTAAAAAATGAAAAATAGACAATTGAGAAAATCACTTACTTTGTTTCATCTATAAAAACTGCTTCTAAAACTTTCGCGGCGTATAAAAGATTTTTTTGGAGGATTTCGGCGGATATTTCGCCCCGCTGTAACTGTTGCAATAAACCGCGTAACCTGTGAACAGAAATAACGAATTTGTTAAAAAAATAGACATTAGGTTAATAGCTAATTATAAAAGATGTTGGAGGGTACAGAGAGAGAATGACAACAAAACATAAAAATGCCAAAAATGAATAGAAAAATGGCCAATATCTTTGTAATACCTAGGTATTTTTTTGCTTCCTCAATACCGGTGGTAGGGAAGCTTTGTGTTCGTGCGAAGAGTCGAAAAAATGTTTGTCTTCCAAAATTAAAAGTTCTATGGTAATTGCTCCATTCGTGGTATTGCACAATCATGTTGTATTATTATAATCAACAAGATGCTCCCAGCCACGCTTCGCACCACCATATTGTGGTTGTAACGCTAGTCAATTTAGTTACAGAACTTATTCAGTTGATTCCAGTGGTTCACCGTTTGTAATTATACTCTACATCACCCAGAGGGACCCCGTTCAATAGTTCAGCATCTTGAGTTGAATAGGAACAAAATTAGCAAATGATCTCACTATTTCAGCTCTGAATTTTGGCACAATAAGCTGAATGAGAACGAAATTAGCAACAGAGCTCACTCAGGTGATCAGAGGGGTCTCCCAAGTTGTAAGTGTAGTTAATCACAGGCCATGAGGCCCCGTTCCAAAATTCAGCTCCTCAAGTTGAATCGGAATAAAATGAGCTGCACAGCTCACTCTGCTGATGAAGAGTTCCTCATGTTGCGGCTGTACTCTTATCACATCAAGAAAAGCCCCGTTCTAGATAGAGATCAACATCTCAAGCAGAACAGGAACAAAATAAGCTACAAAGCCCACTCAGCTGATTAGACTGGTTTTCAAATTTGTAATATAACCTAGGGCTATTTGTAGCTATAACCATTGACCGGAAACAATAAACATCAGCCTATCAGAACTATGAACCCATTAACGCTATTGATAAAAACCTGTTGACTGGCGCCTCTGTCAATTCAAGGAGAACATCACTAACAAAGCAATGGAAATGTCTTGGCGCTTATAACACACCAATTAAGGGGGATTGGTGCTTTTGGACAGCACCGTCTGCCATAGCTAGCAAGGCTCCGTTCAATAGTTCAGCATCTGAAGTTGAATAAGAACAAAATCAGTTAAATGATGATGCATATCCGGATGACTTTAGACGACACAAGGCACAGGTTGAAATGTCCCCTCTCCCTCAGCCCACTCCACCATCCAGTCCTTCAATTGACGTACCATTCACAATGGGGGAATTAGGGAGAGCAATGAATAAATCAAATAGGACTGCTCCTGGGAAAGATATGATCCATTATGAAATGTTGATAAATCTTCCACGAAGAAGGAAGAAACGAGTTAAGAGAGCTGGAGGTGGTCACAGTCTATGCAAAATGTCTTCCTCTACAACTTTTCTTTAGTACAAAGCAAATTTAGGTCAGTTCTAAAGGTCAAAAAGTTAGAAAAATGGTCAAAATCGATTTATTGGTTCGAATAAACTATATTTAGGTAAATGGACAAGGGGTATATTTCAGCTCTTTTGAAGGACTAGAAGGGCAAATTGGTGTAGTTATCTCCTTTTTTCCAATATTGAAGCTTACACAAAGACCCCTAACATGTTTAAGTGTATTTATGGAACTTGGGGCAACAACTTCTTGTGCGTATGAAATCAAGCGCGCAACTAATACTCTTACTAAGATTACGAATGGGGGAAATCGCCAGCATGAGAGGTGGTCTTGCGAGTAATGAATTCCAAACTCTCCAACGAGTGGCGAACGATTTTTGAGGGGTGGAAACTGCAGGAGTTATAATCTCCCAAGTAACGCGGCTGTAAGTGAAAAGCATTAGAAAACTTCCGTAACAAGATTTCGTCCCTCGATAACGCACCGTTTTCGGGTAGTTAGGTCAACACTAAAGCAGGTTCTCAACTAAAATGTTTGAAAAGAGGTTTTGATCGTGTTTCCCAATAACAACACCTGTTCTCATTCACACTCGCGTCGGTGTTCCATTTTCTCAAAGCCGAGATTTCAGGACCGTCGGCTTGTTCTGCCAATATGTGTTTTTCAGCCAAATTTCATAGTTTGGATGTTTATCGAAACTTGAAGCAAACAAAACCGCCTGCCTATTTGGGTGTGGCGCTTAGCTTTGTTGCATCCATAACATGAATGTACAGATCGCTGAAATATTTTAGATAACCCTAATTGATTCGATAGCAGGTTGCTAGAATGGAAAATGGAGGGGGAAATACAGCGGAAATCGTTTTAGACGACATTGGTTATAACGACTATCTCTCTATATAAAGGCAACATCCTCGACAGATGGTTAGCCCGCTATGTAAAGTCGACAATTATTTATCCCTTATAACGACAGCGCTTATAACGTCCAAATGGTGAATAAAGGATATATTGGGTGAAGAATGGATTTCCAACATCGATTACAACGACAATGGTCATAGTCTATCTTATCTGTCTATAAAGGCGGAATCCTGTTCAGAATGTTGGCCTGCTAAGAAAAATCGTCAATGTTTTATCGCTTATAACGACAGCGCATATAACGTCCAAAAGGGAATAAAGGCGACATTCTGATAAAGAATGGATTTCCAACATCTTTTACGACATTGGTTATAGCGACGACCTGTATATATATAAAGGAGGGAGAGACATAACATGAAAGTTGATCTGAAATATTGTAGATAACTGTTGTTCGCTGAAATATTGTAGATAACTCTAATTGATTCGATAGTAGGTTTTTAGAATGGGGGAAATACAGTATAAATCGTTTTCGACGACATTGGTTATAACGACTATCTCTCTATAAAGGCCACATTCTCGACAGATGGTTGGCCCGCTACGTAAAGTCGACAATTATTTATCCCTTATAACGACAGCGCTTATAACGTCCAAATCGTGAATAAAGGAGACATTTGATGAAGAATGGATTTCCAACATCGATTACAACGACAATGGTCTTAGCGACTATCTGTCTATAAAGGCGGAATCCTGTTCAGAATGATGGCCTGCTATGTAAAATCGTCAATTTTGTATCGCTTATAACGACAGCGCTTATAACGTCCAAACGGGAATAAAGGCGATATTTTGGTAAAGAATGGATTTCCAATATATTTTACAACGACATTGGTTATAGTGACGACCTGTATATATAAAGGAGGGAGAGAGAGAAAGAAACTCCGTGGACTGAGTGTTAAATTATTTGTATACCGTAAAACGGGGTAATAGGGGTCAGGGGGGTAATAAGGGTCAAAACTTCTACTCTGACGTAATTTTGAATTTGGGCGCCACAAGACAGATTTGGGAGAATGAAACTAACAGTATTTGATTCGTCAGTAATGGTAGACATGGATTCATGAAGTTTTTTTGTTTTTCAACATTGGTCACCCTGTTTCACCATCGACGTTAACGTTACTGTTGTTATCAATAATTTTTGAAGGTTGTAAAACTTCGTTTGTATCTCCATGGTTTCCCGCTGTAATATGTAGTCAATTTTTCCGAAGCTTCTAAGTACTTCAGGAGACAATTTCGAAGACATATTAGTGTTTACTAGTAACGTGTTACCTAAATCATTTTAGCATGAATATGCTTTAGCCGTGACCTAACTACCGAAAAATGTCCCACGAGAGTGCAACGAAAGTAGCGCCAATAATTGTGATGATTTCCGCTTACAACCGAGTCGTTGCTAGGGATATGATACTTCGTCGTTTTTCATCCCACAAAATTCGTTGACCATTCGTTCGAAAGCTCTCGATTTATCCAACCATACTATATTAACTACTGCGAAGTGCGTGGCCAACAAGCTGAGTTATGAGCATGGTTATATGAATAATTGTTTACACACAGGTGATCATTCTCAATTATTGATATTGTGAACATGATTGCAACCGCTTGTTAATTTCTGATGATTTCATTGAGCTGGTGTTTCGATTATGTGATTCATAGCAGGTGATCCGAATATTGCGAGAACGGTTAGATTCGTGAAGCGGTGGTTAAATTATTTTAATAGGTAATTTCTATACTTTACACTATAGGAAGCTGTAATTTCGTATGTAGCCTCTTTAGCCTCTTTCTATAATAAAGTGAATGTTTACTCGCGAGTTTCTATTAGGAGATCATCATCTCACAAGAGCTCAATCGTCGTGATCATTTCTATAATAAAGTGAATGTTTACTCGCGAGTTTCTATTAGGAGATCATCATCTCACAAGAGCTCAATGGTCGTGATCATTTCTATAATAAAGTGAGAGCGAGGAGGTAAAACATGATTCCATGTTTTAGGATTGATGGCAGAATGATAAACAGAGTTCAGAGGCCGATGGGGGGTCGGGTTCAGAGAATCGACGAGGAGTGAGTCGTGTACGGCTAAAGCATATTCATGTTTTTTAATTTTAGCCGTCAGGCTCAAAGGAACTGTGGCTTTTTTTTATAGTGCTTGTGGACTGTGGTTCAACGGTTACCAGGTAATAAGGGTCAACAAGCCTCAGCATCATCACATACATCAACATGCCCATTATAAAGGGTCAGACGACAAATATGTGTTTCCCACTATGCCTGACAATGAAAATATTTCCTTTGATCAAATCAAGAAAGTTCTCAAAGTAGTTTCCGAAGTTAGAGGGCGATTTTCATTTGGAGTTTGAACTTCATCCCTTTTTCTTGTTTTTAAAATGTTATAAGACAACTTAGTAGGTACTTTACGCCTTTTTTTGTGATTTTATTATACAGTAAAAACAGGGATTTATCCCTAATTTTTTTTATAATGCTTCAAGTCGAGATTTTTATTCATTTTTAAGCAATGTTCCTGTGGTTTTCTCGATAAAATCAGGGTTGTAAACTCAAGTTCCTTGAAAATGTTAACGTTTAAAAAGTTCAAGTGTTCGAAAAGTCAAGTTAAAAAATAGTGGTCTCTTTTTTGTGAAGTAAACATTTGGGATTTTTACCCAATTGTTCGTTAAAGCGTTATTTTTATATATTATTCTTCATATTACGACTAAATGAGCCTGATTTGATAACCTACTGACTGAAAATGAATATTTTTACAATTTTCCGTTTTTTTAATACTTGAATGATTGGTGACCCTTGTTGCACAGGGAATGCGTTATCTAGGTTTTCTTCTGAAAACAAGTGTGTGACCCTTGTTACCCCAACTTGAGGGTAATAAGAAGGGTCATACTATAAAAAAATATATATCTATATACAGGGTGATTCCCTCGCAGATGCAAAAAAAATTGGGTAAAACTACATCAAAAATGGAGTAAAATGCCGCCAACTGCATATTTTTATCTCAATCCGTTCTCGAGATATGATTTTTTAAAGGTTTTTTCAGGAAAACCGTGTTTTTTTCCTCTTAATCTCAAATTTCTCCACTTTACTTCATTCAATTTTAACTTTTGACCACATTTTCGGAATTAGCATTAAATTTACTATAAGAATAGTGTACTTGAGTTCTTAAAAAGTACCATCCAAAGGCCCTCACATCAGCTCAAACATTGACGATTTTGAAAAAATAATATTTCTGAAAATCTTTAAAACTTTACTACTCTTCCAAAACGAATCCTGGAAACTGGCAAATCTCATGAAAACTGCTTCGTAATACTCTTTCCAACGATATAATCAAGTTTACTTTTATTTTGTTATTTAGTGGAGAAAATTATGTTTTAATGTTATAAAATGTGGGTTTTTCAATGAAATTGTTGGTTTTTCTCGAAAGATGACCCTCCATGAACCTACGAGTATGGGGTCGGTTTCTATGTATTTTTTCTCGCTGGATCGAATGGGAACTCTTGCAGATCTCTAAACCACGTTATAATCGAGTTTTACACTTAAATTAACTAGTTTTATCTCATAACACACATACATTTAATCGTAACAAACAAACTAAACATTTGCGATTTTAAGTGTAAAACTCGGTTATAATGGAGTTGGAGAGATTTACAAATGTTACCATTCGATACAGCGTGAAAAAATACATAGAAACCGACCCCATACTCGTAGGTTCATGGAGGGTCATCTTTCGAGAAAACCAACAATTTCATTGAAAAACCCACATTTTTTAACATTAAAACATAATTTTCTCCACTAAATAACAAAATAAAAGTAAACTTGATTATATCGTTGAAAAGAGTATTAGACGAAGCAGTTTTCATGAGATTTGCCAGTTTCCAGGAATCGTTTTGGAAGAGTAGTAAAGTTTTAAAGATTTTCAGAAATATTATTTTTTCAAAATCGTCAATGTTTGAGCTGATGTGAGGGCCTTTGGATGGTTTTTTTTTAAGAACTCAAGTACACTATTCTTATAGTAAATTTAATGCTAATTCCGAAAATGTGGTCAAAAGTTAAAATTGAATGAAGTAAAGTGGAGAAATTTGAGATTAAGAGGAAAAAAACACGGTTTTCCTGAAAAAACCTTTAAAAAATCATATCTCAAGAACGGATTGAGATAAAAATATGCAGTTGGCGGCATTTTACTCCATTTTTGATGTAGTTTCACCCAAATTTTTTTTGCATCTGCGAGGGAATCACCCTGTATATCTATGGGTCTAAAGGTAGGTTATGGATTCTACTCTACAGCCCAAGATTCTGAGGGGAAACAAAAAAAGACTTTTTAAATCATTGTTTATTGTTAGAAAATTTGAGGAAAAGTGTAAATTTGACCCTTATTACCCCGTTTTACGGTAGTCTAAATTTGTTCCGATATCAGTGATAAAATAAATAGGAGCATAATAATGAATTATTCTAGGAGTGGAGCAGTAGAAAATATCATCTTGGAACAAATTGACCCAAATATTTTGCAACGAAAGTTTGGAGTGACGATCAATTTTACAAGATTCTTCTGGTAGAATGGGAGCGTAATTAAACGATTACACTGCGAAGCCGTGCCCTTGCAAAAATGTTAAGAGAGACGAATTAGTCTCCGCTCCACCAAGCAGCATCTCCCTTCCTGAACTTATTAATCGCAGGTCTAAAAACTAGAAGACGGGGCTTCCGCATTTTTCACGTCAGGATTGACTCAATTTTTCATCCGTCGGGACAAACTGTCAAGAAACGCCCCTTGTCCAGCAGCACGACAAAAACGGCGAGATCTCTCATCTGAAAAAAGGGAAAAATGAGAAGATTCTAGTTAACCTTCTAGGTCATTGAGGGGGTGAATTTCACGTAGACCTCACCCGACTCAATTTTGTCAATTCACAATACGTTATGTTATTAAAGAGCGCAGTGCAAACAACGGAAGGACTGTAATGTATGGAATCCATTTTCCAATTAACAGAGAACCAGTAATAATTATAAAATATGAAAGGCCGATTAGATTTTATGTAATTTTTCATCTCTATAGTTTACCTGCTCTGAGCACTGAGAAAATATTAGAATTCAGAGCACGATCTGAAGAAACAGAAAAAAGATTATAGAAGAAGATGTAGAAGCATAGAAACAATTTTTAGTGTTTATATTTTATTTTTGACCCAATTATAGCATTGATTTGTAACAATGGAATTCATAGTGGACCTTTGATCCCAAACCCTACAATGGGTGGCACGAACGGAATTTCTCTCTCTCTCTCTCTCTCTCTTCTCTCTCTCTCTCTCTCTCTCTCTCTCTCTCTCACTCTCTCTCTCTCTCCTCTCTCTCTCTCTCTCTCTCTCTCTCTCTCTCTCTCTCTCTCTCTCTCTCCTCTCTCTCTCTCTCTCTCTCTCTCTCTCTCTCTCTCTCTCTCTCTCTCTCTCTCTCTCTCTCCTCTCTCTCTCTCTCTCTCTCTCTCTCTCTCTCTCTCTCTCTCTCTCTCTCTCTCTCTCTCTCTCTCTCTCTCTCTCTCTCTCTCTCTCTCTCTCTCTCTCTCTCTCTCTCTCTCTCTCTCTCTCTCTCTCTCTCTCTCTCTCTCTCTCTCTCTCTCTCTCTCTCTCTCTCTCTCTCTCTCTCTCTCTCCTCTCTCTCTCTCTCTCTCTCTCTCTCTCTCTCTCTCTCTCTCTCTCTCTCTCTCTCTCTCTCTCTCTCTCTCTCTCTCTCTCTCTCTCTCTCTCTCTCTCTCTCTCTCTCTCTCTCTCTCTCTCTCTCTCTCTCTCTCTCTCTCTCTCTCTCTCTCTCCTCTCTCTCTCTCTCTCTCTCTCTCTCTCTCTCTCTCTCTCTCTCTCTCTCTCTCTCTCTCTCTCTCTCTCTCTCTCTCAGTTCACCTCGAGCTTTCGTTGTGGTCACAAGTGAACGCAGTGCTCTCTACAATCATCGCGTTTTTTTGGAAACAACCATGTCCAAGTGTGCCACTTGCTGTAAAGGCTTTGTCCACAATGCCTACAGAATGGTATGCGCGAAGTGTGAAGGTATGTTTCATCTGGAATGTGTTAATTTTTCGAAGAATGAGTATCACTATTATAGAGAAAACAAGACAACATGGCTGTGTGGAGCCTGTTTAAAGATGAAAAGGCTATCGATTACGGATGATATCGCTAGTAGTTCATTAGGTGATGACAATAATCGATCTAGTGACGGGAGTAATGAGAAGGTAGCAACACCACGGCAAGAGGAGCAAAAAATTGATTCCGATTCAGATTTGCGAGACCTCATACTATCTTTTCGAACTGAAATGCGTAATGACAATCAATCCCTTAAAAAACAATTACAATCTAATTCCGCTGAAATAAAAGACCTTAAAGAACACCTAAACACTTACTCTGATTACATCAATCAAAACACGGAAGCCATAGCTGCACTTCACAATGAATTGGTCGGGATACGTGAGGAGAACGATTTCTTGAAATCACGTAATCTGGCATTGGAAACACGCATCAAGCAACTCGAGTCACAATTCGCGGAAAGTTCACAAAAAACATTGGAGAAAACGGTAGAAATAACCGGCATTCCGAAACGCTCCGATGAGACTATCACTGGTATCATCCGAGATGTTGGTAGAGCTGTGCGGTTCGAGATTACGGAATCGATGATCGACAACTGTTATCGCAAGCGTCCACCTATTGGGTCCAATGTACCTGGCATAATATCGGTCACTTTCTGCCGTCGGCTAGACAAGGACGATTTTGTTAGATCGATTCGTACTAAACGGGACCTCTCGATCCGTGATATCGGCATGATAGATGGAGAAGGGGGCCGTATTTACGTTAATCAAAGCTTAACGGCAGCAAAGCGACAACTTTTGATGCGCGTAAAGGAATTTAAAAAGGTAAACCGATTCAAATTCGTATGGGTGAAGAATGGTCGAATTATGTTAAGGAAGGATGAGAATTCCGAGATCTACGAAGTGAAGAACGAAAATGAGCTACCCAAAGTAACGTCAAAAAACGACCAAGCTCCAACTACACCATCGCCAACTACTTAATTTGGATGCTTCCCGATCAGTCAACGAATTTATTACTCGGCCCACCAAGGAAATATCAGCAAAACATCGACAAAACAACGTTTTCTCTCTTAATAAATAAAATTTCATTTTTGATTCAAGAACATATTTCCAATAATTCAAGAACAGGTTTATTCGGCATTCACCATTTTGATCTACGTAAGTTATATTACTGTTATACATTTTCACTAATTGTCAGTTATATTAATTTTCTTATAATTCTCTATTTTATATACATTATTCATGGAATTTATATAGAACTCAATCATATCAGGTTATCACGATTGCTAATTTTTCACAGATATGTATGTAAAGTATGACAGAGACCAATAAGTTTCTTTTCAAACAGCTAGGCTGTTCAAATAGAGAATTCAGATGTGGTCATGTCAATATTGAATCGGTTACTGCGCATTTGGATGATTTCAAGGAGATGATCAAGGGAAACTTTTTCGAAATAATAGCCCTTTCGGAAACCTTTTTGAAGCCAGAGTTATCATCTTCTTCTATATATATACCAGGGTATACGTGGGTGAGAAATGATAGGATTGGAGCAGCGCGAGGAGGTGTAGCACTACTAATTAAGCAGAGTTTGAAATTCAATGTTATATGTAAGTCCCCGGCAATATATTCAAAGAGTCCGGAATATATTTTTGTTGAGATTCTTGCAGGAAACAAAAAAATTATAGTAGGTGTGGTTTATCGACCACCGAAAGCTGGCAGAATACATACAGTTTTTGACGTATTAGCGAATTTTTTGACAATTTATCAACACGTTGTAGTGTTAGGAGATTTTAACACTGACATGAACAGCGACTCATTTCATAAAAGAGAATTCGATAGATTACTTCAAACTTACAGTATGGACTACTTGAAATTTGAAGCTACACACCACTCAGCACACTCCAGCTCCTTGATTGATCTCATACTTGTAAATTATATGAATCTGGTAGCAAAATTCGGGCAAACTGTAGCTCAAGGACTTTCGAAACATGATTTCATTTACTGTAGGCTTAATTTCAAAATTCCAAAATCCAGGAAGCGAAAAATTCTTGTAAGAGATAGAAGAAATTTTGATGAAAAGGCATTTTTCAAGGAAGCGAATGAGATGGATTGGAGCGCAGTGATAAATGAACCATCTGTTAATAAAAAAGTAGAGATGTTTACCAAATTGTTGCTAGATTTATATGACAAACACTGTCCACTTGTCCAGATGAATCCTAAACATTCGCCAGCTCCTTGGATTACAAATGAAATTCGGAATATGATCAGTGAACGTGACAAAGCTTATAAGGTCTGGAAATCATCAAAATCAAACGAAAATAAAAATATATACAAAAAGATCAGAAATAAAGTCAAACAACAAATGCGTAATTCTAAAATTAGGTATTTTCAGCAATTGTTTGGTGTGAATATGCCCCCAAAAGATTTCTGGAAAATCGTAAGAAATTTTGGGGTGACTGAGAGTAAGCCTGGAGAAACCCCATCGTTGCCAATAGAACTGGATGAATTAAATAATTTCTTCTGTAGAGAAGTAAATAGAACTAATACCGATGACATTATTCATAAATATAAAATAATAGGTGATTCACGGTTACAAAAATTTAAAATGTGTGCAATCACTGATGAAATAGTAAGAAAACATTTATTTGCCGTAAAATCCGATTCAGTAGGAGCAGATGGAATTCCAGTCAATATTCTCCAGATTTTAGCGGATGTAATTGTACCTGTTCTCTGTAACATATATCAGTGTTCTATGACCAATGGTATATATCCTGAACTTTGGAAGAAAGCATTGGTAGTACCTCTAAAGAAAGTAGATCAACCGAAGTACTGCGCTGATTTCAGAGGAATCAATTTGTTGTGCGCAGGAGGAAAAATTTTAGATAGGATTGTACATTACGAATTTAATCTATATATATGTGAAAATAATTTTCTAGATTCTAAACAATCGGGATATAGAGTAGGACACAGTACAGAAACTGCGCTAGTAGGAGTATTAGACGATGTTCGTAAAGCTATGGATGAAAAAATGGTAACTGTATTAACAATGATAGATTTCTCCCGAGCATACGATACGGTGAATCATAATATTCTTGTGGCAGTGTTGGAATCCTATGGAGTGATAGGTAAGGAACTAGATTGGTTTAGATCGTACCTACACAATCGAGAACAATGCACCAAAGGGCCTGATGGTTCGAAATCGAGTTGGCATGCCAATGTTTCAGGTACTCCTCAAGGTTCTATTCTCTCGGCTACGTTGTTTTCCCTTTTTATCAACTCGATACCTAATGTTCTTATATATTGTGAGCATATGAGTTATGCAGACGATTTTCAAATATATTTATCGTGTAAAGTTGAAGACCTAGAAACATGCATTGAAAAAATTAATTACGATCTGGAACAAATTGTAGAGTGGTGCAACGTACACGGCATGCAGATCAATCCTCTCAAGAGCAAAAGTATGATTCTGGGGTACAGCAAACTGCTAATCAATATCGAGTATGATAGAATTCCAAAATTGGTAATTGAAGGGATACCTATCAAATATGAACGGGAGGTTAAGAACCTAGGAGTTTTTATTCAAGATACGCTGACGTGGGAATCTCAAATTACATCAATGAGTAATAGGATATTTAAAGGAATTTACCAACTAAGGAGAATGGCGATAGATTTTCCACAGTTCGTACGTCTGAATTTAGTGCAAACGCTTTTGATGCCAGTGTTAGATTATGCAATTTTGGCACATTGCGATTTGAATGGAGAATTGACGAATAGGATACAGGTAGCACAAAATGCAGCCATTAGGTTTATTTTAAGGTTACCAATAGATGAACATGTCACTCCTTACTACAAGAAACTGGGAATTTTGAAATTTAAAGAAAAGAAGAAACTAGCGTTGGCAGTGATGATGTTCAAGTTACTTAAATTTAAAACACCTAACTACCTATATAATAAAATTAATTTCATGTCCAATGTTCATGATAAGCCTACTAGACATGCAGACACCCTGATACAAGTTCCAAAGCATCGAACTACGATGTATAATAAAGCTTTTATTGTTCAAGGCATTAGAATCTTTAATGAAAATTCGAGTATTTTTAATTTAGAACAAACAGTGAATCAGTTTAAAAGTGAATATAAGAGAAAGTTACTGGAAACATATGACGAATTGTAAATGGGAGAAGAACAAGGAAACTGGAAAATTAAATTAAATCAATTGGTAATATAATAATTAGGTTGAGAAAGTGTAAATTTTGTAAATATTTATTATAGTAGAAGAAAATTGGGCAGTAATTTAAGAGCGATTATAGTGCAAAGGACAGCAACAAATGCAGAACTTTATTAACGAAAACTAAAGTATGAAGGCGATTATATAAGAAGTGTAATTTTGTATTTTATTATGTTAGATTTTGTTTTTATTTTATTTTTTAAATTAACAATATTCGAGGTATGTTAAACACTATGTTCGCCAGGGGAGATGGAAGAGAGGGCCTCATGGCCCTAATCTCTCCCTGGTTATGTAAATAAAACGATCAATCAATCAATCTCTCTCTCTCTCTCTCTCTCTCTCTCTCTCTCTCTCTCTCTCTCT